>JARVGS010000761.1:24138598-24149705 GCA_031762315.1 Hypsolebias antenori | reverse complement strand
GTATACATGTATATGTATATATATATATATATATAATATATATATATATTTGTATATGTATATAAGTATTTCACAAGTATGCACATGAAATAAATTGCATATTTACTACACAGGTTGTGTGATAGTTTACTGCACAGTTAGTGAGTAATATTGAGGTAAACTGAATTATGATAGTAAGGTTGTGACATAAATGATAAAGGCTTATGTGACATACATGATATATGGCATGAGATATGACATACATGACATACATACATGATACAGCCACATAATGCAGCAGTAATAAACCTGTGTCACAGATGTGGCTTAGTGCAACATTATTGTCAGGTGTTTAATATTATCAAGACTTCAGTCATCTGACAGTTTGTGGATAATAACTCTTTGAGTCTTTTCGTGTGCGATGTATTGTCTTCCTGAGGGTAGTAGATGGTAAAGTACTTGTGCTGGGTGGGTGTGATCCTCAACATTGCTGCATGCTTTACAATGAGATTGGTGGTGGTAGATATACTGGATGGTGTGGAGACTGGTCGTTCATGATAACCTTTCTTATGGTACCATGGGTAACTGTAAATAAAAGCCTCTGCATAATTTAGCATTTTTAAGTCCAAAACAACCTAAAGGACCAACAGAAAGACACTTTAATATGGCCTTTACAAAAAACAAGGTTTAAAACTTTTCAAAATAAAAGTATGGCTCTCTTAAAGTTAAGCCCCAAATTAGTTTTGGGGTCTACAGAAGAAAGTTGACTTTATGTTGGAGTTTTAAGCGGTAGCTTCATTGGTATCATTCAAAATTATTTTAGAAATGTTCTGAATTTTACAACTGTTGTAGATAACTCATAGCTGCATTGGTATTTTTAAATAATTTATCTGTCAAGTATGCAAAATCCACACGTGAAATTATTTTATCTGCTGGAAAACTTGAAATGTACCTCATCAAATGATTGTGTTGAACTCCCTGATGTGTTTGTGTTGTCTACAGTCTGCTGCGGCTTTACAGTACATACTTGAAACAATTTATTTTCCACTTTTCGCAGTTCAGAATGAAATGCTTTGATGGGATCTAATCTCCAAGATTCACTCCTTATCTGGGCTTAGTTTATCACAGAAGTTCATTTCTGTTAGTTTGGAATGAAAAAGTCAGCGGAAGTTAATATTTTCTTCACATTTCATATTTTTCCAAACCTTATACGTGAGGACATTATCTTCTAACAGTAGTTGTTCTTAAAACTAAACTCAAACAAATAATAAATTACTGAAATCTCTGCATTAACTAGAAAGTAAAACATTAGCATTACATACTACCAAGTACATAATGGGATACATACCTGGTATGTAAATGCTACTTAGGTTCACCTGTTTTTTTTTTTTTTGTTGTTGTTTTTTATTTTTTTTTGTTGTTGTTGTTTGGTGTTGGTACATGTCAGGTGCACTGAATACTTACAGGAATCAGGCTGTATTATGTAGTGACTTGTTTCCCTGTACTTACAGAGTATGTATCTGGTACTTACTGGGTACTTAGCTAGTACACACCAGGAACATACTTGGTACTGGCCTGGTACAAGCACTTTTTTTGTCTGCACTGGGTTGGTACCTCGTACTTAGAGGTACTGGCATGCAAAATGCAGTGACTTGCTTCCTTGTACTTGCAGACTATCTAGTTAATACGTGCCTTGTATGCACCTGGTACATACCAGGTCTGTTCTAGATACTTACCTATCACATACCTGGTACTTAAGTAGAACATATTTGGTACTTATCTAGTGTTTATCTAGTACATACCTGGAACATACAGTGTATTCACTTTCTGGAAATGTACCTGGTACTGACAGGGACCAGCCTGCATTATGTAATGACTTGTTTCCTACGTGTACCTTGTACTTTGGGCAAATGGGTTCACCAAAGATGTTTTCGTCTTTGCCTCCCAAAACTACTGTCCCATCATGAGTAACTTTAAGGTACCTCAGGTTATATTCCCTGTGAGGTGTTGATTGTATATAATCTTAGGAAGTCTCTTCCAGTGGCTGGTGGCAACGTGTTCAAAGGGCACATCTTCTTAAATGAGGCAAAGACCCTCATTATGGTCTGCCAGTCATGATCTGCTCTACTGGGTCCAGATGTAGTTGCCCAGAAGCTTGACATCAGCAGGGTACAGTTTGAAAGAGTTTGCAGTTCCAGCAGATACTTCAAGGGTGTCTGATGGTTCAGTCATCTTTACTCCCACATGCCCAGGCACATAGGTCCAACAAACAGCACAAATTCGATGATTCCTTCAGAAGACATTTAGTTGGCAGGTTTCAGAATCCAATCTTGGCCGCCATTGAATCATTGGCAAAAATGATTGTGTTCTCAAGCAGGTTGATCTTGGAGAGTTGCATGTGGACATGCTGTATTGCCTCTAGCTCCAGGCAAGTGCTGTTGATGTAGATCACATGGCAGTCTGCATCTTCTACAATAGTAATGTTGTTACTATGAATCAGGTACTCCCAGCCTTCCCTTTGTGTTCTTGGTCCCAAGAGATCCGTCTGTGGCTGTGGCTATCAGGGTGTTGGCACCCTTTACTCATAGAGTACATACCCAGTACTGGATACCTCACATAATATTACAATTTGTACCTCATACTTACCTATTACTCACTTGATACTTGTGTGGTATTAGAACATACTGGGCACCTACCCATTACTTATCTGGTATATACCTATACTAACTTGAAACATACTTACTTGCCAGGTTGGAACCTGTCTAATTTGTATCAAGTACTTACCTTGTACACGTCAGAAATGTATCTGGTTCTCATGTGGACTCGGCTGTAATGTGTAGTGACTTGTTTCACTGAACTTACAGAGGAGGACCTGGTACTTTTTTGGTGTGTACTTAGTAGTTACCAGTCTGTCTTATGTATTTCTTTCAAACTTTCATTCAACCTTTATTTATACATGGTTAGTCTCATTCAAACAAAATCAGTTTTTACTCATATATGGTTGTCTCAAAAGTAAAACAGTAAAAACTTTGGTTGCAGAGAGATGATTTAACTATTATTGAATATCTTTCTCCCGGGCTGACATGTTAATAGCACATTTCTGATGTGTTCTTTGTATCGTAGTGGTTTAGTCAAAGGCAGAGTCACAGTGCACGTCTCTGCAGAGTGCTTGGCTTGGCAGATTAAATTACCTTATTTTCTCACATAAAAACAGGTGGACTCTAAGCAGTGAGATAATGACAAGGTAACAGGTACTGCACAGACACTTCTTTAGAAATGACACATAATAGGGATTTATACCCTTTTCATGCCTGATTTATGTACACTCTTTTAAGTTGCAGATCTTTGTTTCCAGATAAACAGCTACAAAAGTTCAGTAAAGTAGAAAAAAGTGAAATGTAGTTCTCTCTGAGCAGGTTTCATGTTAATTGCTTTAATCCTTGTGCCTAATTTGCATAATCATATAAATGCTGTTTGCAAAAGCAGCTGGCACTGCGCTCCCCATCAGATCTGTACCTTCCTTACAATAAACTGTAACAAATAAGCACGAGCGTGTTTCATTACGGAGGATAATAAAAAAATCTATAATTGGTTTAAACAAAAGAGGAGTCATATTCAAGAGGCTACTCAGCTCCCATAGTTCAAGAACCAATTATTCAGTCCGGAGCTAATTGGTGCTCTGTACATTGTAATTAGCTTTGCACGCTAGAATATCTGTGTTGTTGCTGAAAGTTCTCAGGCGTCTTCTGGCGAAGTAAAACCACTGCTGCAAGTCAATTTTGTCTTGAATAGTCACACCGTCCAAGTTTACTCAAGAGAGCTTGTAAAAATACCAGTAAAGAGGCACTAAAATGCAAATATGTTGCAAATGGTATTTATATGCAAGGGGAGTGGTGGCGCAGAGGTTAGCGAAGGTGGGCCTGTGATCAGAAGGTCGCCGGGTCAATTCCCCATACAGACAACGTCAAAATGTGTGTGGGAAAGGTAAAACACCCACACCTGCCTCCACCATAATTTGCCCAACTTTAGACCCTTGAGCAAGCCCTTAACCCCTATAGACTGCTCCGCTGGCACCCTCCCATTAAAGGGCTGCGGTAGCTTGGTGGTCTGAGGTTGCATCAGAAAGGGAATCCGGCGTAAAAACAATTGCCAAGTCTCGTGCGAGTTAGTTCGCTGTGGCAACCCCTGAAGAAGGGAGCAGACGAAAGAAGGGAAAAAAATGTATATATGAGCACAGCTAGTATTAGGCACTGGAACATATACACACACACTTTTTTAAATGTCATGGAGGAGACCCAGACGTGAGATGACTTTATAAGGACTTCCTGCAAAAACACCAGTTTATATTTGGTATACCATTACCTGTATACCAGCAGGGTATCTTGCCCTGTCAACAGAAACAAGAACCCTGCCTACTGGAACATCCCCCCCACCCCTCAGCCAACAACTGCTGGCACTGATGTAGCGCTAAGCTAGTGGCGCACAATACAAACTGACTAGCTATGTGACTCTAACTATGCGGTGGAGACGGTGGAGATGGCTCATGCACGGCTATGCTTAGCCATCTCCATCGCATAGCCAAAATATGTCTTAACCAGTGATCAGATCCAACAGACTCCCAGAAATTACCGGCAATCACTGCACAACTAATCAACCTTTAAAGATACACTCTACAGCTGATCAAACTTTGCTAACACAAAAGTAGCTGCAAACGTATCAGTTTTACAGACAGTGAGTTAAAATGTGATGTGGTAGTTGTTGAGAGTCATATCAAACATATACTTTCAGCACTAATAGACTGGCATTGTAGTTTGAAACGTGCAGCCGAGACTATGCATTCCGTTAAAAGACGGTATTTTATATTTTTCGCATCAGTGCCTCTTAACTATGTTACTTGTGTAATAATTTATTAGATTTCTTTGAGTATGAATAAAATGAAATATAATTAAAGGAAAAAGCAACACATTTACTGGACCTAGTAGTCCATAAAGGATCATCAGTACATAGGCATGACTGGTATTGGAAGATCTGGGAAGTGAGTGTAAGTGCTGTACTTTTATTGACTATGGGAGTCTTTGCACAGGTACATTTAAACTACTAAGCTAAATTATTACTACTACTAAACCACATGTGGTTTCCACGTCTATCATTTTTTAGGCCCATAAAAGGCGGAGCGTTGTACGATAGTTTCCATCTGTGTCACAATTGTGGTGTTTATCCAGAACAAACGGACTGAGGACAAAAGACTCAAATTCTTTTTAATAACGTGATTTATTTACAGTGTGTGAATAAATATGTACATATACTATAGACAAAAAGAGACCCTGGGAAACCTGGAAAGGAAGGAGAAGTGTCAGGAACTGGGAGGAGGAACTGGTAGATGGTGCAGAATGTTGATCTCTTACAGGCAGGTAGGTGAGCTGTAACATTAAGGGCAAAAGATTCCAGGTTGGTCAGGTCCAGGTTTGAGGAGTGCAGGTGGAGCGTGGAGGCAAGTGGTTGGATGATGGCAGAGCAAGTGAACGAGATCCACAAGGAGGTATAAGAACTCGCAGGTAGGTACAGGATTCAAGGATTCGTGGAAGGCGACAAAGGGCCCAGAACTGGAGGCTCAGGAAACAGGTCCAGTAGGTAAGTAGTGCTCCAGCAAAGGTCAAATGTTATGCAAAAATATTTGCTGGTCTGGGCCATTGCTATAGACTGTTGTCCTGCTGTATGTTTGTGGACATGCATATAATGCGCCATAGCCTACATATGTACAAGTAGTACTCTCATTAACATGTGTATTAAAAGTATTAGTATGCAAATGTTACACAACAGGAGTAAAAGGGAAGTATATTGTCCCTAGGTGTGAGTGCAACAGGTCCCTCTTGTAAATGAGTCCCCGTGGCTCAACGAGGCTAGCCTGTATAAATAAAGGTTGAATGAATGCATGAATACATGTACTTTTCAAGTTACCAATTCTGCAAAATAACAAAGGGTCCCTCACAGTGGACGTTCTGTTTCTTTCTTGTCATTTTTTTTTTTTTTTAAACCACTCCAAGTTGCTGAGCAACTAATACCAGAAAAGAGCAAAAGAGAAATAACACTGGAGTGGGCAGTGGACGTACAATACAGCAGCAGTTTTTAACAGTGGCAGAAATGCCATTTTGAAACAAAACTCTGAGGATATAAAGTGAAGTAAATGGTATTAAGCACAATTTTAACTCTGAGAATTTAGTTAAAATTAAAACTTGATGATGAGCTACATTTGTCTTGTTTAGTTAGTTATAGCCACAATGTTTGTTAGATTTAATGCCAATAACATTAACTATATCCTAACAGTACTTGCTATCAATACTGTACTTAATACAGCCAGGTCTGTACTTTGTACATAGTGCATGGTATTTGCTTGGTACTAACAGTGTAGGTATACCTGGTACCTCCCAATTATGAACTAGTATTTACAAGGTGCTTGCAGTTACAGTATGTATCTGGTATCTGCAAGGACTGGGCTGTATTATGAAGTGACTTGTTACCCTGTACATACCAGCCTCATAAGTACTACTGGTAGGTACGTATTGGGTTGTAGTATTGTTAGAGAATTTTTGGTCAAAGATTGTGAATTTTTTTATTGTGTTTTTATAATGTGGCTGAGAGAACTCCCGACTTGAGAACTTGCGGTGTCTCCTTGGCATTATCACCTTGAGAACATGCCCAATACATCCTCTTATCTCCACCTGGGGGCTGACTCGCCGATGCCGTGGATCATGTCTGTGTGGCACTGAACTCACTGCTGTATTTAAGTCTGCAGATGACTCTGTTCAAGGCTGATTCTGTGACACTGTTTGCATGCACATGCATGTAATCTGTCTTGAATTGATCCTTGCTGGTTAAAAATCTTCACCTGCCATTGAGTGTGGTTCTTTTGGGTAAACGACGTAAGTGAACGAGATAATTTCTCCAACAAGTATCTATTGCTACACAGTCTTAGGAGTAAAAGTGACATTTCAGTACATATTGATAAGGCATGCTACTAATTGAGTTGTTTAGGTTGAAGTTTATGAGAATGCAACATCCAAAAACTGCATCTTTTATTATTAATCTTTCCATGAAAACATTAGAGGAACAGATTGTTCCCTTTCTCTGTGTGGACTGAAAAGAGGCTTGCTGTGTGGGAGCAGGTTTTATGTAAGTGTGGATTAGTAATCTGTCTTCATGCTTCATGTCATGAGAGGGACACTTGAGAAAGTCTCGAGAGCAAGTCTCAAAATAAACCTCCTCCAAGTCCAAGGACCATGCTGTGTGTTCATTTCTGCACAAGGAGTTTTGCTCTTTCAATAAGGGCTTTTCTGAAAAACATGCATGTTGTTTTACTTTTGAAGCTTTTCTTTCTTTTTTGCTGAAAAAAATACAATCATTTCAAATTCAACATAAAACCATAAATTTAACCTTATGCAAACAAAAGCACAGAAAAAAATCCAACAATGTAATTATTAATTAAACTAAATGAAGCCAAAATGTCTCACATGGTTGTAGAGGAGTTTTGACCCACTCTTGTTTCCATTAGTTCTTCAGTTCATTGAGGTTTCTGCTCAGCTCTGAAGGTCCCACCGCAGCATTTCAGTCAGGTTGAAGTTCTGGACTCCAACTGGATTGTTGTGGCACCTTGGTTCTTTTGTTTTTGATCCATTCTGTTGTAGATCAACTGCTGTGGTTGGACCCAGTTTGGTCCAAGCTTCAGCTGTTGGACAGATGGACGCACATTTGACTCCAGAACCTTTTGGTCTACAGAGGAGTTCATGCTCCACTCAATGACTGCAACAAGCCCACCCCATCAGCCCTCCACCACTGTGCTGACAGTTGGGGGGAGGGGTTTGCTGCAGTGCATTCTGGGTAAACATATAGGTTTGATTTGGTTCCAGAAGTTTTGTAGTTCCTACAGATGAAATGTTTCAAGTTGTGCTGCCATGTTTTAAGAGACAAGGCTTTTACTGTATCCTTTTAAAACAAGCCATGACCTTTGACCTTTGCACTGCTAATTGGTAGAGGTTTGGATGGAGCATTGCACAGTCTGGCTTTTGGGGTGAATTTATTGCCACATCCACTCCTGAGAATTTTAGCAGTTGTTTTAAATGTTTTAAAAACTAAGTAGTTTGAAAATAACCTTTGACCCTTCTCAGATTTATGGGCAGCAACAGTTTCTTCAAATTCAAATTCAAAAAATTTTATTCATTTCATTTAAAATACAAAAAAATTCCTCACAATAAAACACAAATGAAACACAAATCAAAACGAAAGGTAGCAGAAGAATAAAACTTATGATGTCTGCTCCTTTTATCCTCAAAATATTTTTGAACGAAATATAATATAAAATAAAAGCAATACTAAAAATAAAAACACATCACCTCAAACAACAGTTTCTTTAGATTCAATAATACTTTATCACATACCTTCAAAATACTAGCTTTAATCTTTCTCTTAAATATATACAGAGATCTGACATTTTTAAGGTCATCCTCCAAACCAAGTTTCTTCTCTGAGGTCACTGCTGTTGACGTTCCATCTTGGTGTTGTGTTAACAGACACCTGTGTAGAGCAAAATCTGCGCCAAAATCTGCAGCAAAATCTGCAGTTTTCCTCGAGGCGGTCCCACTGATGATGATCGGCAGCTCCTGCTTGATCCTGAACATCTAGGATCCTGGAACCAGATGTTTTTTTGTTTTGTTTTGTTTTTTTAACTGACAGCTTCAACTTTTTGTTTGTGTTAATAAATAATGACATGAAGGAATCTGTGGTGTTTTTTGTTCACTTGAGGATAAACTATTGTTTTTCAACGCTGTAAAGACCAGATCAAACTGAATATTTCTTGGTCCCTATAATCCTGGAGTTAAAACAGGTTCTTCCTTTTTCTCCACATCCGTTCAGCTGGAAGCTCTCAGGAATACAGAAATGATGATGAAAGGAAGCGGGGGCCACTTCTAAGTTTAAAAAGTGAAGGAGGTGAACGTTTCAAATGAGAAAAACAAACAGAAACGGTCCATTCAGTGGGATTTCATGAAGTGGTGAATAATGCAGAAGCTGAGCATGGATCAGTTAATACACGACAAACAGCAGAGCCTGCAGTTCACAAACACGTTTTCTGGAAACATATAGAAATAAGCTCATTGGTTTGCTTCCACTGGCTGTCTGTTTAATTTGAATTAGTCCAGTCTGAACAAGCTGTATGAAAATGTACCACCGAGACTATTAACCCATCGTGAAAAGACGTTGCATCATCCTGGATTGCTGTTATCTTTAGGCTTTAAGTCTTGTAATCGTTTCACCCGAGGACCAGAAGTTCCTCTTGTCTAACTGAGATGCAAACATGAACGTTTTTCCAGCTTTTTTATGCTCAGACGACAGAAAGTGTGTCTGTGAAGCTCAGTGATTATACTGATGTACTAAAAAGCAGCGTTTTTCCTCCCGACAGTAAATTTCTGCCACCGAGGGAACATTGTGTCTTAGTTTGAACAAAACATGCCTGTTGCAACATGCTGCTCAAGAACATACTGGACAAAAGCAGAAAAATAAAATATAAATGCAAATCACAGATAACGGTGAACAATTAAATACAAGAGACTTAAAAAAAGCCCCAATTGACTTAAGTTGTACTTGTACTCTTCTTGTGGCTTGAAAAAAAAACTGCACCTTTTCCACAGAAAGAGAGTAATCTTGAGTTTGATGGCAGTGGCACGTCTCAAATGGTTGTTCCAGGTCCATATTTCCCTCTGGAGACCATTCCATCTTCTATAAATAAGCAACTGTAAATGTTCAAGACCTGATGAGATCGATTGTTGGAGGTTTTGGAAACTTAAGACCAGTTGGATGTTTTGGAGAACTTGAGAAGACCAGTTGTTAGATGTTTTAGAGGACCTGAGTGAGGAGACCAGTTGTTGCGAGTTTTGGAGGACCTGAGGAGACCAGTTGTTGAGGTTTTTGGAGGACTTGAGGAGACCAGTTGTTGAGGTTTTTGGAGGACCTGAGGAGACCAGTTTTGGGGTTTTTTGGAGGACTTGAAAGACCAATTGTTGGGGGTTTTGGAGGACTTGAAGAGACCAATTGTTGGGGGGTTTGGAGGACCTGAGTGAGGAGACCAGCTGTTGGGGGGGTTTGGAGGACTTGAGTGAGGAGACCAGTTGTTGGGGTTTTGGAGGACCTGAGGAGACCGCCTTTCTAGAAAGAAAAAAAAGACCTGATGGGAGCATGTTGTTGTAAAAACATAGGTCCTTTCTGCACTGATGGAGCCTTTCCAAATGCATAAGATGCCCATGCCAGAGGCACTAATACACCCACATATCATCAGAGAGGCAGGCTTTTGAAATGTGCAATGTGACCCATTTCTGATTATTTTATGACAGTCTAAACATCACAAATCTATTAATAGATTAAAAATCATGACAGTGAACGTAATAATGGTAGTTTAATGTATTAGAGCCTTAAATAAACTACAGAAGTGTCCTTTCCTGTGAAAATGCAGTGTGGATAGTTGCTGCAAAAGAACTTGATGGAAAATATCTCATATGAGCTAAAAAAAAAAAAAAATGCTGAAAAGTAGCTGAAATTGAAGAACAAGCCTAAATTAGCAGAAGAAAGAAGAAAGAGCACATATTTGCTGAATTAGGTTTAATTACATGTAAGCAGAAATGAGAACAAAAGAAAAAAATGTTGAAATTAGCAACAAACATCTGAGAAGTATAGCTGAAAAGGCAGAAAGAAGATTAAACTACCAGAAGGAAGGGGAAAGAGCTGAAATGAGCTCAAGCATGTGGAATTAGCTGAAAAAGCTAAACTTAGCATAAAGAGCTCAATTTTTGCTGAAATAGCAGGAAACGTTTAAACTAGCAGACATAAGCTGAAAGAAGCGTAACAACTAAAATGAGCATAAAGAATTTAATTAGGCTGAAAGTAGCAAAAGTTATCATAAAAAACTTAAATTTATCTGAAGACAGCTGAAATTACCTAAAAAAATGCTAAGTAGCAGAAAAGGTAAACCAAGCTTAAGTTAGCAGGAAAAAGCAGAAAGAATACATGTTTGCCCAATTAGGCATAAAGAAGCAGAAATGAGCCCAAAAAAAGGGAAAATTATCTGCAAAAAGCTTAAATTAGT
>JARVGS010000761.1:23996404-24019207 GCA_031762315.1 Hypsolebias antenori | reverse complement strand
GTTACGGCTGAAAATCCGGACTTACGGCGCCATGTGGCCGGCGTTTCGAATTACGGCAAAATCGATTTACGAACGGTCCTTCGGTCCGGAACCCGTTCGTAACTCGAGGACAACCTGTATTTATAAAATCTGTGGAGTTTTTTTTATTTTTATTTTTATATCTGCTAGGACTTAACAAGTCAATATTAATATCACCACACACACAATTTGAACCTTACTGCCATGAATTTTGTTAAGTATAGATGCTAAGTTATTGTTAAATGTACCAATACATGTTCCTGGAGCTCTGTACACACTTGTTATGCAGAAAGTTATGCATTTTCACATTATTACTAAACTGTTCATCAGTGTAATATTCACTTAGTGCTGATGTTGTTATAGAAGTGATTTTTTTTGGATCAATAGCGTCCTCAGAGTTTTATGTTCTCTACATTCAAAGGTCTTGAAGTTCCTGTCAGACTCATCAGCCACAAAGTCCTTCGAAAAATATACAAATTCATCATTTTCAGTGTCTCTAAATGGGAACAAGTAGTCTTCCTCCTTCGTTCCTTCACAGCTAATATAATAATGAGTTGAATAGACAGGTAGTCCCCGGTTTACGGCGTCCGCGGTTTACAGATTTCCGCACTTACGTTCGCATCATACTTAATAATTAATATAAAAATATGGAAATTTTTTTTTTTAATTTTACGTACTTTTTCATGTGTACAGCACATTGTTGCAGCTGTGGTTGTTTTAAATGGCGTTATAAATAACGTATTATTAGTTTTATTATTATTTTTTAGTGTTTTTATGCCGTCACTGAGCTTCCGTTTCCGGTCCGTCAGTGTAACAGGTCCGCTCGGCTTCCACAGATACAGTAATGGCGTCCGTGTGCGCGTGGAGACATGAGCTCCGGTGGTGAGGCCATCAACGGCTGAGCGCTCGACTCGATGTCAGCCTGGAAGCCTAAGATGTCGGATGCACACCGAGATAACATGATAAACAGCAAACAGCTGCGGCAGCATTTTGTTTGGATGGGCTAAGCTAACAGACGCTGCTAACGGGCCCAGCTTGTTTTGATGAACACCGCAGTGAACAGCATTCAGTAAGTTATTAACTCTTTCTGGCTCCAAATGCATGAAGTTAATATGCTAACAGTCCTTTCTGTAAACAGTTTGGACTGCGTGAAGCAGCAGGAAGCTGCAGAGACAGGACGTGGAAAACACAGACAGGCTTGACCAGCCAGCTCAAAGTAAGAAACTAATACTTTTTATTTATCAATAAAATGTATTTTATTCATCAAAATGTACAGAACTGTACATGTATGTGTTTTTTGAACATTATGTAGGGTACTGTGTTAGGATAGGCGGAGTGCTTGGTAACTGTACAGTACCGTATATGTGCGTGTATAAGTGGCGGCTTGTGTGATCTCCGGTTTACGTTCAAATCGGGTTACGTTCGGCCCGTTGGAACGGAAGTCAATCGTAAACCGAGGACTACCTGTATTTTGTTACTGAACTGTGATGAAAAAGGAACAATACGTATGAAATTGGGCTACTGGAATGTCAAAAAAGTTTACACTGATTAACAAACTAGGCATGAAGTTGAGAGAGAAGCAGTTCACATAAACCACCAAGTGCAAATACACACAAGGGCGATGAGTTTCCACAGAACTGAATCCTGGGATCAGCCCTTTGCTTGTACTAATATTTACTGTACTTATATGTAAAATAACTATGATTTGTTCATCTATTCTGTGTCATGTGGGGAAATTGTAAATAGAACAAACTCATTATACCATGGTTCTCTGGGTTCTCCTCTGGCTCAGTCTGGTTCTCCTTCCCAAGCGTCCGATCCTGGTGCTCACATGAGGATGACTTGAGAATGTCCTCCTCTGTTTTGGGTTGGGTCTGGTTTTCCCCCTCTGCTTTTTTCTGAAGCTCTCCTTGTTCCTTGTTCGCCAGGTTATCAAAGCTTTTTTTCTTCAACTTCATCTTGTCATTGCCTTTCAGAAATGGGGCAAACGATTTTCCAAGTGAGAAATGTTTAGTAGTCTTGTTAAAAGCGCTTCCCCATTTTTACTGTTCGGCTGTTCTTTTTCCATTTTTATCATCGTTGTTGAATGCGCTTAAGTTTTATAACTGTTTTTAAGTAATTACCAAATATTCAATTTAACATGTAATTCTTCACACTAAAGCTTCCAAACAACATTTTACTCATACAATATGTGCATTTCATTTATAGTTTAGATATAAACTGTAGGTATGTTTGTGTTCTTTCACCCATTGTCTGTCTCACTGCTACAGAACGGATGGTTTTCTCTGAAATCCTCCAGAATCCGGAGTGCACATCTAAACTCTCAGTGACTCCCATTGTATCTGAACTCAGAATTTTTATTTTTCATATCTGCCATATCTCCTATTGAGTGCACAATAAATGAATTAAATTTACGCACCTGGACTCCTGAACTTCCAACTCATAGTGTGAACAAAAGTACATTTTTTGTACCTGAAGATGGAGTGACACTGTTGAGCCAGTAACAGGGCAGGAAGGGAAAGTAAAATGGACGACCGATTCCATACTGTCCTAGGATGACAAGAAATTAAAGAAAACACATTAGCATATTTTTTTTATTTCGTGTTTTCATAACGTAACATCTTCATTTCTCCCCAGTGCACTGACCAGGGAAGACGTTGTCCATGTACCAGGCTAGGACAGCATATAGCATCGTGTCCAGACACATCATGCAGATGGAGGTGAGGAAGGAGAACTCGTCTCCCTCCAGGGGGCTGGTCTGGATGTTGTCCCACTGCAAACCCATGCCTTGTTCCTCGTAGCGGGATAGATACTCGGTACCAAAGCCAAATGCCACTTGGGACAGCAGACTCTGAGTGAAGAAGGAAGGGGAAAAAATACTTCAAATGAATCTAATCTTTATTGAAGGAATGCATATCGCTCGCGTTTTTCAAAATAATGCATTAAGATCTTAGTTGACCCATTAGCACTCAGAGTATGCTTTAGCGATGACGCTCAGCTACTACCACACCCTATTAGAGCTCAAGTTTTATAAAACGGAATGTGTTAAAGACATTTTTGTATTTGCTAAGGTTGGTTGTGCAGCAGTCTTGCAGCACATATGTTTACAGTAGAGATTTTCCGGAAATGGATGATGATTTTGGGGAGGAGTTTTTAGCACAACACTCGTATTCTGACAGAAAAAAAATAAGTTTTCAATATTCATCTCTTATTTTACTCAAACCATTCAAAATAAGGGATGAATAATAATGCTTTTCTTATGAAACTACCATATTTTTCGCCATACACGTCACACTGCCCTATAAGTCGATACTGATCGAGTGCCATCTAGCGACTGAAAATGGTAGTGTTCAATATTTTCAGTCAGAATGAATGAAAACAGTCATAGCTCAGCCAAAAATTGGTTGATAAATGGGTGGGGGGGGGGGGATCCATAAATATGTCGCTTTGGCCTATAGGTTGTAGGGCATGCAAATTATGAAAAAAAAAGTAACTTATAGGCCGAAAAATATGGTAAGCGGATTTGTTCAAAACTTTGAATAAGTGCAGCCACCCACGACCAAGATCTTGGTGTCTTTGGTGATGATGTCCTGCCAGGCGAAGCAGAAGATGTGGGGCAGGTAGAGGCTGAAATAGACGATGCCGCTGCAGGCTGCCGCTAAGTTAGCCTGGTTGAAGAACACGCTCAGGAGGAAGCATTGCATGATGGTAGCTGTAGTGAAGGTGAGCAGAAACAGGAACAGGATGACAGGGTTGCTGTAGTTCAGAACCCTTCCTCCCTGGAGACAAGAAAAATACAACATTTTATTCATTGTTATTATTATTATCATTATTAAATGTTTAGCAATTCAAGTTTCTTTCATCTCCATGTAAATGTCTGTGCAAACGTTTTAAACTATTAGTGCAAATGCGAAAATAGAGTGATAATGTTTTTTTTTTAAGTGCAATAATTATATAACTCTACAACTCATTAACTTTTGGAGTCAACCTGATTTTAAAATTAATTCACATTTGTTATTTGCACTGTATCTAATGATTTTGAGTAAAGAGCACAACTTTCTTGTATTTCTATTTTTATTCACAAACTACAGTATAGGTATTTTCATGAAAAATGCTGTTTTGCACAAAATGCCCTCAAGTAGTCGAATGAGCCCACCGTGCTACAGGGCCTGATGTCTCAGAGATACTGTTACTGATTTCTGTTAATCACTGACAAGCCCGTTCCTGCAAGTCCTGCAGAACGCTGCGATCGTTCTCATGATGTCATGGTATCCACATTTTCTTCCCTTAATCATTTACAGAGAAAGTTTCCACTAAGTTAGTTATTAATATCAGTACAATTTCAATGAAAAAGAGGAATGATTTACTGCAACACAGTCTATTTATTGGCGTTCACAGTTTATCTAGCTTGAACAATGGTGGACAGAAACAAAGACTAGGTGTTTCTCGTAAGTAATGAATCATTTATCAGTTTATAAATGAGGAAAGGTGATAAAGAACAGAGTTCTGTAAAGTTTTCTCACCATGATGATGGCTGTTAGGAGGGCCGTGCTGGTGCCCATCATGAAGAAGCTGTCAATGAACCAAGTGGACCAAAGGACACCGTTGGTGACCCCCATGGTCTTCAGGGTCTCCTTCAAGCGGAGCTCCTTCTCCAGAACAATGCTCTTCACGATCATGGACACGGAGTAGACCCAGGCCAGGACCATGAAGACTGGGAAACAGCGATTCAGTGTCAGCATGAAGCTGGAGAAAGACAAAAATATACAATAACCATCATTTTTCATTGTAATTTTTTTAAATCGGTGCAAACACTGATCAACTCTTTAAGTTTGTGCTTTGACTTTACTCTTAAAACGGAAAGCTTAGTTAACGTGTCATATTGTCAACAGGAATCATAGTACAAAAATAATAATTCACATTTATACCCACTAAAACATTCTTCTATTCCAAATGTTAAAATATTTTCAATACAACTTATCATTTTCTCGCAGCAGCTGTTTGTTTGAGGGTTGATTTCCCCCTCCTCTCAATACTACGGAAAAGGCGGGAATCACCATGGCGACTAGTGACTCAGCAGATTCTGCATCATGGAATTTTATATTATTTAGATGTTTTTTCTACATTTTTCTTCCCTTGAATCTTGTATATTTTGAGCAATTTTATCCTGATTAGACCGTTTATTAGAACATCACTCACAGATCGTCCACGTAACAAGGGTAGGGCATCTGCTGCAGGTAAACACCCAAAGGCCACTCTTTTCCTGTCTGCGTCCTGATGATCCCATGCTCTACGATGTCCTGAAGGTAAGCAAAGCCACCCCACACATAGCGGAGGTCGTCCAAAGGATCAGCTCTAGGGCCTGGGTCCCAGTATCTAAAAAACACAGACATGTTCAGTAAAAACACGCTTCATCTTTGAGCTAAATGCCATTTTCTCTAGAGGTGGTTTCTAACCTGTCTTTTACTTTATTGGTGCGTTCCACTGTGTCGATATCCATACGGATCTTGAACGTGACATGAGGCGGGACACTGCTACTCCAAGGGTACATGTTCACGAAAACAAGACCCGCCCAGAACTTGCCTTCTTTCAACAGGCCCAAAGCCCGATGGGTAACAGCGTCTTCATCGGGCAGCGCCACAAATTTATCAAGAATCAAACACTAGAAGAAGGATTAAAAAGACAGAGGAAAACAGATAAACAAGTTAAATTAAAGATTAACATTTATATATCAGTGAAATTATAACATCTTCTAATGGCAATGACAAAGCTAGCTCATTTAGCATGTTAGCACTTTGGATTTTTACAATTAAAATGGAAAAAATAACATTTTGAGGTGATTTCAATTAATTTTGGGAAAAAATGTTCTACTTTCAACTAAGTTAAACATTTGGGAAACATCAAGTTGGATTCCATAATGGTCAGTCGGGTCATCCGGACAGTTTCTTTTTGTGGAAAGATGTTTCGCCCTCTATCCAGAGGGCTTCATCAGTCTGAGGAGAACCCAGACTAAAACCAGAAACCATCTGTTCGCCAGCAAACTGCTTGGTCCACTAAAGGAGTGTAATGCTTGGTGGGGTAAACAGTTTACTTGGGACTCCTCAGACTGATGAAACCCTCTGGATAGAGGGAGAAACATATTTACACAAAAAAAAACCCTGTTCAGATGACCTGACGAATCATTATTGGATTTTGTACCCGGATGATTATGCATGAAGTTTGATATCAAGTTTGATTCTGGCCCATCAGATAATCTAACTGCTAATTTAAGTAGGGTCAAGTCCAAAGTGGATTACTTGGCATTTTCAAACAACAATTAGCAAGTAGAAATAGCAGCAGCAGCAGCAGCAGTTAGTTGTAGCACTTCCTTTGTCTTCAGGAGCACTTCCTGCTGGAATATTATATCTGCTAGGTAGAAACAGCAAATTTCTGCCTTTAGCAACTCTATTCTTCAAAATTTTATAGTAATTACACAAATACTGTTATTAAGCTTTTACACTAACATCAAATTTATCTTACATTGATTTGTATGCATAAAAAAAACACATAATATTCCTGCAATAAGTGACCCAAAGCTGCACAGGAAGTGCTCCAACTAGCTGTTGCTTCCACTATTTTAGCAACCAGGTTACTATAGAATTCTATTTAAATTACCACAAACTGCAAAAATGATAGTAGCTTATATGTTTTCATGAACCACTGTGACATTTTGAAAATTAAAGGTGTTTTAAGTTGCCAGCAGTGCATTGTTCTTGGAATGAGCAGATTTTGTCAGTCCTGTCAGGCTTAAACTCCTTTTCTACCAATTCCAAAGGTCCAAACTTTCTTCTTACGTTTCCCAGACAATGATCATAGAAAAGGTTTGGAAAAACAACCAAATAGTAATGAAACAGTTTTGGCTTTATCCTTTAGGTGACATGAACATATGAATATTTCATAAGAAACTGTGATTGGTGAGATATTTTAGTTTGGGTAGAAGCCTTGGACTGACTGACAACCTAAGAAAAGCCCAGAACCACCAGCGTCGGCCCAAGACTCAAGGACCTTGCACATTCGCAACAGTGTTTGTCCCTTCCCTGAAAAGCGTATCTGATAAAGCCATTCACAGAAAGCTCATGCAAATAAGGAGGGCTGTGATCCAAAAGAAATCAGTCCAAAAGAGCTATTTACCACCACTGACACCCTCCAAAAAATCCAAGACACACACAAACACAATTTGCTATGCAAACACAGTTTAGCGTAGAAAACAAAGGCCTTGATGCACTTTAAATAATTTCACACTTAACGCGTCCAATAAATGCTTTACATCTAAAAGACTATCGTTTAGTCCACCTAGGTGAACACTGACAACCATGCTGGGTGGTGTGATATGTATTGCTGCCACCAACATGAGGCAGCCAACCATTTGCTCAGGGTCATTGTTGTCTCTATAAAGAATATCCATTGGAATGACAGCTGTATCTAATCAGCCTCGGTGGTTCCCTCTCTCCCTGTCAAACTCAAGTGTAAGCTTTAACTGGGACGAAAACAACTCTCACCAACTCTTTATCCAGCCTAGTGCCCAGGTACGCCCCATGCCAACCCACCACCACCACTTCAGTGCAGCCTCCATGGAGAAAGAGCCAAAGAGGCAGTTTTACCTTTGTTCTAAATGTTTAAAATGTACAAACCAGCAGAAAAGTGGACAGCCCTCACAAGAAACTGTATTCTTTGTTTTGGCTTTAATCTCCAATCAATCACCAACCTTCTAACTCTTGCTTAAGCCCAACTGAGTGGATTTCGACTTATCTGGACAGGGGGGCAAATTATAGAGACAAAAGCACAGTTTAGGCACTTCAGTACTCTGGTACAAGGAAAAAGAGCTAAAAAATACTGTGCTTAATTAGATTATTTCATGAATAACCCAGTTTTGGAACTTGACATTTTAAAGCAAACCAGTCCACATTCTTACTGTCAAAGTTTAAAAAGAAAAAAAACGGTCAACACTTTTGGGATAAAACTATCCTTTCTTAAAGAAATGTACATCAACCACCACCTTGCATGCTAAAGTTTAAAAAAAAAAAAACCTCAGATTATCCGTTATCACTTGGAGTATATATTATCTCTTTATCTGTAAAATTGACTGAGAATTAGCTATTTTCGTGTTTAATAGGGTTGATCAGCTGTGGCGACTGAAGAAGACATGTAACCAAAATTAATAGACATTTAAACCATTTAGGGGGAAGTACCCTAGACTATCTTGACATTCAAGTCTGAGCTCATCTCATCTAAAGAGCACCTCAACTGGACCCACACTGAAGCCAGGAGGGGCCACAAAGGTTTGGTTTAGAGAAGCTGTTGAAACTCTGGCATGAAAGACAGCAAGATTTTGTCAGAGAACTGTATGACTGAAACTGGCGGTGGGTCCAAACCTAAATTAAAGATCAATCTTACTGCTAAAGAACCATAAAAAGGATATCTAAACGCCACTCACATCCCCATACTGGTTGAGCATCCGGATAACGCGGTCCGTGAGGTTGAAGAGGTCTCGCCAGTCAAAATCAGGCATGCCGTTCTGACGGTCCTCTGGTGGTCCATTGTGCAGGAAGTTGAGAATGTGTTTGGAGGAAAATGGCGCCTCTTCCAGACTCCTGTCAATGAAATCCATCACAGATGGATTGCGGATAGTGTCCTGAAGGAAAGAGCACCAGTGAGGGGTGAAAACTTCTGCAACCCCATGTGAATTGCCAAGGTCTGCAACAGTCGGAACAAGCAATAAAAGATGGGCAGTGGCATAAATGAAGTGGGTAAAATACAAAGGTGAATGAAGACAAGATAAACTTCCACATATAACAAAAAAAAAAACCTTCAGAAAATGTAAAAAATATAAAAGCTTAGGAAAAAATAACAATCATCCAATAAAGTATGGATGGTTTCTGGTTTTTGTTGAGAGGTTTTGTCTTTCATCCAAAGGACTTCATCAGTCCCCAGTCAAGTGTACTGCTTGTGGGACTGAGTTTGTTTGTGGCTCCTCAGATTGATGAAGTCCTTTGGATGAAGGACAAAACTTCTCAACAACCAAAAAAACATTTTTTTAAAATCATCTGGGAAAAAAAAAATGACCTGACTAAACTTTGTTGGATTTTTTTAAATCTGGATTATTGAGCGTGAACTTTGATGTTTATTAATCACCATTTTGGGTGTTAAATCTCATCTGGGTGGCAGACACAAGACACATCATCATCATTCACCACTCATATCTCATAAAATGATTGT
Organism: Hypsolebias antenori; assembly: GCA_031762315.1. Taxonomy (NCBI): domain Eukaryota; kingdom Metazoa; phylum Chordata; class Actinopteri; order Cyprinodontiformes; family Rivulidae; genus Hypsolebias; species Hypsolebias antenori. The sequence goes on along the minus strand of JARVGS010000761.1, from coordinate 24,009,934 downwards.
CCCACCCGAATCATCTCGACTTGGACTCCATCTTGAAAAAAAGCCCAGATCTGGGGAGCCACTTCTTCCCAGGCTTTCCCCATCGTCCTCAGCCTTTCCAGCTCCTCAAATGTGGTGTTTGCCTTAAAACAGAAATAGAAGATGTGAAGTCAAATACGGAACAGTTTCACTCACACCGAGTTTACGGAAGAGGTTGGCAGGTGGACACCAAAGGGGAACCCAGTGGAGGCAATGGCGCTACCTTTGAATGTGTCAACTAGTTTTATAGACACTGAACTAAAATTTGGTGTTGCAGTAGCTGAAAGTGATTCCCCTCACGTACTTTGAGCGCTATCAGGTGTTTGCTTAAGACTTGGGCATAAAAGACAGACAGTGATGCACATTCCTTCAAAAACAGTTAGTTTCTTTTTGTCTTCCGTTGTGAAGAGGAGGCAAATTTTAAATCCTGCTGTTCGTGCCCTCCACCTTGTGAGATGGGTAACTTGAAAAATACTTGGAATTCCTATTTTTGTTTTGGTGTGTGACTGCATCTAGATCACTATCAAAAGTTGGGTTGCCATATCAAAATCCAAGCTGGCCACTACCATATATATGCAATCCAGTCACCCCAATCATTTAAGGAAACTCTGCTTTCTAGTTTTTAAATTGCTTAGAAGTATCGTTGTCTCAAATGGTTGGGGTAGCCAAAGATTGATCTGTGGTGGTCAAGGCCATTGGCCACCTCCTGGCTCCACCACTGCACCTGGTGGGAGATAAAATTGCTTGCACCAATCCCCAATCTGCAGTGTTTTTCTAATAGCCAATTTGATTTAGCCAATTTGGTCTTGTTGTTCCATCCAAATGTTATCAACAACCCCATTGAAAAGTTTCCAGAGATGCAGGGGCGGGGGACGGGGGAGAGACACACACTCAATCCAAACGTCAAACACACACACAGTCAGCCACACAACTCCTAACCTCCTGCTTACATACCATTCCCACATTGGACTTTGTGAAAACCAGCTTTGCAAAAACAACACACGCATTCACACACACACAACATTCCCTCGAGCCTTTACAGATAACCTGAAACACATGCTTTCAGTGCCAAATCGTCAAATATTTACTGCACGCTTATCGCTCAAACCCTGGGATGTGTACAGTGCTTTGTGTGGCGTGGGCCCAAGGTTGGCTCCTTCAGCATTCAGCCATGTGCAGTGGGGGGGATGAAAGCACTCAAGAGTACACCCAATTAAACGCCTTCCTCTTGTGTGTGTCTGATTCCGGGTGACAATGGGGACAATGGAGCCGGGGGGTGACAATGGAGGCCGTTGGTGACAACCGGCTGAATGAGTTTGGTGAATCCCAGAGAGGTTCCCACAAATGAGGGCTTCCTCGTTCCATGAGGCGGTTGCAAACAGCGAGCAACTGGAGCATTCTGAGAGAGGTTTCGTCAAAGAGAGTCGGACCAGAGATGCTGGATGTTCGCCGTGGGTCTAACGCTCTCACATAGATTATGAAGCAGTTTTAGTAAGAATTAATTAATTAAGTGTAAAATATGAGGTACTAATTACTAGAACATAAAATGTACCCATTTACAACAATGGGATTTTGACTATTCGAGTGGTAAAAGCTTGAAGCTCTGCGGCTCAGACTTCTCAGCAGAAATATCATTTAAAATTTAAACGAGTCTCGGAAAGTTGGACTTTTAATGGCTGAACTGGTATTTTGACGTCAATGATTTTTACACAATTGGCTACAGTTTTGTAATTTTGCAAGCATTTAATACAGAATGTTCAACTTAAAGTTTGATGCTTTAGATGACTTTGGAGCAAACAAATTCCTCCTATGTCCACAAAATCTACATTTGTTTTTTACAGTTTAGACAATAAAACACAGGTACCTTCATTTAACCACTGTCTTTGATATGCCGCAGCAAAAGACTTCCTGAATCTGAAATCTTTGTTTTCCACTTTATTTTCTTACGCAATACTTTGAATTCAGTGTGTTCAGTTGTTTGCAATCTACCACTTCACCACTAGATGTCACTAAATCTCACAACACGGTCCACCCTGGACAGGTCACAAGTCCATCACAGGGACTCCTTTAGAAGTTTTTCTTTTATTTATTTACTAACACACCAATAATGAACAAGTGTTTAACAACATAGGTCTGACTGCAGCTGCCAACTGTGAAAAAAAAAAACAGGTGTCGACAGGACACAGATAAAACCCGTCTGTGGGGCTCAGTATTCTACCGGAGCGGTCACGTGAGACCATGACATATCTTTTAAATAGTTCCTCGATAAACTCTGATGGATGACATGAGAGCAGACAGAAGCTGTGATTCTTCTAAAGTAATGGATTAACCTCATGCTCATTACTTTCTCAGTGCAATTAAGAGTCCTTCTAGGAAGAGGAAGACAAAGGGGTTATTAAAGGCGAGTTTGAAGGATGTGTGTCTCCTCTTTGAGGAGAGACTTTGGTGGAAGTCCTCAGCGCCAGTGGACTGTGCTGCAGCCGCCACAGCCGATCCGCTTGCGTTCATCCATTATGACCAACCCATCCATGACTGCTCCTCCACCCCACCCCGCATCTTTAAGGCTTTGACGAACACTTATCTACATCTAGATACAAAAGGCTGGACACGACACGAAGAAAGCTGATCCCATCGTTCACCGTGTCAGAGTCTCTGCTCCAAAGAAAACCGAAGATATGGACGTCGGCAAGGCGCAGAATAGATGTACGGGTGGTCATTCATCTAAACCAGACGTGGGCAACGTACAGCCTGAGGGCCAAAAGTGGCTCTTGGACATTCCCCATCTGGGTCCCAAAACTCTTAATTGAAAAGAAAACAACTTTTGTAAAAGTTGATGAAAACATTTACAAATGAAACGTAAGGAAGTTTAAATGAAACATCTTGGATCAATATGTAAAAACCTTTAGAATAAACTTTGTGTGTGTGTGCGTGTTTCCATAACTAGACTGAACCTTGAAGACTCCAAAACTCAAACATATTACTTTTCCCCATTTTTAGGCTAATATGAGAGCTATTTTACAGAAAGTATGTATTTTATTTCTACAGTGTATTGGGGGGACATATTTTATTGAGCAAGCCATGCTATGCTATGCTATGCTATGCTATGCTATGCTATGCTATGCTATGCTACAACAAGAACATGCTAGAAAACCTTTTTTGTAAGATATTGCGTCTCAATAAAAATTCATTTTGCAATTCTCTATGCTGCCTTTCTATTGCTTTATATATTTTTAGTTGGCCTTTTGGTTAAAAAAAAAAAAAAGTTGCCCACCCCTGATCTTAACTGAGTTATTTTTACTTTAAAATATTCTTTTTGCTCCTTAGTCCTGGGGAAACTTGGCTCCCCAAATTCCCCACCACGTTTTGCCAATCAGTGATGAAGGCGTATTAGACACATTTAACAACTTAATTCAGATTTTCTGAAGTGAAGTTTAATGGAGTGGTTCTTATCAGTAAGCATCTTACCTGTTCTAGATAGCGCAAAGTGGATTGCAGCTCCAAACTCTCTTAAAGTGTTTCATGCAAACGCTGTTTTATAAACCTTTCCACGGTAGGCACTTCAAATTATAATGATATTAATTACATTATTTCAAATTATACAAAGCATAAATAACAGCAGCAGCAACTAGCTGTAGCACTTTCCACAGAAATATCACATTTTTCTTGGAATTATAGCAATTTGTAAAATAGAGGGTGTAAATGTTAATTAAAAAAACTGTTGGTACTATACCTTCACTAAATGTTTACTAATAAAAATTGATGTTTTGTGTTTTTAAACAATTTATAAAACAGCAACAACAACAAAACTTTTAAAGAATGCATGTTAATAATGCGAAACACGGGTACTGATAAGCTTTTTTTGTGCTCTTTTTGATGTTTAAGGCCTAGTTGACTATTTTTTAAACTGTCATATTGTCTATAGGACTATATGTTTCCATTAACTGATATAACACATTTTAGATTTTAGTTATCTTAAGATGGCTGACAAAGCCTTTGAATCAATCCCAGCTGGACCTAGCCATTATTAGCTTGTCACTTCCTGCAGGAACATTAAATATTCTTGCTGGAATGTAAAATTGACATTAATGCAATAGCAATTCAATGAATTATGAAATTTTAGAAATCGGAGTTGTGCAAGACAGTGGCGATGCATTTTGGTCCGGTTGCTTACATTTTGTACGAGCTGCCTGGCAGCCGGTGAGTCTGGAGCGTAGAGGATACGTCCCATCAGCATCGGCTTCACAGACTTCCAAATGATCCTGGTGGCAGGGTTGGACTCCAGCTCTTTCATCAAGTCATTGCAGAAAGGAGCTGGGAGGGAAAGAAGATGTTAAAAACATTATTTCAGCACAAAAGCAAACATCTCTAAGGAACAGAGCGATCATGAACTCACTGGTGCTGTTGTCGTACGTGTAGTCGCCCTCAGCCCAGCCGCTGCTGATCCCCAGGAAGGCTTTGTAGTTGTTGTCCTCGTACCAGTTGAAGGACGTGACCCGGGAGAAGGCCCCCTCTGTGTAGCCGCACACCAGGCTGGAGGCGGCGGACATCACCTGCCTGAAGGACAGGTTCTTCTGGAGGAGAGGAGTCACCACCTGGATCAGCTCCTTGAAGCTGCTCCTGGAGAACAACTGAGGAGAAAAGAGGCGTAAAGATCAAATCTTCTGAAGCGGAGCTCTGGAAGGTTGTGAACAATTAACATCTTACCTGCTGCAGTTATCTCTTTGGACGACCTCAGTTTGAAGACAGACATTCTGACCAGGCTGACAAACTTGCAGCTGGTCTGAGCAGGACTAATCTTGGAAACATTCTTATGAGAAGAACCTCGTAACGTGAAGTTTATAAAACAACTCTTTCATGAACGGCTGTGAACGTTTAAACCCACTCAGCCTTTAGCTCTTCAAACAAGCAAAATTAAACTATGTTTGTCCAAACTGAGGCCGTCGAAAACAGGTAAGATATAAGTTGTCCACAGAACCCCTACTTTAAAAGATCTGAACTACAGCTTTAATTAAGAGAATATAATGTGGTGATCTTTAGATCTTAAGACATTGGGTTAAATTTAAATCCAGTCCAGCTGCTGAGGACCAAACTGAGATTTATCTGAAAGTGGATGAATCACAACTTAATTAACGTGAAATTTTCCTAATGTACTGTAAATTCCCAAAGAAACTATATTAAGACCAAGAAGAAGACGAAGGAAAAGAAGGAGAGAAACAAGAAGAAGAAGAAGAAGAAGAAGATTTTTTTGATTTTCAACAAAACTTTCTTTGCACAATAAGTTAACACAACAGTGTTTAAAAAGGTGAACAGGAATAAAATATTTACTTGAGGAGCTTGTTGTATTGTAGCTGTCCCTGATCAGAAATGGTGCATAAAACCTTCTTAAAGCCTCACAGTTTCACACGTGTCCAATTCTCCACGTGTCCAGTGTCTCTGTGGAAACAAAACTTCAACGCCAGTCTGGCCTTGACGTTGCACTTCCACAGAGCCATGGCATCACGTTGAGGTCCAGCCTGCAGTCTGTCCCTGCGAGACAAGTCAACAGCCATTTTTGCTTCGGCCACTAAAAAGTTTCAAATTTGGGATTTAAACTTAGTGACTTTGCTGTGATGTTCTCCATTAATGAAAACAAATTTGGTGAAAACTGTGTCAAAAAGGCTAAAGATCCTTGTCATTAGATTCAACAGTCGTCAGCCGTACACAATCCATGAATACCGAGAAGAAGATGAAGGCGAAAGAGTAAAAAAGTATAAAAGGAGAAGGTGAAGAACTAGAAGAAAAAACGAGAGAAGGAGAAAAAGGAGGAAGAAGGAGGAGGAGTAGAAGAAGAAAAATATGACGATGAAGACAAAGAACAAGAAGAACAAAAAAGAAGAACAAAAACAAGAAGAACAAGAACAACAAAAAGAACAAGAACAAAAACAAGAAGAACAAGAACAAAAACAAGAAGAACAAGAAAAACAAAAAGAACAAGAAGAAGAAAAAGAACAAAAACAAGAAGAACAAGAACAATAACAACAAAAAGAACAATAATAAGAAGACAAAAAGGACAAGAAGTAGAACAAAAAGAAGAACAAGACGAAGAAGAAGAAGAACAAAAACAAGAAGAACAAGAAGAAGAACAAGAACAAAAACATCAAGAAGAAAAAGAACAACAAGAAGAAAAAGAACAACAACAACAAAAAGAACAAGAAGAACAAGAAGAAGATGTGGTAGGAACTCATTTTTGGATCCTGAAAAAACGAAAGTGGGCCAGACATCAAATTCATTTAGAAAACAACTGCTTGTTGCATTTTGGCCCCAACTATTACATAAACATAAAAACATGGATAAAAATAATATAATTACTGACAAAATTCTTAAATATCTAACAGTACAGATTTGAACCAGTAGCAGTGAAGGCCATGAGTCTCTGCAAGCTTTATTTTTTTGTTGTTGTTGGTTTTAATTATGAAAAACGTGCACTGCCCTCTCTTCTTTGAAGAACTTGGCCTCCTTCCTGCTTTAAGCAGAAGAACCAAGTTGAATAGATCTTCTGCTTCAAGTCCTGGCAGAGAGAAGCATCTGACCAACAGGATGTCTCACTAATGCCTCACGGAAACAGTTACATTTAGAATAAACGTAAAACTACACGGCAGCTGCAGGAAAACTCAAATCCTGATATTTACCCACCATTCACAGCTGGTAGACGGGACTACGCTGACCCTGGCATGAATGCTTAAAAATACAGATGCAGAAAATGGGCATAGGCAGAGAAACAATTAGTTTAAACAGATAAAGCTGCCCCTGCAGAGTGGGTCATGTAGTGATGTGACATCTGTCTTATTTTATGTTCAATGAGCCTTCCTCTTGCTCGCAGCAAAATATTTCCCCACTGTCTGTTTACGTAAAAACTCAGGCGAGAGGAAGCAACTGTTTCCTGCCAGCTAAAATTAGGAAGCGGTGAACTTTTGAATGGGAGCTACCAAAAAATAACAATAATCAAAAATAACAACATTAACGTCTCTTTACCTCTTGCAGTTTGTCCGAGGCGTCAGAGACAACCCGGACCCAGAAGCGAATGTTGATGCCATCAGAAGACTCGTCTAGAACGCGAGGGAGCTACGAGAAAACACACATTTTCGTTAAATTTGTTACTTTTTCTCCATTTTCCTTCACGTTTAAGAGAAAATATTTAAATTTTAACAGTCGTTTGGCAGTAGTGCCTCAAATTTTCACAAACAAAAGGTCTTCCAAACAAAAATCTAAAGATGGAAACAATGTTTAAACATGTGCGTTGTAAAATTTGGTTAAAACTGCATCCAGTCGAGTCACCATGGTAACCACACACCTGTGTCTATCACTCCCTGATTGTACTCAAGAGAGGCAAAGTCAAAAAAGACCCTTCACTTCCTGTTTTGAAGAAAAACCGACTGAGACAGACGTCTGTGCCTTTTGATGGGATTTGAGAGAAAACCACCAGTTTCATAGCAGTGAGAGACGTACGGTAGGTGATAAAGGACAAAAATGTTTATGTCTGGATTTATAACTTGTATATGTACTAAAGAAAGGTGGTGAGAAGTTTCCATGACAGCCTAGAGGCTAATAAGTTGAGCATTCAATGGAAAAATCTCCATCTATTCATCTTGTTCTGGAGGTGGGAGGTCCAGACATCTCTTTCCGATGACACCTTCTCCAGCTCTTCTGGGAGGACTCTGAGGCATTCCCAGACCAGACATAGTTGCTTCAGCATGTCCTGAGCCATCCCCGGGGTTTCCACCTAGTCAGACATGCCTGTAGAACCTATAGGGAGATGTCCAGTGTCCATCCTTACCAGATGCCTGAACCACCTCAACTGGCTCCTCTGGATGTGCAATCCCCGAGCTGACAGGCCAGAGTAAGAGTGATACAGAATACTAGTAAGGTGGACAGAGAAGAACAAGGAGCTCTGTGTCCAACGTACAGAGCCCCACCCTTGAGCAACTGGTGACTGGACCTCTACCCATGGAGTCAGGCTCAGTTTGAATGAGTTACATGGGTTTGCCTTCCTGAGGGCCCACCACCTGCAGTAGGGGTCATATGAGTCAGGTGCGTACATGGATGGTAGCTCTAACCCTGGCTTACCAAAGCTGGTTGTCCAAAAACCCTCTTAAACTGGGATTGTATGGGGAATGGGGAAAATTCTCCAAGTTTGTTGCAAATATTGAAAACGTTTGAGTCGCTAAATGGATTTGCTAACCAAAGTCAAGTTACACTATTCCCGATCAAACCACGTTCAGATTAATAGTTTGTATATTTTACGGAATAGTCATGAGGGTGCTTTGGCGTTTTTGCATGAATAAACATGACAGGGTGGAAAACATCTGGAAAAATGGCCCAATTGTGTGTTCCTTATCGCTTTGCCATATCTCGAGGACCACTTTGGTTTTTCCCAAAAGCTCCCAGAAAGCTCAAAAGACAATGGGATGAAGGTTCAGGAAGCTGCGCGAGGCTGAGACGCTCCGTTTTCATTGGAAACATCCTTCCTCCCTTCTATCTCAGCAAGTCGGCGGGAAACTTCTTCCATTAATAATATTTGAAGCCAGAGCGCTCTGTGGCCACAGCTGTTCTGAACCTAGAACCACTCGGTGGAAAGAAAAACACAAGACATGCTGGTGCTGAAGGGTTTAGCTGCTACAGGTTTACTGAGGCACCCTGGTCTGGGTCCATGGTCCTGGTTGAGGACAAGGCAGCCTCTTGATGTCTGACTCATCGAGGCTTTTGTTTATTCATTTTTAAACACAGCAGCTAATAATAGAAAGAGGTCAAAACTGTTTGTTCAGCTCGTTGTCTCTGCTTCTTGAAGCGGAAGCACTTTCCCAGTTGAGTCTTTTGGTCGTTCCTAATGTGGTTAGATACTGATTTTTTGTTAAAAATAATTAAAATAAGCCTATTGAAAAATTAAATATGAATTAATTGTGATTCCTGAAAACATTTGATGAAGTTTAATGAAAAAGCTGAAAGTGTGTTAAGCAAAATAAATAAATAAATAAATAAATAAACATAATAGGCTAACTAATAGTTAATAAAAGTAGCTAAATAGTAGCTAAAAGCAGAAAAAGCTTTGCTAGAAATGTAAAAGCAGCAAGAGGCTAGCCAAAACCTAAAAGTACCAATTTAGTTAGTTAAAAACTAAAATATCAAAAGTCTAAATAAAAGCATAAAAAGGCTACATAAAAACTAAAGGTAGTAGTACTAGCTAAAATCAGCATATGCTAGCTAAAAGCTAAAAGTAATAAAAGGCTGGTTAAAAATAATTTAAAAAATAGTTAATGCTAAAAGTTGCTACATGCCGGCAAACAGCTAAAGGTAAAAAAAAAATGCTAGCTAAAATATAAAAGTACCAAAAGACTGGCTAAAAACAAACAAAAAAAAATACAAACTAAAAGTAGCATAGCTTAGCTAAAAGCTAAAAGCAATAAAAGGCTGATAAAAATAACAAGAAGCCAAGTAAAACTGAAAGTAGCTAAATGCTATTAAACAGCCTAAATCAGCTAATTGCTAGCTAATAGCTAAGTAAAGTAGCAAAACACGTGATAAAAGTAGCAAAATGATGCACAAAAGTGCTGAAAAATTAAACGCAGCAGGAGGCTAACTAAAAGCTTGCTAGATGCTAAAAGTAGCAGAAGGGTAGCTTAAAAGTAAAGTAGCAAAACACCAGCTAAATGCAGCATAGGTTAGGTAGCAAAACACCAGCTAAATGCATCATAGGTTAGCTAAAACTAATAAGACTAGCTAACAACAAACAAGAGGCCAACTAAAATAACAAAACACTGGCAAAAATCAAAAGTGCAAAATGCTAGCTAAAAGAAAAAAAAAATGCAAGCAACCAATTACAGGTGACAAAATGTTAGCAAGTAGCTGAAAGTATCAAAAGGCTGGCTAAATGCTAAAAGAATGTTAAATTCCCAACTCCTACTAACTCCAACTCCAGTTTTTAAAAATAATTGCATAAAAAAAACACTAAAGCATGCATCTCCATGGGTCTAATGGGCATATCCTGCAGCATTTATTCTGAAAGTTTCTAGTTGTGCCCAACCATGCTGTGTTTTACATGGTATGAACATAATGCCTTGTTTACACGTGCGGCATTTCCTTGAAAACATCTGCTCCACCCTCTGAGTCAGAAGCCTAAAAAAAGCTTAAAAATAAAAGCTCCTGTTTATCTGTTCTGTCAGCTGATTTAAGCTGCTGTGTGTCTGATAACAGGATGAATAGCAAGATGTGACGGGATGAGTTTTCACTCAACTTGTGAAGGAGTATTCGTTGTGTGAATCCTTATAAATCATTCCCACCATTGCAATCTGTTTTTCTTCTGTATATTTTTCGGTACATAACTCGTTCCGCAGATCTCAACAATTCATTTATCCAATTGTTCAACTCATTCAGGACATTCTTGCAATGGTAACTGTGCTTTTTTTATTTTTATTTTTTACTTTCGGCCATGTTTTTCCTCATTGAAAATGAATGGAGCCCTGTTCAAATCATGTAAAACCTGCTTTTGCTTGCTACTTCAGCATTTTTATGCTAATAAGACTACTTAGGCTAATTCTGCCCTGTTTTTGCTAATATAGGCTACTGCTCTGCTAATGAAAATTTTGCTTCGTTAATGCTAATTCAGCCCTGGTAATGCAAATTTTATCTGGTAATGCTAATTCTGCCCTGTTTTTTTGTTAATTGTTCCCTGCCAGTGCTACTTTCCCTGTGTTTTGTGCCAGCAATCTGCCCTGCTAATATTAATGCAGTTGAGCTTATGTTAATTCTACCTAATGCTTTTGGGCAATTCTGCCCTGTTCTTTGCTACTCCTGCCTTGTTAATCAATTTAATAATCATAATTATCAATTTCAGATGTTTGGAAATCTGAGTTGGTAAATTAATTTTATCCTCATTGCTGATTCAAAATGAACATATATCCGAATAGATGAGTAGCTGACCAGCCGGAGGAGTTTGAAGAAGTCCACGTTGGCGTAGAACCGGTCCTCGATGACCTGCAGCCGCTGTGGCGTCAGGACGCACATGGCGTTCCGGACGGCGTAGAGCCCCCTGCGGCTGGAGAATACCAGGAATCGCTCCAGGAGGTCAAGGCTGCAGGCGATGTCCTTCAAACGCACGTCTGGGACGCCGAAGGCGAACTGAAGACAGAGGACAAGGGCTGGTTTGAAACAGGGACGTGAGAGCTCAGGTCTGGACACGTTGAGCTTGTTAATCGAAAATTGTTTGTTTGATAAAACTCGACTGGGTACAAAAAATATTTGTGGGAGTTTACAGTCCCAGCTGATGAAAATATCTCCACACCATGATGCTGCCGCCACCGTGCTCCACTGGGGGATGGTGTCAGCTGTTGTTTTTGATGGACAAAACGTCCAGTTTTCTTCTTGGTTGACCATAGTATGAAATTCCAAATGATCAGATTTATATTTCATCGCCTGTCACCAAAAAAATCAGGCGATCATGTTTTTACCGGTCTTCGTGTGTGCATCGCCCACCTTTCGTCTCTTGGCAGCAGGCAACGAAAGCATTTATTCCTGTTTGTTCCATTCTCAGGTACCCTCGGGGCCTTCTCAGGTGTTTCTACCTGTTCAGGCCTGATCCGGGCTTTAAGGAGCTGATCCACAACAGACTCCATCAGAGGAACGTCTCGCAGCAGGACTGACGTCAGGGTTTCGTCGTCCTTCAGGATCGTCTCCACCTCCAACCCTCCACCTGCCAAAACACACGGGGGTTGTTATGTTTAACGGGAACTGTGAACGCTGCCAAGTTTCCCACTGGAATCACGAAGAGGAACAACTGGTCAAGTGGGGAGTAAACTGGATTCTCGTGAACATTCAGGACAAGTCATAACAAGAGGGGTTTAGATGGGACTCACTGCAGTATCGAGAAGAGCATGGAGTGCCTTTGTAAAGTTACACAGTCAGAAATTAAAAGCAATATTTTGGTTTATTTAGACTTTCATTTGAAAAAAAAAATATATACAGTATATTTGTCAAAATCATAGGTATTTTCACCATGTTATTCATGCATTAATACATGTCAAAGTACAAACTAAATGTTTAATTTACAAGCTAAATACGTAGTTCACAAACTAAATACTTAACTCGCAAGTTGAATATTTAGTTAGCAAACTAAATATTTAAGCCAAAACTGTGGAATGATCTCCCTCTTACCATCAGACAAGCCCCTTCACTGTCCAGTTTTAAAACTCTTCTAAAAACACATTACTCCCTGGCTTTTAGCACAAACTGAATTTGCTCTGCACTGTTTTTATTGTTTTTATTGATCTTACTTTTTTAACAACTGTTTTATTTTTATGTGTTTAAATGTTCTTGATTTTATGTGTACAGCACTTTGTTGCAGCTTTGGTTGTTTTAAAGGGCTTTATAAATAAAGTATTATTATTATTATTATGTATCTCCTCCTGATCCACTGCATGTCACGCTCTTCTATGACAGGAGCCACACAGACTAGTATCAAGAGGAGTTTACAGCTCAACTGGAGGGTAAGATTTGGACGATTCACACACAAAACATTTATGTGGCGCCGGCTGGGGTGGCAGCGGCAGTGGAATTAACTCAGAAACAATTACTGTGGTAAAAAAATGAGTGACGACGCTGTGCCTCACATATCTCTTTCTCTCCATACCGAGCACAGAGCAAAGGAGCTTGGAGGAATGGTTAAACGTTCCCTGGCAGCTACGGACTGGGTTCCCACCTCAGTACCAGGTTTGTGCTTTTCAAATTCTTGTGACACGTAAAGAATCTCCTCTCACACAGAAGAACAGGTGACACGAGTTGTTGGCTTGTGACCACGGGACAGAAAAGACTGATCATCATTCTGTTGCAGCAATGTTGGCCTCCTTACCTGAAGGCTTATGGGCCACCCCCCCCCCCCCCCCCCACGGACGTGGGGAAGACACAGTGCAGCTCAATCACCTTTCAGGTAAACACAGATACACCCATTTGGGTCCAACAATACCCACATAAACAACAAGCAGAAGAAGGAATTGCAGACACAGTTCAGGGATTGATTGCTGCAGGAGTTTTAGAACCCTCTGAGTGGAACACACCCATCTTGCCTGTAGAGAAGAAAGGAACTCGAATAGCACACGTTCTACGAACCATTAATGCAATATTAAAAACACCCACAGTAGCTGTTCCAAATCCTTATGTTTCTATCTCATCTCTGGACCCTACACACCACTGGTATACATATATTGACCTGGCCAATGCGTTCTTTGGCTTACCACTTGCAGAAAACTGCAGAGATTTGTTCTCATTTACATATAAAGGACAGCAGTGGTGCTACACTTGACTCCCACAAGGGTTTGCTCTGTCTCCAAGTATCTTTAACCAGGTGTTAAAAGATGTACTGCAGTCTTGCCCTCTCCCCAAAGACACCAGACTGATCCAATATGTGGACGACCTGTTGTTGGCAGCACCCACACCTGAAACCTGCATAGAAGCCACCAGATTGGTGCTGAACCATCTACAGATTAA
>JARVGS010000761.1:23954751-23968069 GCA_031762315.1 Hypsolebias antenori | reverse complement strand
TCTCCACATCATTGCATTCAGTTTTTATTCACAATTTGTTTAGTGTCCCAACTTTTTTGGAATCCGGTTTGTATGTGCAATACCTCGCTAGGAACATCTGAGTGTGCGTAAGCAGGAAAAGCCCAAACCGACCTCTGGTACTGGTAATATACAGCATGCTATTACCATCAAGGCTAACCAGCACAGACAGCAGACATGAACTAGAAATTTCTGGAGAAACTTAAGATGGGGACTGCCACGCTGCTGCCAATTTAATTTTTTTTCTTTCTTTTTTTTCATACTTCAGGTTTTATTTTAAAAGGTTTCCCCCTTAACTGCTTTACTTGGAAAAACAAAAATATGTACAGTACCACTAAGGCATACCATCATTTCTCCACACATACACAAAACTGCACATAAATGGCAATGATTGTTTACCACGTGTATAATGTTGGAAGTTAAGTACAAATAATAAAACTTTTCATCTCAGACTTCCAATTTAAATTTTTGATGCATTGGAGTTCGCTCTCAGCTACCACTATACCAAATTTCAGCTCAATATGGCAAAATAAATAAATAAATCAATGAGTTATAGTATTTTTTTTCTTTTAAGCTTTGGTGGCCATCTTGGATTTTTGTTGTTGGACACATATGTGATGGGAAACATTCTCAGCTATCATCACAAAAAAAAATCTTTGCTCAATATCTCTAAAAATTAGCTGATTTAGTATATTTTTCCTTTTTAGCTCAGGCAGACATCTTGGATTTTTGATATGTATTAGCAAATGTATGAAAACTCGCTTTCAGCTACAACCAGAGAAAATTTCAGCTCAAAGAATGACTGAGTTATATAAGTTACAAATAGCTAGATGCCATTTAGTTACGTCAGACATTTTGAATGAGGAAAAATGGCTTCTTTGTTTGTAAATTATGTTGCCATGTTAACTTGAAACGCCAATAAAAGTAATAGCACACATCACGATGCTAAGTTGACTGTTTTGATTTAACATTTGAGGAGGTACACGTTGTGGTTCGGGTCACATTAAAGTTGCTATAAAGTTAAGAAACCCTTGTCAGGTGGATAATAATAGGTGCTGCCTCTTACAAGGCAGTACCCGATTAATAAGTTATTAATCCACAGACAAAGCAGGGAGGCTGCAGAAAACCCCATTTCTTTCCTTCACATCCAGCCTGTGATTAGTTTTCATCCTTCACACTGAAGCCCCGTCAGTACAGTAGCTTGTTCAGCCTCTTACCTGGAGGATCATCTTTCTCAGGACCGGATCCTCCGGATTCCACAGAGAGGTTCTCAAAAGACTGAAAAGGAGACAAATGTTTAAAGAAAAATCCACAGGGGGAGGTGGAGGGGGGTCAGTTTCCTACTTGAAGCAGAGAATGCTCCACTAGCGTGATTAAAACAGTCCTTATCAGAACCTGGACTTCCGCTTTAGATCAGTCAAGCCTGCAGCAGGAAAACAACACACAGCAGCTATTTATCACCGTTTGAGGCCGGCGCGTCAACCTGCGAGCACCCGCTTCACCCCTGAACCTCCACCTCTGCTGGGGAATCTGTCACGTGTCTGGTTTGACAGCTCAGGGGCAGCGGGCCACGTCCTGACAGTTAACCAGGCCGGGGAGCAAAACTTAACCACGTGCACTATCACGCGTTGAGCTTCGCTGCCAGATTCAGTTGTGGAACTCAAACATGACGAGACCATGAAGGTGCAAATTAATGTTTGTCTTACCTTGCTTCTCTTAGTTAGGGGGAGCCCCAACACTGATCCATTCTCTACATCTCCCATAAGGAAGTCAGACACTCTGAGGCGAAGCAGAATAAAAATAGATTAAAATTTAAATAAATCGTTGCTGAAAACTTTAATTAATGCCACTAAAAAACACCAAATGCAAAGAATTCAAATCTTGAGTAAGGGTTAAGATTTAAAACACAAACGTTTGTGAATATTCTTTTTAAAAAGAGCATTTCAGACATTTTAAAGTGTTTTGTTGAAAGGTTAAACTGTTGCAGAGAGCTCGTGGATCAACAGGCAGGAAGAATGGAGTTTAGGTCCATGAGCTAACGAATTATCTGAAATTGTCGAATAAAAAGCTCCAATCTCTTAAATTTCATAGGGATTATCACCAACGCTGTCAGTGATGAATCACAATTTACATGGAACTTCCTGGCAAGCACAAAGCTGCTAGCTATAGCACTTCCTGTGCTAGCTGGTCACTTCCTGGAGGATGTCAGAATGGTTTTGCTGGAAGACACAAAGTATTTGAAACTGACAATAGTGTGAAGGTATAAATCAGTCCAAGCAGAGATTTAGAAGGCAGTATCTATTTTGAGACACATCGTAGACAGGGACAATTCTAAATTGATTCTTAAAAGTGAAAAAAAAAAATAAATAATTCTATTAGCATTAATCTTTAAGAAATTTCAGCAGTTGTTGTGGTGCCGTTTGTCCCAGTGGAATTACCATAGCTTTCTGGTGTAGAAACATATAAAGCTGTGTTTTCTTATTATTTTCATCTTTACTTTGTTGGACTCTAAATAATAAATATCTTTAATTACTGACGATATCTGTAAATGTCTTTAGAAATAACTGATTCATTTATAAATCTCCAGTAATAAACAGGATGCTAATTCTGTTAGCTTTTCTGCAGCATTTTTTATATTACATTAGCGTCAATCCAAACCGTTGGTCAGCAGCCTCTGATTAGTTTTTTTTCCTCTTTAGGCATGAAAACATATAAATATTAATTTATGTAAAATAAACTACAATCACAAAAACATCAAGAATCATAATAAATGAAATTGCGAAGAGTCCCACAAAAACATTGATATATTCCTACAGGAAGTGATACAGCTAGCTGCTGCCGGCACTATTAGGACATACAAATAATCCCTAAATTTAATGTAACATAAAATAGATGGCAGCCTTTAGGTTTATTTAAAAAAAATGTAAATGTGAACATGAAATTTGGGAGATTAGAGTTGAACATAGCGGTGACACGCTTTGGTCTCGTTTCTGCTCAGACTAGCCATTAGCTCGTTAGCTGAGTCAGAGATAAACTCCAAGCCAAAGTCATTTAAAGAGTCTACAACAGGTAAGATATTAATTAGTCGTAGCGTTTCCCTTCTTCAAAATGTCCAAAATATCCCTTAATTATTGAAGGTGCAGCAACAATGATGTCACACTTACACATTGCCAAAGGTGAACGCCAAAGTGTCGATAGCTGTGTAGATTTCACCCAAAAGCTTCTGTTTGTTCTCGTCGTTCACCTCGTTGAAGTTCACTCCTGTCACATGTGAAGAAAGATTAAAATGTTTTGATGTGAAACAAAACCTGGGATCATGCCGGATTTCTCTTTAGGTTGAGGCCTTAACGTTTCGCCACATGACTCATCGTCCTGTCCGCGGCGTCAGAGCCGGTGAGGTTTTCTCATGAGTCACGCTGCGCTCCTCAACGACACAAAGAGCTCAGAGCCTTGTTTGTGTGCCGAGACTCTTTATTTATTTATTTAAGTCAAAAAAATCCCTCGGAGGCATCCAAAACTAACTCTGATAAATGCGCTTAGATAAGCTCAGACTGTGTGTGTGTTTTGCTGTAATCTGGCCCTGCAGTAGTTTCCTGCTGCAGGCCTAAACAAGACGGCGATGGAGGACGGAACGATGGAAACAATAACACCATGTTGTTGTAAATACTGCAGTAATCAGTCGTCACTGTAAACTTTCCTTTGAGAAAACTATCCGGAGAGGAGCCGGTCAAAAGGAGTCTGATCTGTGGCGTCACAGAACGCTTCCTTAGTCCTTCCTTTCCTTCAAACAATGAAGACTTGGAGAGCTTCTCACAAAGGAAACAACTTTCCTTAAGTTCTGTAGGTAAACCTTTTGTAGTTTTGACCAACTTGAGGCTGAAAATCATATTTTTTACTTAGAAATAAACTGAAAGCGTCTCAACTCTTTGTGTTTATGCCCAAGAATGAATACTTTTTGATGACAGGGAGGAAATGTTGAGGCTGAAAAATGAAAACGTTGACGGAGACATCCTAAACCGTGGTGGGTTTGTCCAACTTACTTGGAGGCTGAACGTCTACCGTTGTTACTGCATGTTCATCTAAGACAGGGGTGTCCAAACATTTTTATATGTGGGCCAAAACTATCAAGATGAAAGGATTGGTGGGACAAAAAAATAAGAATTTAACTCAATGTGAATAAAGTTTTGGACAAACACAGGACAAACATTTGCTAATTTTGGTGGAGAAAGAGTTTTAAATTGTTGTAGATCCAAAACATTAAAAGCCTCATAAACACTAAGCTTACATTTTTTATTAAAATGATTTGATTTATTTGATTTGCTGTTTTCTTGTGTTTGGAAAGTTTATTTTAGTCCGTTCTCAGCAACAAAAGCACAATTTGAGTAAGTGTTATTTTAAAAGGAAGTTGATCAGACTTTCAAACCATGGACGACCCAAAAGTCTGATCCAAGTTCTGAAAAATCATCCAGCTATCAAAGAAGGTTTGATAAAGTTGATCAACTTGTATGCAGATGATACCATGTTATATTAATTTAAAATTGTCCAATGTCCCTCTTGATTATTTATCAACCATCATTTAGACAAGTTTTATGAATCATTATCCAAAAGTCTCTTTCTGGTAGAAACCAGTGAAGGTTTTTGGTGCTTTGTACCATGAAGTGAAAATAAAAAGATTATAGCCAAAGGTTTGTATTTTGTTTAATATGGCTCATTTTGAGAAGATTGTTTTTCATCTGTTTTGCTGTTAAACCTTAACATTATATAAAGAAGATTACCAACTAATTTGCATAAAGTCTGCGTCGATCTCTTGAGCCTGCTGGCCAAAATGATACCGTTCTTAAACTGTAGGTGTGGGCCGCACAGAATCGATCCAAAGGCCACAAATGGCCCTCGGGCCGCACTTTGGACACTCGTGATCTAAGATAAAGTCTGCTGTGTAATTTAGTGTCCTGCGTTTGAATCAGAGATGAGCAGAGATTTAAGACATATGATATTCTGAAAGAAAGATCCAGATTACCAGACGGTCTGAGGCATGTGATACAAAAATTAAGAAGTAAAAATAACGATAAGCCTTTTGTTGGACCAGTTTGTCAAATCTCAAGTCTTAGAATTTCACCTAGGACTTTGAAAAGCTTTGCAACGCTGATGCTGTTTGGATCAAAACTACAAACCACCTACCTCAAACCAAACGCTTCTTGCCCTCCTATAAAACACCAACAAGCCTTGTGGATTTTAGGAAGCAGCGCTACTCGTGTCGACTGGTGAAATGCAGTTTCACCTTTAACACAAAACCAACAAGTCTGTTTGGAGGGCTTAGAGAAGGCTCGTCTCGGCAAAAAAAAACAGCTGTATTATCCACGGGAAACGTCCCGACACCTCCAGAGCAGCTACTGTAGCTCCCACCAGCTCTTGAGCTGCTCTACGTCCTCTTGTTCTGTCCAGACCCCCACCACCTCCCCCCACAACAGGACATCCTGGGGCTCGCTGGAACACAATGCCGTGACTCGCTCAGGCTCCATCCAACGGTCCAAACACGGAAGTTACATCATCGGGTAAAAATGGTATTGTTTCAGCGGGGAACGTGCGACGCTGTCTGAACGCTCGTCAGGAGCCATGTTCGGTCCAACGTCGGCCGACTGGTGGGGCTTCGGCTCCGTATGGAGATGCAAAAAGGTGTGAAACATCATGGGGTTAAAACAGACTGTTCTAACTGTGGAACAAACCGGAGATTATATGAAACAAAGAGATTAACTAGAGAAAATGCATTTCCTGTTAAAATGCAGTGTGAATGCTTCTTGTGGGAGAACTTGCTGAAAAACAGCTGAAATTAGCTAAAAACATGCTGAAGTGTAGCTGAAATGGAAGAACAAGCTTAAATTAGTAGAAGAAAGGAGAAAGAACACATATTTGCTGAATTAGGTTTGCACAAAATTAAGAAATTAGCTTTAAAAAAGATGAAATTGGCAACAAAAAATAGCTGAAAAGTAGCTGAAAAAGAAAAGACGCTAAAATTACTAGAACGAAGTGCAGAGAGCACAATTTACCTGAACTAGGCTGGAAAAATGCTAAAATGAGTGCAAAAAATGTGGAATTAGCTGCAAAAGCTATAATTAGCATAAAACTGCTAAATAGTAGCTGAAATAGCAGAAAAAGCTGAAACTTGCACAAATAAGCTGAAAGGAGCATTAATAGAAAGAAGAAGGAGGACAAAAATATTGTAGTTAGCAGAAAGATCACAAAACAGCTGGAAAAACAGCTGAAAGTAGCTGAAATAAAAGTTTAAATTTGCAGACGGAAGCTGAAAGAAGCTGAAGCAGAACAAAATGTGAAAGGAGCAGTAAAAGGCTGTAAACAGATCTAAAGATCTGAACGATGTAAAATGAGCTCAATTAATTTTCTAAAAGAAAAAAAATGGCAGAAAAGGCTAAATATTTCAAAAAGCTAAAGTTGCACTAATATCAAAAGTCCTAGCAGGATTGTATTGAAAGAGCTGAACGTTTTGATTTGACTTAAAATAGACCAAAGAGTGTGGAATGAGAAAGATGCTGAAAAACGTACGGAAGAAAAATGGATTATAATTGTGCGAATGCTTCATAAACATTCAGACTATTAAAACAATAAAATTAACACTTTTATGTCTTCTGCGCTTAAATAAGGGTTATTAAAACTCCACAGTTTGTGACACGTTGAAATAAACAGCATATTAACCCTTAAAGTGCAATAGGATGCTGAGCTGTATGAGTGTCCTTTTGATCTTGCAAACGTTTTTTTTCTGTCTTCTACTTTACCTTTCATAATAAGGGTTCTTAAAACTCCACAGTTTGTGACACGTTGAAATAAACAGCATAATAAGATACTTTTACAGTACAATGTTGTTTCTGAAGAGGAAAAGGCATTTAATTTAAAATATGATGTACATAACTTGAACAACAGAGTTTGAAACAAAGATCTCTGTTGTTTAATATCTGCTAGCACTCCAAGCATGTTTGGGGATGACTCTCAGCTACTTTCACACAAAGTCTGAGCTCAATTTCTGTAAAACTGACTGAGTTAAGAACAGTTACGTGTTGGATAAGGTACATTATCTGTGGCAGCCATCTTGAATCAAGTTTGCTTCTCAAGTTAAGTTACACATGAATGATTGAGTTCTGAGAGTTCAATTCAAATCCTTAAGCTCGTCTTTTGTGACAGCCAAAAATAAAAACGACGCCAATTTTTTTCTGTTCGAACATCAGTCTGCACAAAAGACAGGACTCGCAGACAAACTGCTATTTGTTTTTTCTAAAACGCGCAACAACCACGTGCTATATTTCCTTAAAGTGCAATAGGATGCTGAGCTATATGAGTGTCCTTTTGATCTTGTAAATGTTTTTTTCTGTCTTCTCCTTTACCTTTTATAACTTTTAGATACATTTTAACTCCGTAAAGACGACACAATTTCATTGTAATAAAGTTATTCTGTTAAGTGTGCAAACTCCATTCAGCTACAACCTTAATGTGACGCTTCCTTCAAAGCAGCTTTAGCACCAAAGAAAAGTCCTCGTTAGTTCTTCAAACTGCTTTCAGGGCTGAAGAGGACAGGGTGAACACATGTAACTGTTCGGTCCAGGAGGCCGTCAGCAGAGGAGGGAGGATCAGAGACAGAAACCAGAAGGTGGAGGAGTAGCTGACAGATAACTCAGAGATTATGAATTTCAGGGAGAAGCTGGTGAGCTCCACTCACCTTTGACCGTGGAGATGACCGTTCCGGCCGTGCTGAGGATGTCCACGGAGTTCAGGCTCTGGTGTTTCTTGATGATGGCCTTCAGGACTCGCAGCAGCTCACCGAGTCGCTCGTGAACCGCCTGATGGAGGCAGTCCTGGTGCTCTGCAAGTATAAATATACCAGCTAATGGCTTCGTTCACTTCAAGTAAATACAAATTAATTTGTAAACATGGATTTGAAAAAAGGGAGGGTCCGATTATTTGGAAATGTTTATTTGAAATCAATGAAAACAGCTTCAACATTTCCAGCTGGTGACCTCTTACCAAAAGGAAAATGTGACCGTGGTGCTAATCACACCTGAGTCAGACTGAAATCATCACTCCGATCTTCTGAGGACCATGAATGTGTCACTTACTGCAAAACTCTGCGTAAACTGATGGAATTTAGTATTATACTGAGAATTAAACTGAGCTAAGAAAACAAAAAGATAGTCCTGATTTTCTAAGAAAAGATGTGGAAAGGTTATACTTAAAGATTTCTTTAAGGAAAATGTTCCACACACTGGTACCGGCCCTTGGCCCCGGTAGCTCAGCTCAGATTAGCATTTAGCTCTTCAATCTGGTCAGAATTAAACCCTTTCTCCAAACTAAGATCATCCAAAGAGCTACCTACAACAGGTAAGATCATAATTGTTCATAACCTTTCCTTAGAAGACCACTTTAAAAGCTGCATCTCAGGTACTCAGGTTTATACAAGTGATGTTCAAACAATGAGTCAACAGCAGTTTCAAAGGGACAATTTGCACTTTGTTATCAAGTAACCTTGAAAATGAGCTCTTGGCATGACTGAGGAATGAGTTCACAGACGAGGAATTGTAAATGAGTAAGGAAGCGAGGCTGAAATTAACGTTTATGGGCCGGCCTATCGGAAGCATGCAGGTGACTGTCACCTTGGCAGAGAAGCAAACATTTCATGGCTCCGTGGCCGAGTCCCGCCAGGCTGTAAACAATAAATACAAAAGCAGCTGAGCAGATTGTTTTGACTTTAGCTTTAAAATATATATTTATCCTAAGTCAGGTGTTTTGATGGCTTCATTTTAATGGTTGTTTCTTTGTCAGACCTCACTGCAAAACACACACAAACATCCAGGCAGTAAGAGCCACAGATTGTCCTGATAAGCACCACTGGATTACTTTGAATGGAAACAGAGATCAGAAAGATTTTAGCTAGAGGCTCAAGTTGTGTTAACGCTGGAGCTAAAAATGATGGGCCTCACTGTGCCAAGGTCAGGAGAGGAGTCCAACTAAATGTTTGGTTATGTAGCATGAAGCATCAATTAAAAACCAAAAGAAAACTTGTATCCACCACCAGGTCCAATGGCAGAGCCAGGGGGGTAGATTAATATTTGGCCACTCCATTCATTTGAGGAAACTATTTTCAAGCAATATAAAAACTAGAAAGCATCTTGGATTTTAAGCTGGCAACCCAGTTTTCCATTGCGACATTTCTTACTCCTAGCTCTAGCCACACACCAAAATGGAAGCCTGTACCTCACTTATTTTTCAAGTTATCATGCACATAACATGCACGGATGGGCGGACGGTGCTTCCAGTTCCCTCTCTTTGCTCTGTGACGGGGAACAATTGATGGATTTTGGTTCACTCAAATATAAACATTGGTGTACAAATCTGAAGGCGACAAGTGTTTACAGTAGCCCCTCAATTATCGAGGGGGTTACATTCCAGGCGACAGGTGAAAATCCGCGAAGTAGGGACATTATACTTATTGTAGTATTTATATATATATTAAGTACTTATAAACTTTTCCCACACTCTTGCAATGCTCTTAACAATGTTCTAAACTCTCTAAATACTCCAACAGAGCACAGCGAAACAGAGAAGACAGACTGATGCTACAGTTACTGAGCCAGTCAGACTGGCCATCGGGAGCACTGGGACATTTCCCGGTGGCCTGGCCCGCTCGGTGATAGCCAGGTGGACTAAAGGCTCGGTTCAGGTCGCGTTTGATTATTTTAAACAAGCAATCCATGCCACTCGTGCGGCTCACTCGGTACAAGACAGACTGCCCCACCCCCTCCTTTCTTTTTCCGAGGCTGTCTGCTGCATGCCCGCCTGTTGTGTGTCTCTGCTCTGCTGTGGCAGACAGCCTCAGAAAGAAAAAGGAGGGGGCGGGGTCTGTCTTTCCCCATCGCCAATCGTGTATTGTATACAATCTTACAAATACATTGAAAACCTGCGAGAGTCGAACTGCGAAGTATCGAAGGACTAATGTACTGTGAATTAGGCCTGTCATGATAACAAATTTTGTTGGGTGATTAATTGTCTGAGGAATTATTGCGATAAACGATAATATTGTTTGAAATTTGACAGTAATTTGTAATTATTGTCAAATTTAAGAAGAAATGTTGGTTAATTTGTCTTGAGTATAGTACCTTTTTTGCCCACCGGATGGCAGTGTAAGACTGTTTGAACCAAAGAATGGATAGTGAGGGAGTGAGCAACGTGTCTCTAAGATAAATGGGAGGGAGGCCCCTTGATGTGACATGGGCTGTCTCTCCTTCATTTTTTCAGTTCTCATAATGGCGGATGCTCAGTGTGGCTTGAGCTCTTTCGCATAGCATTTTTCACACAAAGCTTTTAATAAATAAATCAGTAAACAAGTTCTCAGCTTCTTTTTGCAGAGAAAAACAACTTTTTTCAACCTTGAATTTTGGAGCTTCAACAAGACGGAGGTTTTTCCCGAGGTCAGCCTGTTAGCTTAGCTCGTAGCTTAGCTTCTCAGCTTACCTGCTTTTAACGATCCCAAAACGCGATTTTGGACTGTTAAAACAGATTTTAAAGAGAAAAGAGAAAGGGAGGGGTTAGTGAAGAGCACCGGAGTTGAGCCGTGTCTTCAGTAGAAAGAGAGAAGAAGAAACGATAAAGCCGATAAATGAAAACGTGTTGGATAATTTTCATTTATCATGCGATTAATTGATTTATTGTTTATCGCGACAGGTCTACTGTGAATAAATAAAATTAATCAGCTGCATCTCCGGACACAATAACTTTATGCTGGCAAATATGATTACATAAGGAAAAATAGAAATCCTACAGTTTTCTACCACCAGAACAACTCCCTGACAACACGCCATGTTTCTTATAACTTCTTTAAAAAAAATCTCCTCGGGACCTGGAGAGTCCCATCTTTCTCTATAGCAACCACCCTCATTTATCTTCATCACTTGCCACGTCCAGTTCCTTTCACTCCAGAGGACCTGGTGGGTTTTTCATCCAGTAGGACCCTTGTGGTTTTGTTTCACTGTCCAACTCAACATGGGGCAGGAAACGGGCCAGTGTGCTTCTGGCACGAACCACCCACCCAACTCTACATCTGCGCTGTCTGAAAACTCAGATTTGAAAAAAGAAGGCAAAATCAGGTGGAGTCTCCACCTCTAGTCACATCATGAGAAAATCTGATTTTGAATCTCCAGAAAACACAAATGACCTTAAATCACCCTCACGCAGACTATACATTTAATATTACTGCCTAGCCATTGAATCGTGGCACCTGAAGGAACCAAGCTGAAGACTTATTATTGCCCACGAGGCAGAGGGGTCTTCCTTTGCAAATCTCAGGGGGCTTTGATAGTCAGCGGCGGCCAGTTGGCCCGTTTGAAAATCCTAAAAGGAGGATAATTAGCAGGACATTATGGCTGCGTCCACCAGCACAGCAGGATACGGGATAATGTACAGAGACTGATTATTTAACCCCTTAACTACCATTAAGGGTGGCACACAAAAGGAGGAAGATTTGTTCCCACCACAGACAGTCTGACTTGGTATAAAAGCATCTTTCAGCAGATAAAAAAAAAAAAAAGTTAAAACTTTCAAAAAATGTTTGGATGTATTTTTTCCTCTACATCCATTTCATCTCTTGCCAACAGTAACAGTGTCTGCCTCACGGGCCTGCCACGTGAGGCGTTTAGGGAACAGCAACTGCTGCTGCTGCTGCTTCAAGAAAAACTGTAGCTTGAGAGCTTTTTAGCGAGCAGTGGAGGGATTCTGAGGAACACAAAAGCAGGAGTTGGGTGAGTATGGGAATCAGAGAAAAGAGGATGGAGGCTGCAGACTGTCCTTTGGGATCCATCCTAAATTTACCCTCCTGCACCCCACCAGCCCTGCTCCAGCGGGGGTTATGAAATGAGGAGGGAGCAAGCGGCATTCCTTGGCATAATAAGCCCCCGGTGAATGAAGGCTACATGGGGATCAGACTCTGATCCTGATGAGGAGGAGGCCTGCCAGCAAAGCATTGGCAGGTTTTTACTCCGTTAGCGTCATGGAAACCCGACATTCCAGCCTCTTGTTTGGGAGCCGGGTCGGGAGACGTGGGAGCAAGGGGTCGAGGGGGATCCTGAATAAAAACACCGCCGGATCGTTCGCCATTGAGATGAGCCATCATAACCAAAATGTCCCAGTGGAGATGCACTCAGCTACTACCACTCCAAGTTTTAGCTCAATTTGTGTCAACTTGACTGAATTACAGCCAACTCTGTGTTCATCGAGGTCAAAAAGCTATGGCTAAACTTAATCATCTATAGACAGTTGTATACCTGCAGAGGGATTTGTAACTATAATTAAAAAATGGTGGCGATCAAAGTTTTGGAATCAACTTAAACTGAAAAAGGAAAAATGTCTGAAACAAAAACGAGCTCAAAGTACTGGAAACTTTTAGATTGAGGTTATCAGCAAAAATTTTTTCAAGGAAAACCATGTTTTATGTTTATTTAACCATGTTTTAAATAATAACCAGTCTGTTTTATTTGTTTCACTTGATGACACAATAAATTATATCTGACATGCTGTTGTAAATCACTGCACATAAAACGTCTTGGAAATGCTTAGAGGAAGAACTTGCAATAAACTATTAAAAAAAAAAAAAAAAGACGCAACTGAGTTTGATATTATTGAGAGACAACCCTCAAGAGCTGTGTAATCTTAAAAGACTAACTTTATTTCACATCTTTACATCAGGAGAACTATTTAAGGCACAAACATGAAACAACTGATTCAGTTATTATTTGTTATAAATAATTTTAGATGTGGCCAAAGGGATGCTGGGTATAATTCACTGTATTAGCATGTAAAGTTAAGTTTAGGGATGCACAATATTGGATTTTTGGCCAATATCCGATATGCCGATACGTTAAAACTTAATTGGCCGATAACTGATACCAATACCAATTTTTCCCCCCCTAGACCTACGAACAGAGACTACATAGCTTTCTCTGCTGTGGAGTTAAAATATGTACTACATTCTTCTGCATGGTCTTTGTCAATTTGCCTGTTACCAAATGCAGATGCCAAAAAGGGAGCTGAAAATTATGAACACTTCATCTTGGATTATGTTTAATGTCAAATTTATTCATGACATTTACTCTCTAACACAATGACAACACTCGAGCAGTGCAAATTTGTAAATTTTCACAAATCTACACTCAACGGCCTTTATATATCTCTATATACAGGTAGTCCTCAACTTACGAACGGGTTCCGTACCTACAAACCGTTCTTAACTCGATTTTGATGTAAGTCG
>JARVGS010000761.1:23931629-23942678 GCA_031762315.1 Hypsolebias antenori | reverse complement strand
CTAACTGCTTGGAAATACAGTACTGTACATGTTTAAGGTACAGAATGTACACTGGTGTTGTGTTACGTTGAAAAAACGTGTTAAAAAAGCCGTTTACCTTTCTTTTTCCGGCTTACGGCAAAAATCCGGACTTACGAACGCCACGTGTAATGAGTTCCGACTTACGTTAAAATCGGGTTACGAACAGTCTGTAGGTACAGAACCCGTTCGAAACTCGAGGACTACCTGTACATGGTTCTGCTCAGGATTTATGAATATTTTATGAGCGGCAGCAGCATCCAGCTATAGCACTTGCAGTGCAACTGCTGCAAAGAATATCTGCCAAAATAACTGTGGTACAAATCTGACGGCAATGCAGAGGTTTACAGAGGAGAATTCAGTTTGTTTCCGTAGCGCCAACAGAAGTCGTCTCAGGGCACTGAACAGAGAAGTAAAAGTTCTCTAAGGAAGACAACGGGTTGTGTCGCATTTTCACTTCGTTGTTGCAGTCTTCCATCCTGAGCAAGCACAAAGGCAACAGTGGAAAGGAAAAACTCCCTTTTAACAGGAAGAAACCTCCAGCAGATCCAGGCTCAGTTTAAATACTAACAACAACAACAAAAAAGAGCCAAACAGCTGAGGAGTAGTAAAAACAAAGCAAACACGCTTTAGAACAAGACATAAATCTCAAAGTGGCCTGTTGAATGTTTTAGCAGACATTTGACTCTGGTTATTTATTCTCAGTGCTTGTGATTAAATCAAAATTTCAGATTTTATTGTGTTTGAACCATTTTGTCACAACTGCTTCAGAGCTGACGGGGGAGAGGGCAACCATCTTATCACCAGCAAACTTTTTTTTTTTTTTCAGTTTGTTTGTGGCTCCTCGGACTGAAGAAGTCCTTTGGATGAAGGACGAAACGTCTCAGGTCATCTGGACAGTTTCGTTGTTTTGTTGACTGCACATTGTTGGATTAGTACCTGGATTACTGAGCATGAACTTTGGTGTTTATCGTAAACGTAACCATAAATAAAGATGGTTTGAATTTTTAAAAGGAGCCGATTACAAACTGGTTTTTAAATAGTTTCTAATAAAATCTTAATCGGTCAACATGTTTGCTTGTGTTCTCTCAGTCTCTTTATAGCTGTGCATTAAAATGTAAATAAATCAAAGCCTTTTTTTTTTTTTTACGTTGCTTGGCTGTGGAGGCCATCTTGAACCCAGGTGGCTCTAAAAGTTTATGAGAAATGATTATTTTAACCAAACAAGTCCAGTAATTCATGAAAAAGCTTGGTAGCAACGACAAACAACATGAGCAGACGATGATAAAACATGGAAGAAAGCAACTTTTAACTCATTTAGAGCTTCCTTATTGAGACTGAAGAGTGATCGGACGTGGGTTGGAAGCAGCCACATAAAAAGTTAATCCCAGCGGCAGCAGCAGACGTGCACCTGCCATCGGTTCAGCCTTTTATCACCATCTGAAAACTCATAAATATGATTTACTTTATGGTTTGTCGACAGTGCACCGTTACGACATCATCTCCACGCGTTTGTTAATGCGACAAATTAAAGGTCTGGGATGTTTTGCTGCGCCGCTGAAACGTGCACTGGCTTCGACTTTACCGGAGACGAGAACTCAAATAAACTGAGATAACACGGGTTGACTGACCGACGAGTCGAGGCCCCGGGATTCTGCTAGAAAACTCTTCAGCTCTTCTCCCAAACTGAGCCACAAGATCCGACTTTATGAGGAAGAGTGGATGGTTTGTCTGTTAGCAAAATATCCCATGCACGATACTGGGAGTTATTTGAGTATAAAGCAGAAAAGACAGAGGTTGTTTTGCTGCTAAGCCCTCATCCCGTGTTGTGGAAACAAATTCTTCACAGGTAATCTTCGATGGCACTTTGAAAACATCACAAGCCCAGAGACGACTCGTGGGTCGGACCTGGGCTTGAACAGTCGGGCCGCACCTCTAAACTGTTATGAAGCTGTGTGAACATGATGTGTCGGCGGGGTTACACCGGCAGCAGACAAAGCTGGTGGTCCAATTATCAACCCACCTTTGGAGTTGAACACCTCTTTGAGCTGCAGGAGCACGTCGGCAAACCTGCGCACGTCGCTGACCAGCTGCATGATGTAGTGCGGGTCTGCTGTGGGGGCGTCGGTGCTGTCCGGGCTCTTGCTGACCCTGGCAGATCCTCCCGAACCCGAGCTGGAGAGCCGATAGCCCAGAGAGGGTTTGGTTCCACCGACACCACCGCCGCCCGATGCTCCACCAGAACTCTGGCGCAGCATCGCCGCCAGCATGCCTTCTGGGTCCCGTGGGTCCCGGGTCTGAGCGTCGGGATCCCTTCGCTCACTGCATGAAGAACTCTACGGAGCAGAGAGCAGAACCTTAATTCTGACCAGATCCAGCTGCAACTTCATGACATCATGACCTGTTCATGGCTAAGACACATCAACAAGTGAGGCCACAAACAGGTGACACATTTCCTGGAAATAGAAGACTAAAATATAAGTATTTAAGTAATTTGGTGGCAAAATCCAACCTTCTTTTTCGCCTAAATTCACAATAAGGAGTAAAACACCATAAATATACTGTAGTAATGATTATGAACATATTTATATGTGTGTGTGTCAATTTTTCATCTGAAGTGTCAAATTAAAGATATAATTTTTTTTTTTTTTTTTTTTTTTTTGCTTTTTAACACTTAAAATTTAACCTATGCCCGTCTGCACGCTTACGAGTCAAAATCAACGCGAAACTTCTATCGAAATATCCGAAAATTTAATAATTTGTGCTTTATTCAACAGTAAAATCATTTTAATTTTAATCACGTTCAATGTAAAATATTTATTAAAGTTGACTATATAATTCGGCTCTTAAAAAAAAAAAAAAAGACTGAGCTTTCTGTGAACTAAAATGTCGACTTTTCTTACGGTTTAATTACCCATAGCGGAGCAGAAACACACTAATCTGTTTGTTTATGACACACAAAGTTCATAAGTTTGCTCAACTCGCGTGTAAATGACAGAAAAGGTCAGAAATGCTTTCCCCCTTTAAAAAAAGAACAAAAAAAAAGTTTTATTGTGAACGTTTTGCGCAGTTTTAACTTTGTTTTGAACGCTGAAGAACAGCAGCGAAGCGAAGTTTTAAGCTAGTAGCAGAAATAACTCACCTGCCGTTGGTTCTTTAAACATCGCCGAAAATGTAAATCCTAAAAAACAAATATAATAATAACAAAATAAATAAAAAAAATTAAATCCGACGGTCAAAAAAAGAAAAATTATCCCACAAACTCCGCTCGTTCGCCGTCCCGCTCCCTTCTCCATGTGATGTCAACTGCAGCTTGTGATGACCGTGTCTCTGTGCACGCGCTGAGGAATGTTTCCGTCGAGCCCTCCTCCAGGAACAACAGGTGCCTGTAGCGCCGCACTGCCAAGCATGCGCAGTAGAGCGGCACACTTCCTGTTCAGCCTTTCAAAATAAGTCGGACAAGCAAAATAAGGAAATTCGAAACTAAAATTTTGTTCAGCTGATCAGGATCAGAATTCAGAATCTACATTAAATAAATTAACTTGAAACGCTTGCCAAATTAATATTTAGTTTTAACTGATTGTCATGATTTTCTATCAAATCATGACAGTCAAATTGACAAATGAAAATTAAATATGTATAGGCTGAGCGCTGCTCTTTGTATAATTTTCAACAGCAACAGTTGGTGACAAAAGTTTCTGCCATTTTTCAATTTAATTATAAACAGTTTAAAAGTTTAGAAAGGCTTGCGGGTTTTATGTAGAAATCATTTTTTACCACTTCCGAAACTGAATATTTTAACTTTACTAAACTGAAACTGTCAAATTTAACTCATTTTTTGTTGGTTTTTTTTTTTTGTGTGTGTGTGTGTTTTTGGTTTGTTTGTTTACATTAAATCTTTCTGAAGCTGGGATTCTATGCATAAAACTCTTGAAATTCATTTTGTTTGACAAAAAATGGTCTTTGTCGAGACAGACAGCAGCTTTAAATCACAACGTATGTAGGCTACATCATAAAACCCAAACAATATGTTAAACCTTTAAACACCTAAAATTAAGAGAAGTCAGATATTTGTGTAAAAGTAATATAAATTTAAATAAAAAAGTCATCTAGTTTAAAAAAATATATTTCCTCTATTATGTAGAAAATTTAGGAAATTAGGGAACATTATTAAAAAAATAAAAATAGAACATCTTAATTGTGTTCATACAAGACGCACGACTCCTTTTGTTCTCGTCACTGAGCATGTTTTTATTTATAATAAAAATGAAATAAAGTTTTTCCCTAAATTAAATTTAAGAACTTTGCGGCGGTACACGACTGCCCTCTGCTGGTGTGTCTGGTGTAGTGCAGCTTGTTTTCAACGTGATTTTTTTTGTTTGTTGTTGTTGTTGTATTGTTTAGTTTGTAGGGCAGTTTTAATAACACTTCACACTACTTGTGCTAGATTTTAAGACATAGCCTGTTGCTTTTTGCAACCAGATCGCACAGATGTATCTTTTTTTGAAGGCTCCGAAAGCGATTACTAGAAGATTAGATATCAGATTTGGATCAGATCAGATGTATCAATTAATAAATCACACACAAAGAAATAATAATTTCTAAAACAAAATTCAGATAAGTAATTACAGGCTGATTAAGTGCAAGGGATTTACAATTTAAAGCAAAATACATGAGTTCTAAGTGTAAATAGATTCTTCAAATCCTTATAATTTAACATAACAAAACACAATTTCCCCACACGAGAAGAAAAAACTGGAAACTAGTTATTTATTTAATAAATCACCCAATTTTTCTCCATATGAATCAGGCTTGATTGTCTTTATTCTCAGATTCCACAGACTGTTTTGCTATTTTTGGTAAAAACACATTCAAAATGCTAACAAAAATACAATTTGCTACAACTACAGAATAATAATAATGAGCATTGCGTTAGGTATTGTAGATTAAATTTAACACAACACAATCCTAATTTTTGTGTGTGCGTGTTTAAATTTAAATAAACAAAAACGAAAACATTTTACAGTTGATGTGATTCGCATTATGGTCGCTAGAGGGAGACATTTACCCAAACTTTTCCATTAAACGCTTCCATTTCCGGTCACAATTTCAAAGTAAGTTTGTGTTTGAAAATTGATTGGTCTGCTTCAAGACTCGTCGATATATGTAATTGTGGAAACAAAGAAATAAAGACTCTGGAATTACTTTGTTATAATGGGTTATTTTTTGTTACGTCGAAAGTTTAAATTTCCGAATGATTTTGTTTAAAGTTTTTATTCTGAAATGTCCCCAGGCTGCATCCTGTCCCCGTTCTTCCGGGTGTTGCATTCAATTGTTAATGTGCGCGCTGGAAACTTGATTACCCGTTGTTTGGCCACTTTGGACAGAGATTTATTGAACCAAAGCGGTGGTTTTAGTTGAAGTGATGCAGTCTTGCGAGTTTTAGATCCAACTCGGTTCGGCAGTCATGTCCTCCCAGAGCAGCAGCGCCGCTTCGGGAATCCAAGGACTTCTTCTGAAAGTTCACGAGTCACTTTCAGACCCGGACTTACGCTCCGCAGCTTTGCAATGTCACGATATTATCGGTGATTTGGGACAAGAGTGCATGCTAACATCCACCGAAACTGACCTCGGTAAGACGCAGCTGTTCGCTTCTAAACCTCGCCAAACTCCATTTAAAAAATGACGATTTTAATTCAGAAACGCTCCTATTGGGAACTAGCGATGAAATGCACGGAAGAAAAGGCTGCTCTGTGGATCTAAAGTGTGGCTCATCAATTCGTCTTACAGAAATCACTTCAAACTTTAACATCTCAGTTAGCTCAGTGGCTGCTAATCCCAGATCATCAGCCCTCCACCACTGTGCTTCACAGATGACATGCTGTTTACACCTCAGTTCTTGACCTTGGTTTTGTTCCTTGAGTTTTGTGGTTCTTTCAGATGAAACTTTACAAACCTAATAATGTTTTTAAAGTAGGTTAGTTAGTAGGTAGGTTCAAATTTATTGTTGAACCTCTGATTCAGGAGGGGCAGTGGGGCTTCAATCTGGTTGTGGACCAGATCTTTACTTTTGTGGAGTTCCTAACGGGGTCATGGGAGTTTGGTTCTTCGGTCTGCTTGTGTTTGGTGGATGTGGAGAAGGTTTATGACCATGTCCCTTGAGGCACTATGTGCAGGGTGTATGGGGGTACTTGGATCGATTTAAGAACTGTCTGGTCCCAGTAAAACCAAAGTTTCTGCATCCTCAACTCAAAAGTTGAGCTCGTTCCCACTCAGATCCTGTTTGTGGTCCTCAGAACCTCAAGGCTCAGTCGAGGAGAGGATGGGGTCTGGTTTTGGAGCCTCGGGGTCTTGTGTCTGCTTTTTGCAGATGATGTGGTTCTTGTGGCGTCTTCAAACCATGACCTTCAGCGTATGCTGGGCCAGTCTTGGGTCACGGTTCTGAAACGGGGAAAAGGTGGAATGTTCTTTTCAGCTCCGGAATGAGTCTTTTCCCCAAGGAGGAGCGAGTATGTGTACGTCTTGTTCACCAGTGATGGTGCAGGAGCCTTCGTCTACAGTAATGAGGACATTGCGCTGGTCTGTCGGGCTGAAGAAGCAGCTGAGCTGACAGTCAAAGCTCCTGCTTTACTGGTCCGTATGCATTGCAACCTACACTTATGTTCATGAGGTTTGGATCAAGACCCAAAGAACAAGATCCTGGTTACATGCAGCCTTACAGCTGAGGCGAGGAGCTCCATCCTCCTGGGGGAGCTCGCTCTGGAGCCTCTGCTCCTCCACAACGAAAAGAGTCAGATGAGATGGTTCAGATCTGAGATGCCTCCACTTGGAGGCTTTCTAGGCACAGACACCCAAAGATAAACCGTTTGGGTGTGGAAGGGAATACATACTTCCTGGAAGGAATACATTAGTGTCATCTGCAAACATGTTTATGAAGCATTCACACTGTTGTGATCCATCCATTATCTTTTACCCGCTTCTTCCATTTTGGGTCACGGGGGTCGCCGGTGCCCATGTCCAGCAATCCCTGTATGAGGGGCGGGGTACACCCTGGACGGGTCACAAGTCCATCACAGAGGCACATAGAGATTAAAAAAAAAAAAAAAACAGTCACGTTCTCACTCACACCTAGGGACAATTTAGAGTTAACATCGGTCTAACATGCATGTTTTTGGTCTGTGGGAGGAAACCGGAGTACCCGGAGAAAACCCACGCATGCTCGGAGAGAACATGCAAACTCCACCCAGAAAGGCCCCCGGACCGAGATTAGAACCAGGGACCTGCTCGCTGAGAGGCAGCAGCTCTACCAGTTGCGCCACCGTGCTGCCTGTTGTGATCCAGTTTTCTAAAATGTCTTTCGGCATCTTTGTTCCACACTTTTTGGTCTATTTCAACAAAGCATACATCAAAACATTCAGCTCATTCAGGAAGAAGGGTGCTTTGACTTTTGGTATTGGTGCAAATTTAGCTTTTTGACATATTTAGCCTTTTTCTGTCACTTTTTTCTGGAATGAATTGAGCTCATTTTACATCCTTCAAATCTTTACATCTGTTTACATTTTACTGCTCCTTTCACATTTTGTTCTGTTTCAGCTTCTTTCAGCTTCCTTGTGCAAATTTAAACCTTTTCCACCTACTTTCAGCTAATTTCAGCTGTTTTTTTCCAGCTGTTTTGTGCTAGTTTCTGGGTATTTCTGCAGCTAACTACAGTGTTTTTGTGCCTCTCCTAATTTCTTTCTGCTAAGTTTCAGCTTTTTCTGCGGTTTCAGCTACTATTTAGCTGTTTTTGTTCATTTTAGCTTTTTCAGCTACCGTAATTCCAAATTTGTTACACTCATTGAAACTTTTTTTAGCCTACCGGTAAAAATGTAGAAATAAAATAGTACCAGCAAAAATGTGCTCTCTCCACTTCCTTCTTGTAATTTAAGCTTCTTTCTGCTGGTTTTATGCTAATGTCAGCTTTTTTATTTATTTATTTTATTTTATTTTTTTCAGATTATTTCCACATTTTGTTCTCATTTCTGCTTCTTTCAGCCTAATAAGTAAGACATGACATTTCTGCTTTCTTATGCTAATTTAAGGTTGCTTACCTTTTCAGCTAGCTTTAATATATTTTAGCTAATTTCAGCGGTTTTCAGATAAATTCAAGTTTTTCATGGTAATTTCTGCTACTTTCAGCCTGCTTAAGTTATTTCGGCTAATTTCAACTTGTTATGCTCCTTTCAGCTTATTTCTGCTACTTTCAGTTATTCCAGCTACTATTTAGATGTTTTTATGCTAATACAGTATTTCAGCTAATTTCACGTTTTGCACACATTTCAACTTTTGTGTTCTTTCTACTTTCTTCTACTGATTTATGTTCTTCCATTTCAGCTACATCTCAACATGTTAGCTAATTTCAGCTGTTTTTCAGCATTCACACTTTATTTTCACAGGAAATGCTCTTTCTTTCGTTGTAGTAGTTCCATAACAAATACGTGCTCTCAGACATACACCAAATGTAAAAACTTTATCTTCTCTGACCAAGCTTTGCAGGCATCTCTGTTGTTCTCCAAGGATCATGGACTCCTCAGCTTCCTCAGGAAGTCCCTGGCCTTCGATGAGGTAAGACTAAATAATCCTGTCACCAAGCGACACGTTCAAACCTCTAAAAAAATACTGTATATGTATTTCCAGCTGCGGGACACCCGGGTGGAAATCTTACAGTTTCTAGAGAAGTTTTTGGACAAACTGTCACCGAGAGTCAGAGGTTGGGAGAAGTCCTACGCCACCGACATACGGGTAAGACGACTGACTACATACGTGGCTCCGGCTAGGCCTGTCGTGATGAACAATAAATTAATTAATCACATGATAAATGAAAATTATCTACCGGGTACCTCATTTTCATTTATGGGCTTTCCTTTCTCTTTAAAATACGTTTTAACAATCCAAAAGTCACGAGTTTGGATTGTTAAAAGCAGCTAAGCTACAAGCTAAGCTAACAGGCCGACCTGCGGGGAAAACCTCTGTCTTATCGAAGCTCCATAATTCATGGTTGCAACCCGTGCCTTTGAGTAAAAAGTTGTTTTCTCTGGAAAAAGAAGCTGAGAACTTGTTTACTGATTTTATTTTTTTAATAAAAGATTTTTGTGAAAAATGCTATGCTAAAGAGCTCAAACCACACCGAGCGCCCGCCATTTTGAGAACTGAAGAGAGACAGCCCATGTCACGTCAATTTTTCTTAAAGAGACACTCTGCTCACTCCCTCACTATCCATCCTTCATTTCAAATAGTCTTATCCAGTGGTCAAAAAAGGTACTACACACAAAAATCAACATTTCTTCTTAAATTTGACAATAATGACTAATTATTGTCAAATTTCAAACAATATTATTGTTTATCGCAATAATTTCTTAGACAATTAATCGCATAGCAAAATTAGCTATCGTGACAGTTCTAGGTGAGGATCCAATGGGTCCAGTAGAAGTAAGAGGGGGTCAAAGAGAGATTGCAAGGCTCAGTGGGCAGGTGGTGGAAGGTGAGGGATGACTGGAGAGAACACCAGGAGGTTCACGCTGTAAACAAGGACGCCCAGGTCGCAGGAGAAGTTCAGGGGTAGAGGCTGCAACATGTAGGAGCAAGATATTAGTTTTTCATAGAACTCTAAGAACACAAACGTGATCAGGAACACATCTACCGGTTGGCAGTCACTGTCATTTATACTGTGCAGCTCATTAGGGCAATGGTCCACAGCCTGTTGGTGCCATCTGGTGTTGCAGAGCTATAGGAAGAAAGCATTCATTCAACCTTTATTTATTCAGGTTAATCCCATTGAGCCTCGGGGACTCATTTACAAGAGAGACCTGATTTTAACAAAGAGCATTGGAACTCCTACAGCGTGGGTTTTCTCCAGGTACTCCGTTTCCTCCCACAGGCCTGAAACATGCATGTTAGGCTGATGGTAACTCTAAATTATCTCTAGGTGTGAATGAGAGAGTGAATGGTTGTTTGTCTCGTTTGTCTCTATGTGTCCCTTTGATGGACTGGAAACCTGTACATGGTGTCCCCTGCCTCTTGCACTGTGATAGCTGGACATGGGCACTGGTGACCCCGCCCCCAAAATGGAAGTCTTAAGAGACTTAAGAGATCTCTAGTCAGCGGTCAATAAAAATCCAACCAACTGCCTCTACTGGCCAATCTACTGCATCTGTCACTCATTTTGACTGGAGCAACTCCTTGCAATAACACTACATGGCCAAACCGTACACTTCTCACAACAAATACTTACTGATAGGTTCTGCCGTCAACCTGGGCGATCTGGGTTCAGATCCCACAGCCGGCCAGCCAGAAAAAGTCTGATTTAAAATCAATGTGTGCTTCAAATCTGCATTTCACAGCGACTGCGCTTGCATTTTATTTTTTTCCACACTTCATAAAAATTCTTCCAACGTCTTGGCCTGAAAACGCTTACCCTTTCAGTGTGCAACTTTTCAGCAGCCCCTCCTCCGTTCTAGACGGGCTTCAACTTGTGCAGTTTTTTTAAAACACATTTGTACTCAGTGGCTTTTAATACAGCACGAGAGATTATATGTATTTTAATGTTTTATTCTATCAACAGGTCTAGAACTATTAGGATCAGTATATAGTATTGTTACTAGTGTTGGTACTACTAGTTATTACTGTGGTTACAGAAACATTTCAGCTCTTTAAATACATCTTATAGATATTTAAGAGGCTGCAAGTGAAACTTATTTGTAATTCATGCACACTTTAAATTTTAAGACAAAAACCTTTATCTAACTTAAAGTTCAGTCAGGTGGACGGTTTCCTTTTTTTTGTTGTTGTTGTCGTTGAGACATTTCGTCCTTCATCCAAAGGACTTCATCAGTCCGAGGAGTTCTGACAAACTCAGTCCCATAAGCAGCACGCTCACATAGTGGACCAACCAGTTTGCTGGTGATAAGATGGTTTCTGGAGCCCGCCCTCTCCCCTGTCGACTCCTCTGAGGCAGCCATAGCCAAAGTGGTTCAAAACATCAAAGTTCATGCT
>JARVGS010000761.1:23885752-23899524 GCA_031762315.1 Hypsolebias antenori | reverse complement strand
ATGATTTCATCTGGACAAGTTTCTTTAAGGGAGAAACGTTTCTCCCTTAAAGAAACTAATCCAGATGAAATGATTTAACTTTTTTGAGTTGCTACTTTTAGCTTTTAATGAGCTTTTTGCTGCATTTAGGCTTTTAGATGTTATCTATGGTTTTTGGTAATTTAGCTTTTATTTTTATGATTTAGCTGCAAATTTGCATTTTTAAATTTTTTTAAATTTTTTACTATTTAGAGCATTTTTCCACTGATGTATGGTTCGCTAATGATTAATGCTAACCAAAGAGTTGCTGATGGTAGCGTTTAGCTACAGTTTTGCAAATGCTAGCTTTCAAGTTGTGCCAATTCAACTTTTAGCTACTGTTTTGGTGTTTTTGTTTGGTTTTTCATTTTAGCTATGCTATTTTAGCTGCTAATTTGCCAACTTTCTTGCTTTAGCTGTTCATTTGTGTTCCTATCCAAGGTTTGCTAATTTTAGTCTCAAGCTACAATGTTGCTAAATGCAGCATTTAGCTGCTGTTTTGCAAATTTCTGCTTTTAGCACGGTTTTTGCAATTTTTTGCTTTAGCTGCCGTTTTGCTCATTTTTTGCTACAGTCTATGGTTTGCTAATTTAGCTTATAGCTACTGTTTTGCTAATTAAAGCTCCTGTTTTCAGCTTTGCTCATTTTAGCTTTTAGGTCCAGTTTAGGTGATTTTAGCTTCTGTTCTGCTTGTTTAAAATTTGTCAGCTCAGTTAATCATTTGTCAACTGCCTTCAGCTGTTATTTGTTTTTGTTTTAGCTTAAAGAGTCAGCTCCTGTTGTAAGAGCTGCGTTCGCTCAGACCTGATGCAGCAGCAGAACTTTACAGTTCCTCTGCTCCTCAGCTCCGACTGGCTCGATGCTCTTTATGACGCAAAGACCAGGATCTGCATTTTGTTGTTGTTTCCACAGAGGCGCCCGTCTACCTGTCCTCCCAGTCCTACATGGCCGACGGCAGCCTGAGTGAGGAGATGAGTCAGTTCGACTTCTCCACGGGAGTTCAAAGCTTCTCCTTCAGCTCCCAAAACCCAGCGGGACACAAACGAGCCGCGGTAAAGAAGTCTTAAATAATTCCTCCGTCTTTAAACCCTGGTCTCGATCAGCCTCGTGTGCACCGCTCCGAATATTTGTGAAAATCCTCTGCTCAGTTTTTGTGGGGAAAACATTTTACAGGACAGGAGAATAATCGAGAACACGCCAGCCTGATTTATTTACGTCTGTGTTTAGGAGACCAAGGACAGAAGTCCCACCGAGGACAGAAGTCCCTCCCAGGACGCCATGGTGGATTTAGAAATGGACGAGCTGAACCAGCATGAGTGCATGACAACCATGATGGGTCTGATCCAGCACATGCAGAGGAACAACATAACCCCCAAAACTGAACAGGTCCCCGCTTTTATTTTGAAGCTTCACATCCAAACAACAAACGCTTTATAACTGTACATTTATATATCAATTATAACTACATACAGTTGTATAATTGTGGGTGATAAGACTTCAGGTTTTTGCAACTTTTATACTTTTCTAGTTAACTTTATTACAAATCTTTTACAAATGAAAATAGATCAGTTTATTTATTTCCTTCAAAAACATTGTTCTCTTTGAAATCTGTTCCGCTCAAATTTATCTTTGGCTAATTTTAACTTTTAGGTATCTTTTTACTATTTTAGTTTCCTTCTGCTACTTTTAGGTATCTTTTTGCTAACAAGCTACCATTTTGTTATTTTTAGCATTTGACTTTCTTTTGGCTACTTTTTGTTATTAGCCCAGCTTTTACAACTTTTAGCTCCTGGTAACCGTTTGTTACATTTATCTACTGTTATGCAACATTTAGCTAACCTTTTGCTCATTTAACTACTTTCTGCTTTTTTTAGCTATCCCTTTGCTAACTTTAGCTCCAGTTTTGCTACTCTTACATTTAGCTAGATTTAATACGTTTTAGTTGTTAGACAGACTTTTGCAATGTTTAGCTCCGGATAGCCCTTTGCTAATTTGTATGTACAGTGGTTTTGCTATCTTTCACTTTTAGCTAGCCTGTTTCCTTTTATACTTTTAGATATTGCAATGCTTTTAGATTTTTAGCTAGCGTTTGCTCATTTTAGCTTTTCACGTCTGTTTTACTACTTTTAACATACAAAACTTTTTTTGATACTTGTTGCTTTTTTCTTTTGCTTCTTTTAGCTTTTATCCTTTTTTTTTTTTTTGCTTTAGCTTCTAGCCAGCTTGTTTCTTTTTGATACTTTTACATAGCATTATGATAATTTTAGTTTTTACCTAGCATTTGATGTTTCTAGCCTTTATGTAGCATTTGCTACTTTTAGCTTGCAAATAGCTTTTTGATGCTGGAAGGTAGTCTTTTGCTCTTAGCTTTTAGTTACTGCTGTGCTACTTTTAGCTTTTAGCTAGCCTTTTGATACTTTTTGCCTTTAACTAGTGTACTTTTTTTTTTACCCTTTAGCAACTGTTGCACTACTTTTAGCCTCTAGCTAGAGTTTTGATACTTTTATTTTAGCTATGGTTTTATATGTTCACCTTTTCAGAACTATTTTATTTCTTTAAGCTAGTTATGCTACTTTGAGCTTTTAGCTAGCCTTTTGATACTTTTTGCCTGTAACTAATGTTGTGCATTTTTAGCTTTTAGCTACTGTTGTGCTACTTTTAGCTTCTATCTAGGGTTTTGATACTTCTAGTTATGGTTTTATAAATTCAGCTTTTCAGAACTCTTGTTTCTTTAAGCCAGTTATGCTACTTTGAGCTTTTAGCTAGCCTTTTGATACTTTTTGCCTTTAACTAGTGTTGTGCATTTTTTGCTTTTAGCCACTGTTGCGCTACTTTTAGCTTCTAGCTAGATTTTTGATTATTTTAGCTATGGTTTTATACGTTCAGCTTTTCGGAACTCATTTGGTTCTTTAAGCTAGCTATGCTACTTTGAGATTTTAGCTAGCCTTTTCATACTTTTGGCCTTTAGTGTTGTGCTGCATTTTTTAGCTTTTGGCTAGTGTTTTGATTTTTTTCTTCTTTAACTGCTCAGCTCAGATTTCATCAAAGCCACCCAGCCCTTAGTATTTACTCTGCATTCTAACCAAAAATGACATTTATTTAGCGTGAAATGTTTTCCTCTTTGATAAATAGGGACGTCCGGCTCCTGAACTTCCTCCGTGGATGAAGTTTCTGCACGGGAAGTTGGTGAATCCGGCCACGCCTCTGAATATCCGACTCTTCATTTCAAAGCTTATCATAAACACAGAGGAGGTGAAAGCTACTCTAGTTTTTAAAAAAAATTAAAGACCTAACCTCACATTTGTTCACATTTTCTTCCTGGATTTATTTGTTGTTTTTAGGTTTTTCGTCCCTTTGCCCAGCACTGGCTCGGGCCGCTCCTGCAGCTCGTTGTGTCTGGGAACAACGGAGGAGAGGGGATCCATTTCATGGTGGTGGATGTTGTGGTGACGGTTCTGTCCTGGACCAGCCTGGTCACACCCAAGGTTGGTCACACGTCCGGGAAATAAAAAATGTAAAAAACTTCCTGGGATTTAATGAGTTTCATTATTACATCAGAAAATTGATCCGTTTCTGTCAGGAAAACTTTGAGAAGACAAGAAGTGCAGAGACAATGCATAAATAGTAATTACAGACCGTTGTTGGGAAAGTAGAATATATATCGTAGGGGGAAAAATACAGTAGCATGGCCATTTGACACAGTTCCACGATCAGTGCGTTCCCAGTTTTTGACACAGCGTACGTTTTGTTCTCCTCCAGGGAAACCCCAGAGATGAAGTCCTTGCGAACCGCCTGTTAGAGTTTCTGATGAAGCACAGCTTCCACTCCAAAAGAGCCGTTTTTCGCCACAACCTGGAGATCATTCGCACCTTGGTGGAGTGCTGGAAGGACTGTCTGCATGTGCCTTACAGGTAATGTGCCTTACCTGTAAAATGAAAATCCTAGCAGCCATTTTGATTTGGGTTGACTTTATGAGAGTTTCAATCAATCTTTTCTGTTTTCCTCCCCTCCTAGTTTAATATACGAGCGGTTTTGTGGCACCGACCCAAACAGCAAAGATAATTCTGTTGGACTTCAGCTGTTGGGAATCATCCTGGCCAATAACCTGCCTGCCTACGAAGCTTCCTGTGGAATCGACTACGACAGGTACCACCTGTGTCAGCGGTTGCTGTCTGTGTATTGTTTTCTTTATGTTTTTACAATCTGCTTCTGCCTACTTTGGGCTATTTTAGCAGCTTGTTGTCAAAACCTTCAGCTTTTTCAGGGGATGCTGATATTTGTAACTTTTTTACCTTTCAAAATATTTAACTTTACAAATATTTTCCCCATAGAAATACAGAAAAGTTCTCTTTGAAATCTGCTTCAGCTGCTGGCCTTTTTTTTTTTTGTCTTCCTATGCTAATTTTAGCTTTTAGCTACTGTTGTGCTATTTTTAGCTTTTAGCTAACTTTTTGAGGCATTTATTTTTAGTTGCTATTCTGCTACTTTTTAGGTTTTAGCCACCCTTTGGACACCCATCTGCTTCAGTCACTGTTGTACTACTTTTTATTCTTAGCTAACTGCTGCTAGTGTTTTGCTTCTTTAGCATTTAGCTTCACATTTGCTACTTTAGCTATGCATTTGCTACTTTAACCGTTAGCTAACATTTGCTGCTTTTAGCTAGTGTTTGATCATTTAGCTTTTAGCTGTTTGTTTGCTACTTAAGCCAGCTTTTTGTTACATTAACTTGTAGCTAACTGTTTGCTGCTTTTAGTTATTAGCAAGCCTTTTGCTACTTCCAGCCAGCCTTTTGGTAGTTTTGTCTTTTAGCTTCACTTTTGCTACATTATCCTTCAGCTATAGCCTTGCAACTTTTGGCTCCCCTTTTAGTGTTTTAGCTGCCTTTTTGCTACTTTAGCTTTAGCTAGAGTTTAGCTACTTTTAGTTTTCAGCTAGCTTTTTGTAGTTTTTAGCTCCTAGCTCTG
Organism: Hypsolebias antenori; assembly: GCA_031762315.1. Classification (NCBI taxonomy): domain Eukaryota; kingdom Metazoa; phylum Chordata; class Actinopteri; order Cyprinodontiformes; family Rivulidae; genus Hypsolebias; species Hypsolebias antenori. The sequence continues at coordinate 23,894,542 of JARVGS010000761.1, read as the reverse complement.
TTTTACTGCTTTTACCTTTTTGTTAGCCATTTTTCTAATTCTAGTGTTCAGCTAACTTTTTGGCACTTTTTGGTCTTAGCAAGTGTTTTGCTACGAGTGGATTTTAGCTAGCATTTTTGCTTCTTTTTTTTAGCTTTCACCTCGTGGTCAGCTTCTCTTAGCTGTAATGACACGTTTTAAATGCGTTTTTTTTTTTTTAGGTTTTAATTGTCACCTGAAGGATTTTTGATTTTATTTTCTGGTCCAAACATCTTAAATTACGTTAAATTAAAATGATCGTTTGTTAAGAGTTGACCGCAGGTGGGATTTTCAGCTCACTTCCTGTTTTGAAGGGAAATCTTTAAAAAGAGTTTTGTGTTTTCAGGTACATCCAGTCGCTCACCAACAACGTGTCCTTCATCAGGTACAAAGAGGTCTACTCGGCTGCAGCTGAAATTATCGGCCTCGTCCTGAAAAATACAGCCGAAACAGGCAGCGTAGGGTTTATTTTTAATTAACAGTTTAAATAACGGCAATCTATTACCTTTAATTAATTGTAGTTTTTTTAATAATTCAGCAACATCAAGAGCTCCTCAGTCTTGCTGCAACAAAAATAACAAACTTAAAGAAGAAAGATCTGGATGATAAGTTCATCATCTGCCTAAACAAAGTCTCCAAACACTTTCCTCCATTTATGGATCGGTGAGCTGATCGCATTTGATTATCTTAGATTATCAAGGGCTCTTGTCCGTGTGGTGCTCATTTTTAAAGCAGTCTTTGGCCTAAATGTTTTTATTGTTCAGGTTTGTGAACCACGTGTTCTTTCTGCTGCCAAAGCTGCACGGCCTCTTAAAGACCTTTTGTCTGGAGTGCGTTTTAAGTCGAGCTGATGTCATTCCGGACATCTTTCTGCATCTGAAGACCACAGGATTCACTCAGATGATGAGCCACAGGTGAGTCCGAGACATGATTCACGCGTTCCTTATCTTTCTGTTTATTTCTTTATTTTTTTAAGTATCGTTCCTTCCGTGCTACAGAGATGTTAAAAAGTTATTTTATACTCCTGGAAAAAATGTTTGACCATTCCAAACCGACCAAATAGAACAAAACGTAAAACACAGAAAATTAAAAGGAGAGGCATGATTTTGTCAAAATATGAACAATAACTATCTTACCTGTTGTAGATGGCTCTTTCAAAATTATGGCGAAATAGTTTGCATCCAGACTGACAAGCTAATGGCTACGCCGAGTGTGGCCAAGACAAAAGAGAGTTATGCTACTTCATAAAGTTAAACCTTATAAATGTTTAATGTTTTTGTGAGGTTTTTGTGACACAGTTGTTCTGGTCTTATGTATAAATTCAAATGGTGGCAGTAGCAGGTAGCTGTAGCACTTCTAGCGCAGCCAGGAGGCACTTTCTGCAGGAGTATCAGGGTATTTCTGCTGAAACGCACATGTAATCTGAACCTGATGGCAGCGTAAAGGTTTTCTAAAACAGCATTTGCATGAAGTGCTATGAAACTTGGCTCCACTTGGACCAAGTTCACGAGCCCAAAACACTAATCCTAGCAGGACCAAGGACTAGCAACTGGTCCATGCCGACAATTACAACTAGTTCTAGCAAAGCCAGAATCAATGAATAACAGCTTGCTAGCCAATAATGGCTAGTCCTAGTGGATCAAGGACTAGCAGTTGGACCATATTGACAAGCAAATTACAGCTAGCAACTAGTCCTAGCAAGTCCAAGGACTAACCAACAACGACTATTCTAGCCAATAATTGCTAACCCTAGCGAGGCCAAAAACTAGTCCTTGGACCATCTTGACAAGCTACTAATGACTAGTCTTAGCTGAACCAAGGACTAGCTGTTGAAGCATATTGAAGAGCCAATAATGACTAGTCCTAGCGGAGCCAAGTACTAACCGGTTATAACTAGTCTTAATGGTGCCAGACACTAACAGTTGGACCATATTTTTAGCTAATATCATCTAGTTCTATCAGGACCACGGACTAGCCATTGGTCCATATTGACGAGTCAGAAATGGCTAGTCCTAGCTAAACCAAAGATTAGCCATTAGACCATATTGGCAAGCCAATAACAGCTAGTCTCTGTGGCACCAAGGACTGGTTGTTGGACCATTTTTTAGTCCCCCAGCAGGGCCAAGGACTTGCTACTAATGGCTAATCCTTGTGGGGCCATGGACTAGCCATTGGACCATACAAATGCACAAAGTTCTCACACGCAGGCAGCTAAACATTTTTATTAATTGAAATTAAAATTTTGAACAGTGAAAATCTAGATTGCACTACTCTGGAAGTGATACAGCTAGCTGCTAATGCCACTATGTGTTCTTGCAAACCATAAAATTCTATGTAAATAAATGTGTAATGTGATAATAATGCTAAATAGTCTTCATAACTGCTACAAACTTCAGGAGGTTGGAGTTTTTTGAAGGGTCCACTTTGGTCTTGGCCTCACTCAGGCTTCTTGTCAGGCTTACACTCCATTTCTTTAAAAAGTAGTCAATAAAATCGCTATCTAGAGCAGGTAAGATATTTATTCATAACCTTTCCACAAGCAAATCATGATTTATTGTGCAAACGAGCAACAGAATAAACCAGGATTTTTTTTTTTTTCATCAGGGATGAAGCGAGGCAGAGGACATGTCTGGACATCATCCATAAGATCACGGCTCGGCTGACTCCGGTTGAGCTTCAGGAGCTCTTGGGATCTGTGACCGCTTTCATCTCTCACCCTTCACCGGTCTGCAGAGAGAGGATGTATGAGATCCTCATGTGGGTCCAAGACAACTACAGGTCAGTCCTTTTGGATTCATAGATGTAGTCACTGCAGCACTTTTTTTTAATTCTGTGTTTTTCCTGTCCATGGAGTACTTTGTTTTATTTTGTACCAGTGATGAAGAAAGCATGAAGGACAACACCTCCGTGGAGATTTTAAATGCATCTAAAGAAGCATTGCTTCAGGGATTATCAGAAGAAAACCAAGGCCTTCAGTATGTTCACATCAAAACCCGTTCTTAACTTGGACTTGTCTTGGTTTATTAATATGTATAAAAATCGTTTTTTTTAAGTCTTTGTACATTGGTGCGAAGGCTGAGTCAGCATTATTTTCCTGCTTTGTATTATCAATTTTCAAACCTAACTACTTCTACACACTTTACTATTTTAGCTGTTCATATGTCAAAACCTTCAGCTCATTCAGAAGATGGGTGCCGACTTTCAGTTTAATTAATATTTTTCTAGATATTTTACTTTAAATATTTTACTCATAAAAACACAGGGTCTAATCTTTAAAAACTGTTCTGTTTAAAAATCTACTTCAGCAAACTGGTTCTATTTTTTTCTTATGCTATATTTTTGTACTTGTTTTTTTTTTTGGCCACTTTAAGGTTTGAGCTATTTTCTTACAATTAGTTTTCAGCTACCATTCTGCTTCTTGTAGCAACAACTTGAAATTTCAGCTACTGTTCTGCTAAGCCCCAGTTCTGCTTGTTTTATCCTCTGTTCTGCTCATTTTAGCTCATGTTTAGTTCATTTTAAACTCTGTTCTTCTCATTTTAGCCCCAGTTCTGCTTGTTTTAGCCTCTGCCCCGCTCATTTTAGCTCCTGTTTAGCTTATTTTAAACTACATGTTCTTCTCATTTTAGCCCCAGTTCTGCTTGTTTTAGCCTCTGCTCTGCTCATTTTAGCCCCTGTTCTGTTTGATTTAATTATAGTTTTGCTCATTTTAGCTTGTGTTTTGCTTATTTAACTCATTCAGCTATCATCAATTCTACCTACATATTTTTAACACTTATTTGTGCCTGTATATAACATTATGTATTTTACCGTTCAAATGTATTTATATATAGCCGGGTATGTATTTGTTTTTTTTCCACATTTACTCTGAAATCCTCCTCCGTCTGATGTGCTTTAAGGCTTTACGTCCGTAACTTCTGGAGTCAGGAGAAGCGCCTCCCCACAGCCACCCTGGAGCGGATGCTGACGGTGCTTCGGTCTCTGTACTCCTGCCAAATAGAGAGGTGTTTTTTGAGCTTGGCCACCAATCTGCTGCTGGAGATGACCAGCCGGAGTCCTGACTTCAAGAGAAACATGTTCGAGTATCCTCTGTCAGAGTGCACCTTCCAGGTCAGCGTTGATGGTTATCGCTCACCGCCATGAAAGGGAGAGCTCGTGTTGCTGCCTGTGTCCATCATTTAACTTGGCGCTGACAAGGTTTTGACTCGTTTCTACAGGACTGTGTGATTGATTCGAACTGGCGCTTCAGGAGCACAGTAATGACCCCCATGTTTGCGGAAACCCAAAGCTCTCAGGGCTCGGAGAGCGCGGCGGCCTCCCAGTCTGGATCCATGAAGGGGAAGCTCAGAGCCACCCAGACTTCTTTAGAGTTCAGCCAAACCCAAACACCAGGTACTGCTGCGACCTAGCGCTGAATACGAAAATCAGTGGTTCCCAACCCTGGTCCCTGAGGAACACCACCCTGCTTGTTTTAGTGGTCCCCTCTGCTCCGTCACACCTGATTTGAATGAAAGGGGATCATCAGGCTTCTGCAGAACTTAAGGAACTAATTAAATAACTGAAGCAGGTGTGTTGGAGCAGAGAAACAGCTAAAACATGCTGGATGGTGTTCCTCAAGGACCAGGGTTGGGAACCACTGGATTAGAGATTACGAACACAATCTGTGATTGTATTTTGATCTTCTACAGGTCGGCGTATAGCCTATAACTGGCTGACTGGCAGCAGTGTGGACACGATGGCTGACTACTCTCTCAGCTCCGACTCCCTGTCCTCCTTGCTCGTGTTTGATAAGAAGTCGGAGCGGCAGACGTCGGCGAGGCGACCGGTTGGAGAAGGCTTCGGTCTGAGGCGCCTGACGGCATCGACGGACGAGGTGGACAGTCGCACCAGAGGTTCGCCGTCAAAGAAACATTTACCACTTTTAAATGTTTGAAAACGGATCTACTATGGGAGCAGTTAGGACTTATTCCGGTTAGAAATGAAGCTGTACCCTTTATTTTTTTCATTGTAATTTTTTTTTTCTTCCTATAAACAGCTGAGAACGAGCGGCGCAGCAACATTCTGAGGTTGAGACGCAGGTTCCTCAAGGATCAGGAGAAAGTCAGCTTGGGTTTCGCTCAAAAGGAAATCCAACAACAGAAGCAGAAAAAGGTATCTATAGGTGTACTCGAGAAGGGATTAACGGTGGAGTCAACCCAACTCAAGATGGCCGCCGCTGCTAATCAACCTGAGCAAACACAAAAATGGCTTTGACTCAGTCAGTTTTATAGATATTGTGCTGAAAGCTAGTACTGCTGGCCTTGGGTTGGTTTGTTCGATTGTCTGTGGTTTAAATCTGGTCTGGGATTCGTCCCACAGGAGGAAAAAGCTGATCAGAGGCTGAAAAAAGAGGCTCAGGTGACTCTGTACCGTAACTATAGATCCGGCGACTTTCCAGATGTCCAGATCCCTTTCAGCAGCCTCATCGCTCCTCTTCAGGCTCTCGCTCAGGTAAGACCTTCCTTGGATTATGGTAGGGGAAACACTGCTTTAGATACTAGCTATTATTTAGCTTTGTTTAGCCTCTAGCTAGCCTTTTGCTGCTTTTGGCTTGCTTTTGTTACTAAAAACTTCTTTTTGATTCTTTTAAATTGTCTTCAGCTACTTGAGCTTTTAGCCATCCTCTTGTTGTTTTTACCTTTTGACTACCGTAGTTTTTTTTTTTTTTTTTTTAGCTTCTAGCTAATCTTTCTATTCTTTTAAATTGCCTTTGGCTACTTTAGCGTTTAGCCATCTTCGTTTTGTTTTTAGTTTTTGACTAGTTATTGTTCAATTGAGCTTCTAGCTAATCTTTTGATTCTTTTAAATTGCATTTAGCTACTTTAGCTTTTAGCCGTCTTATTTTTGTTCTAGCTTTTGACTAGTTTTTTCTAAGTTAAGCTTCTAGCTAATATTTTGATTATTTTAAATTGCATTTAGATACTTTTGTTTTTAGCCAACCTCATGTTGTTTTTAGCTTTTGACTAGTTTTGTTAATTTAAACTTCTAGCTTATCTTTTGATTCTTTTAAATTGCCTTTAGCTGCATTATTTTTAGCTAGCTTTTTGCTGCTTTCAGTTTTTAGCCAACCTTTTGCTTCATTTAGCTTCTAGCTATTTTTAACTTCTAACGATTGTTTTGCTGCACCTTGCATTTATTCTTCTGCTACAATTTATTAGCATTAGAGCTTAGCTAGTGTTTAGCTTCTTTTAGCTTTTAGTTTGTGTTTTGCATTTTTTAGCTTTAACAACTCAGTTCCAGTTTCAGTGCACAATTTATCTAAGTCTTTTGGTGTACGTTACAATTTCTTCTTCTCCTCTTAGAGAGACCCGATTTTAGCGAAGCAGCTGTTCAGCTCCCTTTTTGTGGGCGTCCTCCAAGAAATGGAGAAGAACCTCGATCCAGAGGAGAGCGGGAGGATCAAAGAGGAGCTGCGCTGCAACATGAACTCCTTCCTGAGCAGGAGCACGCTCTGCTTCCCTCCATTCATTGCATGTGTGCAGGTACCAAACATCTGAAACATGTTCTCCTTCACGAGTCCAGCAGTTGTCAGCTGGTGACCCTGTTGCTGGTTCTGTCAGGACATGTGTTACCGGCACCCGGAGCTGCAGCAGCTGGATCCAGAAGCTGTCAGCTCCACCTGCCTGATGAGTCTGCAGCAGCCGTCAGGCATCCTGCTGCTGGAGGAGGGTCTGCTGCGGGCCGACGGACCAGAAGAACGTCCTGCCAAACGCTCACGAGGGCGCCAAGTAATCCCTCCAGACACGAACAAATGGATCCACCTCGCCAAGTGGGTCTTCATCACGTCCTCCATCTGTGGTGCTTCAGCGTACTTTCTGCTACTTTAACCAATCAGATAAAAACGTTTAGCTCGTTCAGGAGATGCGTGCCGTGACTTTTTGTTTACACTTTTCAAAATATTTAGTAACATTAAAAAAAAAAAAAAAAAAATCTAATTATCCATGAAGTTCTTTTATAAATCTGCTTCAGCTGCCGGCTCTGTTTTTATCTTTTTAAGCTACTTTTAGCTACCATTACTTTCAGCCACGGTTTTGCATATTTCAGTTTTTAGCTACAATTCTGCTCTTTTTACCATTCTGGTAATTTTAGCTACTGTTTTGTTGATTTAAGCTTAAGCATCTGTTTTGCTTCTTGACTATTTAGTGAACATTAGCTTTTAGCTACCGTTTTGCTTTACATGTATTTACTTTTTGTTAATTTTAACAACTGTTTTTGCTCATATTAACTTGTAGCTATTGGTTGAATTTTAGCTTCAGGCAACATTTTTGCTAACATTACCGTGCTACTTTTAGCTACTTTTTGCCATGTTTAGCTTTGAGATATAGTTTTCCTAATTCTTATTTCAGCTATAAGTTATTGTTTTTCTAGTTTTAGCTTCAGCTTATGGTTTTGCTGATAATAGCTTTTGGCTAATGTTTTGCTTATTTTAGCCGGTTCTCTTTGTTTTATGTCAGTTTTAGCTTCTTTAGCTAACTTCAGTACAGTCATTAAGCACTCCGCCTCACACTGATTTTTTTTTCTTTGCAGACTTTACAGATCGTTGGAGAATTACGACGTCGTTCGAGGAATCTTTGGAGGTAAAGTTGGGACAAAATCGATCACCTGCGCTGCTCTTCAGGCTGAAGCCAACACGGACTTTGCAGAAGCTGTGAAGCTTTACAATGAGGTACGGAAGCCCAGCAGGGACAGTCCTAGCTGCCTGTTTGAATCCTGCAGCGTTTATACAGAAGTTCTGTCCTCGCAGGCCCTGAACACCGAGGACTGGCCTGACGGAGAACCCTCAGAGTCCGAGAAGGATTTCTGGGAAATGGCTGCCATGGAGGCCTACAGTCAGCTGACTGAGTGGAAGTCTGTTCAGTACTGTTCCACGGTGTACATCGATGACAATGCTCCACCGAACCTGGAGAAGATGTGGTCCGAGCCTCTCTACCAGGTGGTACCTCATAACCAGGATCCTCCATACGGCACTCTTAATGATTAAATATCACAGCTGAAGCCATTAGTCATCGCAACATCTTTTCTGTTCGATTTCTTTTAGGAAATGTACCTGCAGCACATGATCCGCAGCATGCTGAAGCAGCTGCAGCTAGGCGAGGGTGACCAAGCTCTCCTCAGCTTCGTTGATAACGCCATGAAGGTGGAGGAGCGCAAGAAGCTGCTGGAGAGCCGCTACAGCCGGGAGCTCAGCCTGCTCTACATCCTGCAGGAGGACTACGACCGCGCCAAGTTCTACACCAACAACGCCATGCAGCTCTTCATGGAGGTCTCTCCCATATGTGCTTTGAGTTAGCTGCAAACGAGCTAAACCAGAAAACTTTAATTTTCTGCCAAAATCCATCTGGAACGCTGAGCGCTGAATGGCTTTGCTGAAATTAGCAGGAGCCGAAATAAGTTGTTAAAGCTAAACACAAGCAGAACACTAGCTCATTGCTTGAAGGAGTCAAACGCTAGGTAAAAATGCCATATGTAGCAAAATACTAGTTAAAAACTAAAAGTAGCAAACCTTTAGCTAAAGTAGCAAAAGGTCTGTTAAAAGCTAATTGTAGCTTAAGGTTAGCTAGAAGTAAAAATAAGCCATTTTTTCTTATATGTTAAAAGTAAACTAAATGTAGCATAAAACTAGCTAGAAGTAGCATAAGGGCAAATTAATGATATAAATGATTATGTTTAATTTGATAGTTTGAATTGATTTTGTTTAAAAGGGAGCAGATATAATAAGAAATTTTCTTCTTC
>JARVGS010000761.1:23826462-23836486 GCA_031762315.1 Hypsolebias antenori | reverse complement strand
GGATGACATTCTTGTCCAAAGGCAGCATTTTTAGATGTTTAATATTCCTGGACAGTTTATAAAAAATATTTTTTTTTTAATTGTCAAAATTGTATATGGTTTTTAGTATTCCAGAACGTTTTTTTATTTTATTTTTGAGCTTAAATTTTCGTCCAAATTTTAAACAAACATTCGCTGGGCAAAGGTCAGATGCATCATTTTAATTCTTGAATATTAGTATATTAATCTTTTCAAATTTATTTTAAATGCAAATTTGTATCCCAAACATTAACAGCAAGTTGCAAAAGCTCTTTTTTTTTTTTGTAAGAAATATGCCTAAGTTGTCCTTAGAAATTTGCTACAGAAATAATACAGAAAACACCTTTAATGATTATTTTAATATATTATTTTGCTGGAGGAAAATTCTTTGACCTGTATTTTGCAGACACATTGAGATTTTTTTCCCTGCAGCATTGTGTCAATAAATATTAAACTGAATTATTATCAAGCTGTTTAAAGTCCTGAAGCAATTAAAGAAACTCTAAACTGAAAAATGTCAAACTTTAAAGTAGTAATTACTGGAGGAACAAAAACGACATTAAAATGTGTAAACCAATGGGAGACTTTTATATTTTAGTTTGTAAAATGTGAAGAAAAGAGACGCAGCTCAAGACTTTATCACAGGAATGGACTTTTATTTGTAAAATACATAAAACTGGTGCAAGAATTGTCAGAGCACAAATCAGACAAAAATATCAACGAGGACGTCTTCTTAAAAAGTACATGAGAGCTCAGCATTTATATATAAAAACATTTACCACAATAAAATCATGACCTTCAACTTAGTCTTTAGCTAAAAGCAAATATTAAAACACTTCTTTAAAAAAACGAGCAAGAAAAAACAAAACAATAAAAAGATCAATTAATAAAAAAACTTGCATGAGTGACCTAATCGTGATTACATTTAAAGGCGATAAATACAAATATTTACCCGTTTGTGTTGCTTCTAATCAGCAATGCAACGTCCTGTTTTATTATCTGAGCTCTTTGTGGTTTTTAAAAACTTTCTCGGGTTTTGTTCTGACCACACTTTCTGCTCCTAAGTCTGAAGAACAAACACCCAACGCCTCAAATGAAACACGAAGAAGAGCAACGCCGTGAGGTCAGAGGTCCGAATTCACATCCAGATCCGATAAAAACCGAGGACCACGGTGAGGCAGGTGAACACCGAACCTGGAGGAGGCAAATTTAAAAGAGAAAAGATCGATTTTCACACATGAACTCTGACTGCAGCTGTTTTGGTCCCATCTTAAAAACTACATTGCTTATGCTCAGAGTATGAGATGTGGGTGACCCTCAGCTACTGCCATGCTAAATTTGAGCTCAGTATCAGTAAAATTCAATGACTTATAGCTGTTTTAGCATTTTTAAGGTCAGTTGGCTGTGGCAGCCATCTTGGATTAGACTAAATCCAAACTTTAATCAGTTGTAGACCATCAGATTTACGCCTGAATTTATTTATTTATTTTTAAATAAAAACCAGTCCAGTGGCTCATGATGCGTTTTGATATTTTGCTAACGAACATGCAGGCATGGACAAATAACATTTTTGTCCGTCATCGCCTCCTGGGTGATCAGGATCAGCAGAGAAAAGAAGGAAGCAGGAAAAGTTTAAGTTATCGCTCCGGGACGTTTGAATGAAACATCATTAAATGAATCGATACATTTCACCATAAAAATCCACCAAATCAATTTCATCTTCTCAAACTTATCTGCAGTCAGGTCACAGAGACTACAGGTCCAGGAGAGAAACTCAGACCTCCCTCTCCAGCTCCTCCTGGGGGACCCCATAGTGTTTCCAGACCAGCAAGGATATTTAATCCCTCCAGAGAGTTCTGGGTCTGTCCTGGGGTCTCAGATGCATTTATTTAACCTTTATTTATACGGGCAGTCTCTAACATTGCTAACAGGACCATGCTGCTAAGCAAACCTCATTGCTAACAGAACCACACTGCTAAAACCACAATGCTAACAGGACTATGCTGCTAACAGGTCACATTGCTAACAGGACCAAGCTGCTAAGAGAACCTCACTACTAACAGAACCCCATCGCTAACAGGAACATGCTGTTAACAGATCCACACCGCTAACAGAACCACATTGCTAACAGGACCATGTTACTAAGAGAACCTCACCGCTAACAGAACCACATTGCTAAAAGAACCATGCAGCTAACAAAACCTCACGCTAACAGAACCACATTGCTAACAGGACTATGCTGCTAACAGAGCCACACTGCTAACAGGACCATGCTGCTAACAGAACCTCACCGTTAACAGAACCACATTGCTAACAGGACTATGCTGCTAACAGAGCCACACTGTTAACAGGACTATGCTGCTAATAGAACCTCACTGCTAACAGAACCACATTGCTAAAAGGACCATAGTGCTAAGAGAACCTCACTGCTAACAGAACCACATTGCTAATACCACAATGCTAACAGGGCCATGCTGCTAACAGAACCTTACTGCTAACAGAACCACATCGCTAACAGGCCACACTGCTAACAGTAGCAGTGTTTTTATAATACTATTTTTATTGTTGTTTATTGTTGTCTGTTTAAAACAGGTCTCTCTTGAAAATGAGTCCTAGAATCACCTCAGCTGACTCCTTTTGCCCCCGGATGACAGAGCTCCTCACCATCTCTCTAAGGCTGAACCCCCCCACTCTGCGAAGGAAGCTCATTTTAGCCGCTGGGTTCCAGGATCTGGTTTTCAATCCTGATCCAAACCTCATGACCACAGATGGGGGTTGGAAAGTGGACAGTCCAGTAAATCCAGAGCTTTGCCTTTCAACTCAACTCTTCCTTCATTTTAACCGACCGAAGCATCGCCCTCATTACTGAAGACAAGGACCCAATCCGTTCCTTTGCTTGAGGTAAAGACCCTCCCTTGACCCAGAGGGGTCAATCCACTTCAATACTAAATAAGCTGTTTATTTCTGTACTTCAGATTTAATATTTGTGGCTTCAGTGAGGAACTGAGAAGAAGTCAAAATGTCTCACCTGCAAGATACTTTATAGTATCCAGTTTATGAGCCTCCAACATGGTTTTCAAACCGGCAACCTCCGTGTCGACTTTCATGTTGGTTTCAGTCAGACGTCCGTCCTGCGCCGCCGTCTGAAACAGGAAGACAAACAGAAACTAAAACCAGACCTCTTCAATCTGTTCATTAATTTAATGAAGAATCAGACGTTCTTCACGCTTCGAGCTCTTTATGTTCCACTCGTTCTTCTTTAAAGTGAAGATTAATAAATATTCTGTATTTTAGCTACGTATTTAAAATGTATTGTAGCTAATTTACACATTAGTGATGTCAAAGAAACATATCTCTTGTTCCATACTTCTCTTTTTATTTTTGTTTCTCATTTAATTTAATGTATAAAACCCAGAGCTGAAACATGTTGGAAGAATGACAAAATTTTTTTTTTCCTTAAATACTAAACCTCTGAACGTCAGACTTGTAAGCTTTGAGGCTCCACAAGCATCTATATAATAATAATAATAATTATTATTATTATTATTATTATTATTATAAGGATAATTCTGGCCCATTAGTTTGTTCTGCATGATGCAGAATGGGAACCTTTCTACTACATCTTGTGGTTTAGTCATTTACAAACCATTTCCATGATCTCTGTTCTCGTTTCCAGAAGCTTCTTTTCGTGCTCCGCTTTCTGAAACAAACAAACAAAAAAAGGCATTTAACTGATAATAAAGATTAAAAAAAATTCCTGAGAGAATTGAGTCTGAAAACTAACCCTAACTCCATCAGTTTTAAAGAGTGGTGTAGTAGCTGAGTTATTCTCCAAACATACTCTGAGGGCTAACGCAGGTGTACGACTCGCCACGAAAGGAGACGGGCGATATGTATTTATTTCTTTAAGGGGAGGCCTTTCACTATTCCACTACAGTATTTTTAGTTTTTTTTATATAAATGGAAAATTTTATTAGTCACACAAGATTTATGAGCCGAGCTGCCGAATGAACATAAATAACGCCGCTCCTCCATCGTCCAGTACCAGCGCGACTCAAGTCTCAGTAGTTTTCCATGCAACAGAGCTCCGCCTCTATGTGGGCGGAGCCAATCGAAACTTGCCGTGGTTCACATGTTGCCATTTTATTGGATATTTTACATACATTTTTAAATGTAAATAAAACAAAAGCAGATGCTGCGAGGCTTTTAAAACGTTGGTTTATTCCTGTGAAGGAGACGGTCTCGTGATTGACGTCTCCGTCCAGTCGGTGTGGTGCAGGCTGCTGCTGGCGTCAGACCTTCACATCGACTCGGCTCGCTTAGTAGATTCCCAACCCAGTAGATTCTAAGAATCAAGCTGGAAGCAGGTGGTGTCCCACAATGGAAAGACTCTGGAGTCACGCCTAGTCAAGCCCATGGGGGAAGGGCCATAAATTAAAAGTTTGAGATTTGTGAAACGAGTCCATAGACACCATCTATTGATCCCAGTGAGTAAAAAAATGCATAAACTCTTCATAATCAACCTTTAAATTCAATTTATATCAGGTATGTCTTCAGAAATAATCCTTTGCCTTGTATAACCCTTACAGATCGTATTGAAAGAGACCATTTGTCCTTACTGGCTGCTGTAGTGCTGGGAAATCCCATCATATAACATGAAACTTGGGGAGTCCCCTTTTTAAAATGTATGGCTGGAATTCCCGAAGGCATCACTCCAAACCAATAAAAATGAAGTTACCAAACTTGTGCTTTTATAAACAAAACCAGCTTACTGCCAGGTCAGTGGCAAAATTTGAACAAACTATAAGTCATTTTGAAGCGTCTGCGATGAAGAATTTCAAAATAAATTCCTTGTTCTGACTCGTTTTTCAGAATACATATACTTTAAAATTACTATTAGCTGTTCTCTTGAGTCAGGATGCAAACAAATAAATAAATATTAAACCTGTTCAAATGATAAATGTATTTATAAAGATTTATCCCTGCAGAATTTTAACACTTACCATTATTTTTACACGACTTTTCTCCAAGTTCATGTCCAGAACATTGTTTGTGCGCACTTTATTCATCACGTCCTGCAAGACGGGGGAAATAAACAAATAGCCAGGAACTAAACGTTAATTAAGCATCAATAAAAAGTCTATAAATGAGTGTTTGATCAAGATAAATCAGCTAAAAGCCAAAAAGTGATTCAAATGGTGATTACTGATTGAAACGTAAGTCAAGAAAACCACACACAGCCAACTGGACCTTCAGCTGCTGTAGATGGATCTTCAGTCTCTGGGAGAAATAATTAAAATTTTCAGATCAGAAACATAAATAACCACAAAAACCCAGACTCTACGTTTAGATTCTTGATACATGCAAAGTATAAACATCAGAAGTACTCAGGATTAAAACACCAATAACAGTTTGAAGTACCGGAGAAACATTTTACCTCATTTTCTGCAAGAAGAGCGGAGAACTCGCTCTTCTCCAGGATAACCATGTCCTTCTTTACTGCTACTATTTTAGACATCACCTGCTGCAACACGATTTCCTGTCAATTAAAACAACTTCCTGTCAGTTAGGAAAATAAAAGCGTGAGCAGAACATTAAGACATTTTAAATATAGATGAAATACAGCTTTAAAATGTACAAACAAATGTATAAAAAGAAAGTCTGAGTACGCCGCCATTTTGGATCACTGCTGTTTCTAAAGTGAACAGATATTTTATTGAATGAGTGCACGTTAGATACGGACATTGCTAAAGAAGCTGAAACTGAGGTTGAATAAATAAACACACGAGACAACAGTGAGATTTATTTATTTAAAAGTACAAGGGGAAAAAAACAACAGGTGTTAATCACAAAGCCTTTAGCTATCGTTCTGCTACTTAAGCTTTTATCATTCTGCTACTTTAGGCCTTTAACCAAGCTTTTGCTAATCTCAGTTTCTACAGTATTTAGTTTTTTGGTACCTTTAGATAACTTTCAGCTGCTTTCAGCTAGGATTTTCCTTTTGTAAGCTAGAATGTAGCTACTTTGTATTTTTACCTAGGCTATTGCTGCTTTTAGCTAGCTACTAAGCTTGATACTTATAGCTTTGAAATAACATTTATAGCTACTAACATTTTCCAACTTATAGTTTAAAGCTAGAGTTTTGCTGTTTGGCTTTTAGCTAGCATTTACTTTTTGTTGTATGCAACTTTTAGCTAGTATTTTGCTATTTTTGCCTTTGAATGTTTGGCTACTTACAGCTAGTTTACACTGCTTTAAAATATTTGTTTTACTTTGTAGTTAGCATTTTAGGCTTTTTACTCCTTTTAGCTTTGAGCTAGCGTTTTCCCACTTTTTAGCTACTTTTTGCAATTTTTAGCTTTTAGTTTGGCTAGTTTAATATTTTAGCTTGCATTTTACTTTGTTTAGCTATCAGTGTGCTAAATTTTTGCTAGTATTAGTTAGCCAGCATTTAACTACCTGGGCTACTAGGCTAATGTTTTCTACTTTTAGCTTTTAGCTATTGTTGTGCTCTTTAAGACTTAAATCAGTTTCAGAGTGAGCACTCTGCATTCACATTGCAATTATTGAGAAAATACAACTTCTTTGATTGGTCATAATATATCTACAGAACCCCAATGTGTCCAAAGTATCTCTTTAATATTGTATTATGTATTGTTGTCTTCCTCCAGTCTCACCTGCTGCACTTTGGTTACCATGTCACTGTAAATAATGTCCAAATTTGAGTTTGTTGTCCGTAGTAGCAACTTAACAATTACTTCGGCTTGTTGAGGAGTGAAACCTGCTGAGCAAAGAAATAAACTAATTTAATAAAAAGCATGACTAATGCATGATAATTAAGAATCAGATAATAAAACCAAAACAAACCATTGTCTTCAAGGAGTCTCACAACAGCATGAGTGTCAAAAAACAACCTCCGGCCTTCAGTCTTTGGTACTTCCGGTTTTATATCATATTGGAGGGCCTTAACCGAGGTATTTAGTTCTGAAAATAAAATAAAACATATTTTCTGAAAGACTCAACTTAACCCATTATTTAACGTAAAAATATATATATATAATTACTGTAGGATAGGAGCAATGTTTGCATTGAAAACAGCATCCAATTTAAAACGACTGTCCACTTTGAGCTACTTTTAAAATGGACCTTTATTTTGAAAAACGGAACTTCTAGCAAAAGCTGCAAGTGAAACTGTCACTGAAAAAGTGCGACGTAACCACCAGTACAAAATAAATCTGAATTAAAGTGGGTTCAGTGATCAAAACAGCTATTTTACCTCGAATGGTCTTTTGTTTTACATCTGAGAGTTTATCTTTCAGTCCTGGAGCTCGTCTCCATCTCGGCCGCTCGACGCTGCTGAGTACATTGATGCATGATGGAGTACAGAAACATCGCAGAGCTGAGGTGTGGAGGGCTGCCACCTTTTTAGGGCCCGATAGCTCATGTACACACAAGCTAACTTTGTTTGGACGAAAAGCAGCTTCATGACGTTTCTCTAAGTGATTAAAGTTAAATATCCTGAAACGCGAGTGACACTGTTTTAGTACCATGTCAAAGCGTCCTTCCAAAGGTTACTTCCGTCCGGAACTTTAATGCTGCTAACTGATGAAATGACACTTCCGGTTACGCTTTTCAAAACAAAACAATGCAATGATCTCATGGTGCATTCCCGTAATTTCTGGAAGTCGGATTTTTTAATTTATCCATGAGGAAGCTAACTGAAGCGCTTTACGAAGTTGGAATAAATATGTTAAAGTCATATTTGGTGACAAATTGCCAAATAAGTAAGTCTAATTTTTAGATTCCGTCATTTTAGTTGCCTTTTTTTCCCCCCGATTTGAAACTTGAAAGTTGCGATTTCCGAGTTCAACGGAAATGCACCACCAGAGCTAAAAAATCCAATATGGCTGCCACATGAATGAAAGTAGTAATACTAAACTGTCCTCACTCCTTTCCATTTTTTTTTAAAAGATATTTGGTACTTTACTATATATTCAAATTAACACATTAATTTAACATTGTCATTTTTCCACCGCATGCATAAGGCATCCTAGCTTGCAAGAGTGGATTATTGATAAGTGCTAAAAAAAAAAAAAAAACTGTAGGGGGGGGAGGGGTGATGTGAAAGGTCACAGATGTTTTTCACTTATTGATGTCAAATGTTATAAAATTCATATTACCATGTGTGTATTAAGGGTTGTTATGACTGGACCTAGTGCTGCATAAGCATGAGCCTTTCACCCAAATAAGCAAGGAGGCTTTATTCTTCTATTATTTCATTTATATATTTATTCTTTTATTTATTATTATGACAGTTTTGGTCCTCTATAGCAAGAGTCCTCTCACCTTGCCTTTGTCAAAAAGACACTTCATGCACTCTTTGAACAGACTTGGAGACCAAGAGTCATGTAAACATCTTGCCTGCTTGCATTTCAAACTCTGTTCCGTCTTGCCACCTCTCCTGTGTGGCATATTTACTTATTGAGCTACAAGGATAGTATTAAATAACATGTTGCTACGGTTAGCTTTCACTTAAATACATTTCCCTTTTGGATTACAGCAATAGTGTTTTTGAATTGAAGATGTGGTTATCATCATAAACCATCTGTTCATTAACTTATTACCGTAGATGTAATTAAGGGCCAGAAAGGCACCCATTCTTAAAGTATATAAATGTTCTATTAGTATAGAATATGACTGCATAGAAAAGTCTTTAGAAAAATTTAGTATAATAGGTTTCAAAATTTAGTAATATAGGTTTAATAGAATAGTAAAGAGAATGGTGTTCCCAACTCTACATAAAATTCTAAAGAAAAGATGGGAAAACACTGGTTTATATATTACCATTGCCAACTGTATGATGCATGCAGATAAATGTAAAATTGTCAGTTCATGTACAAAATAACCTAGAAAATTGGGGGAAATGTGATTAAATCACCAGGAATCAGCATCCAAGTTATCTCTATGGCAACAAGGAAAACAGATGTTTAAATTCTCTCTTCGAATCAAAAACTTTGCAGAAAAACATACAAGATAAATTAAACCATATTTTCTTAAACAAGTTTAATCAAGCAATCGGGCCTTTTGTTTCAAAGCAGCTTTGAATTCATTTCAACAAACAGACCTACATAGGCCTAATAGCAAACCAGTTCATTGCCTCGAAAAACTTTTAATTAATGATGTAGAGAAAACTTATTGTACATGCAAAGCTTGCAATTTATCCAGTTTTTAATGTTTTAAAGAAAATAAATTAAAAGGTTTTGTTCATGAGAAAAGGAAAACGCAAACGGATAAAATGGCTGCCACTAAAATAACGGCGATCAGCAAGACGAGCACAAAGATGCGACTCTGCTGGCTCTGGGGCTGTGATCTGGACCCGGGCCGGTCCTCTTCCATGGAGACCAGAGCTAAGGAGGCGCTGTCAGTGCTGCTGACAGGGTCCGTGTACTGAGGCCCGCGGGGCTCCACCATCCACCGCAGAACGTTGACCTTCGTCTCCATGTCGTCGATCATGCGGTCGATCTGGCTGATCTCCCGCTCCATGGTGCTGCGTTCTTCAGTTTCAAGAGCAGTTGGGAGGGTTTGGGTCTGAGCCTGGTTCAGGTCTGGCACACTGAGCGCACGAGCCGTGACCTCACTGCCTCCCCCTGTGGAAGCAAATTCAAACCGTTGGCATGAGTTACAGGAATGTGTAACACCCAAAGATCTCAAACCATCAGTTAGTCCTCAACATATGTCACGAGAATGACTCAGCTACTACACCACAGCTCAGTGCATGTTCAATTATTTGAGGTATAGCCATTTATGTGTTGGCTAAAGTCAACTATGGTCATCTTAAGACCCTGGGGGTCCACAAGCCGGTGCTTGGGGGTTCAATGGGGGATTCTGTTCAATGTAAAGAGTTTTCTCTAATAATGTGAAGTGGCAATTAGGGGTTGAGTTGACTAGTTGATTCTATGTCATCTCGCAAGTTTTTATATTTCACGTCAACTAGCTGCACCCACCC
>JARVGS010000761.1:23808837-23822777 GCA_031762315.1 Hypsolebias antenori | reverse complement strand
ACAACTAAGTATTGATGCTGTACATGCTCATACTTTTCATGTTCATACTTTTCAGTTGGCCAACATTTCTAAAAATCTTTTTTTTTTCCCTCTCTCTAATTGGTCTTAAGTGATGTTCTAATTTTCTGAGATACTGAATTTGGGGTTTTCATTAGTTGCCAGTTATAATCATCAAAATTAAAAGAAATAAACATTTGAAATATATCAGTCTGTGTGTAAAGATCAAGGACAATGGGAGACTGGGCATTCAGTTTGGCTTTACAAAGTGCTTTACAAATTAAATTTGTTATTATTATTAAAATGAATGAATATAATATACAAGTTTCACTTTTTGAATGGAATTACTGAAATAAAAACTTTTCCCATGATATTCTAATTTTATGACCAGCACCTGTACACATTTCCATCCATCTTTCCAATCTGTGCAGAGGTGAGTCTGAACAGGGCCTTGGCCGTCATCGCACCAAAAGTTAGCTCAAAAGTTTATGAAACGGTCAATTTTTGCATAAGCTTGAATCACGTTGACTTCAAAAGGTCACTTGTAGATGCTCATCCAATCTAAAAATTTATTTGAGATATTTTACCAACGGCACCAACAATCACACAGACGACCCCGCGGGACTGTGGTTTACCTTGAAGGCCCGTTTGCACCAGGGACGCCGGGTCAGCCAGTGAGAAAATGCCACTGATGGTAAAAACTTTGCACATGTCTACGTGCAGGAGCTCCAGGCTGGAGGAGAAGGCCACCCAGAGGAGCTCCATCTCCCTCCGCTGCTCCTCGGGGAGGCTCTTGTCCCGCAGGTGAAAGGTCAGGTGGTGACAGATGGACGCAGACAACGTCTGGGCCTTTTCTCTGGTCTGTCGCAGCTGGTGGCGGAGCTGCAGGCTGTCCGTGCTCCCGCCGACGCACAAGGATAAATGCCGGTAACATGCCACGACCTGTAAAGGAGAAATATGTGCAAATAATGAAACATTTGTGACTTTTAAGACGTTTTCTGGATGAATCAAGCATTTTTTTTGAAGGAATTCTACCATTGCACACCAAAGTACGCAACACGTGCTCAATGGATGTGTTGGAATGACTCTCCGCTACTAGCACGCTAAATTTTAGCTCCATATCTGCAAAACTGACCTAGTTTTAGCCATTTTGTGGCATCCAAATGCTCCTTATCCAACATTAAGCAACAATAAAATCATCCCAGTTAGAAAAATGCACACAAAAAAAAACAGTATGGAACTGGTTTTATGATTTAAATCAGGCTCATCGTTTTAGCAACCATTAGCTTAACCCAGTGGATTAGCTGGTGTGGTTTCATTCATTAAAAATATTCAATATAATCTCATTATCGATCTATTTCTAGATAAGCCAAACAACCTTGTGGAGTCGAGCGGCCCGTTTTCATGTCGGGCAGCAAAACAAAAGGAATACAAACCATTAAAACCACATCCAATTACTAAAATAAGTCATGATTAAACCATTCTTTTACAACTGCTGAAATAGATTTATACTTTAAATCACAAAACATAGAATCATTCCTAATGTTTAACTCTTAAATCCTATAATGGTAAAGAATTAAGCTTATATTTTATTTTTTAAGGAAAGTTCCAGAAATTAAATGCGTTTTTTTATAGATTTAAATTGAAAACCGCAAAGCAGCAACAATACAATAAAGATAAAATGTTTTATATTAGCAGACCAAATAATAAAAAAAAAAAAACCAGTTACTATAAATTAGGAGGGAAAAATGCAAACGCATTAGCCAAAAGAGCTGCTATGAAGAAGCAGTGGAGCAGGAAATTCAAAATAGAGTGCATTTTTAGCTGCAGGGGAGACCAAATGTATCCAGTATGAAATATCAGTCTATAAAATTAATATTTGAGACAATAAAATGCTTCTTTCTGGAGCAATAAGTGTGGACACAGCTGCTGATGTAGGATTTTCGGACACAAATCACATTAAAGTATAAAAACCTGCAGCAGCTTACCTTAATCAAAGAATCCACCAAAGCCTTTCCATCTGCCAGAGCTTGGATGTTGCCAGCTGTGCCATCATTGCCAACCTTGTTATTTCCAGGTGGCATGAGGAGGATCAGTCCAGAGTCTCAGGAGAGATTTCGGCGCAAACCGTCCTTCACTTGTTCACCTGCCTCTGCTTCATTCAGCAGCCGAGAGTCCAGAGACTCGGTCCCAGGGCAGCATGCTGCAGAACATCCACAGCTACGCTCCTATTAGGCAGGCTGAACATGCCTCGGAGGCAGGAAAGTCAAAGTAATAAAGAAAAAAGTATAAAACTGATGTAACTCCAAGTGTGCTAATCCTGCGATTGACCCCTTTGCACTGACGCAGGCCAACTGCTAATCTCATTAACTCAGACCCCGAGAGATGGGAGGGCAGCTGGCCGTCTACCACCGACTGAGGAGGCTCGGCTCAGTTATGGAGCGCTTTACAAGTTGGTTAGACCTCTACTCAACTGGAAAGGTCAACGTGAAATATCCCATCAGCCCGAGGGAGTGATCGTTCACATCAGCCGAGAATCAGAAGGACTTATGAAGACAAGAAATCGACAGCAACAGTTACTGGAGCTTAAATCTGTGGTGCACAATCCCAACATCAATTAAGAGAAATGGCATTTCCTGCAAGAATTCAGTGTGAATGTTCATCACTGATTTTTGCTGAAAGCTGCTGAAGAAGCCGAACCCAGGCTGAAACGGTTTATTGTTAAACGGTTAATGCGAGTTGAATTTATAAACAGCCGCCATTTGCTGAAAGCAGAAAAATAAAAGCTGAAAACAGCAGAAATGTAGCAGAATAAGCTGAAAGAGGCAGAGAGGCTGAATAGATATGAAATCGGAAAAAAAAAAAAAAAAAGATGGAGCTGGGGAAAAAAGAAAGCCGAAATGATTTTTTTTTAGAAAGTACTGTAGTCAAATTAGCAGTAAGATACCAAAAAGTAGCTGAAAAAGCAGGAAAATGTCTCAATTTACCAGAAATAAAGAGGAGCAGAACTAAAAATGAAGCTGGAATGAGCAAAAAGAAGCTGAAAGGAGCTTAAAATAGCACCAAGGAGCTGAAAAACCTGACTTCAGAACAAAAGCTGAAATGAGCGGTTGTAAACAGCTAAAGGGTGTGAAGAACGCTCCATTCTTTTCATTGAGGAAAACGTGGCCGAAAAAGATACACATTTCAAAAAGTCAAAATTGCACAAAGTCACAGCAGGAATGTCTTGAATGAGCCAAACGTTTTGATAAACAAGTTGTTGAAATAGAAATGAGGAACAAGTTACGTGCTGAAAAACATACGGAAGAAAAACGGATCTAAATAGGAGAATGATTTGAAAGCATTCATTTGTTGCTGGTTAACATTAAAGCTACTTGTTGCAAACTTTCCTAAACTTCAAACGGTGCAGTTTTAAATAATTTACTCCAGTAGTTTTCCAGACACGTTGACATGCAACTCGGAGCAGGAACAGAGTGTGCACACGCGATTTGAAGCAACAAAGGCAAACCCGCGAGATAAAGTTACGACGTAAGCCCATTAAAAGTCTGAAAATTTCAAATTTTATTAGAATTTTAAAAAGTAAAACAATTAAAATGTGCCAACTTTAAAAACGTGTCAATGCTTTTCGGTATTCAGCGTTATGGTCATTTTCTTTCGGGTAATGGGACATTTCCGAGGCGACCCGACCGCCTCCTTGATGTTGGCCAGAAGGCCTCTCTTGGCCTTCGGCTGCACAGGAGAGTTCTGGGAGAGCTTGGCAAGTTGATCCTTCAGGAACGAGATCTCCTGGTCCTTCTCCGCATTCTGCTGCAAGACATCCTCCATAGATTTGGACTATAATTAGAAAAAATAAAAAATAAACCTGTTTTCATTTCAACAATCACCAGTTCTATATGCAAAACTCAAAAAAAAGTTTCACTTCTCAGAACAGTGTGGGGTTCGGGTTAAAGCTGAGGTAAGCTGGATACAGATGCAGATTGCCCTCTCACTCCTCAAAAGAGTGGTTCGTTAGGGTCGTCGTTAGTCTGACTCGCAGATGGGCAACTCTGGTCACATGGATGAAATTACTGATGTGAAAATGACTGGGTATGAATTTACCATGCCCTGGATGAATGAGAATCTTCACCAGCGAATGTGAAACTGTTGCATTTCTAAGAGCAAAAATGTTTGCTACCCACACAAAAACATGTCAGTCTAGAACAGCAATAAGACGTTTGTTCTATTGGCGACCAAGTTTGTATACATCTCGGGAGGGGATTTCACCGACCATTACAAAATATATATATAAAAAAAAAAAGTTGTAAATTTTTATGTTACATGACCCATCCATTGGCGCCTTAATGCAGTGGAAGTAGCCGATTAGGGATAATGGTCCGGTGTTACACTAAATTCTGTGACCCATCCTATTCTGTGACCACAGGGGGCGACAGCGTACACTCTGTAAGTACGTCTTGAGTAGAAGTGAAAAGAAGAGTATTTGCGTAAACTGCGTAGCTGAACACAGTTAGATGGACCATTGCATTCAATTGCTGTTGTTTAAACATCTAAACCCAAAATAGCCATTTAATAAATCTGTAAATGATTAATAAATGTTTCCAAGGGCTTTGTTGGGAGGGAGATTGGGTTCAAAACGGCTTCTAATAATCTAATACCTTCTTTTAATACCCTAACCTTACTGTAATTTCCCTTAAATATTATCACAGTTCATCACAACTGTGTTTTTGGAGTTCTGCCACCTCCTCACTACAATCTGGCAACATTTAACACAACATGGGACCCTCAAATAGCCAGTATCACAGAGGTCACACAATATGATACTCATCATAAACCTGTCAGAATATGTGACCTTTATTTTGGGTTTAAATGTTTAAACAATAGCAATTGAATGCGATGGTCCATCTAACTGTGTTCAGCTACGCAGTTTACATTCTTCTCACTTCTACTCAAGACGTACATACAGAGGAATGTACGCCGTCGCCCCCTGTGGTCACAGAATATGATGGGTCACAGAATTTGGTGCAACACCGGCATCAACCTGACCAGCCATGTTTGAAGAGAAAGCCAGAGCTCTTCAGGGGGTAAACACTACCGTTAAGATTACTGGGTGCACCTTGCCCTCTCTGAAAGAACTGGACAGCTCCCACGGTCTCAGGAAAGCCACATTTTTAAAAGATCCCATCCTGTTCCAACCACAGCAATCATGCAGGATGTATAGGAGCATTAAAAACAGCTTTTCTCCCACAGCAAATGGGGCATTAAATATCACATACTGTGCAAATGTGACATAACCATTTGCAATTATTCCCCAATGTGCAATAGTGTGATGTGCAGTATAAATGGTAAATGGATTGTACTTCTATAGCACAATTCTATCAAGATACTCAAAAGTGCTTACAACATTCTATGCCATCTTTTACCTCCATACACTGATAGGACACAGGTGTTGGCAACTAGGGGTTCAGTGGCTTGCATAGGAACACTTCAATATGCAATGCTGGTGGAATCGAACCCCCCCCACCCCCCACCCCACCCCAACTCTCCCAGTGGAGGACGACTGTTGTATATCCTTTATCCTCGTTATCTTTTCTATATCTTTTGACACTGTAAGGATGATAAATGTATTGTACTCATTATGACAATAGAGGTATTCTGAATCTCCATTTTAGATGCATTTGACCAAAGCACGCTTCATTGATGGGCTTCCTTCTCTCAACCCCGCTGGTGCTGTGAGATTTCAGTCCAGTTCAGCATAATGCATTGCCAAAGGTGGTCCTGACTGACTTCAGGTCATGAACAAGGCCCTCATGTGTAGCTGTTGGCTGATCCCTTACATTTCTCATCTTTGCCCCATGCGGAAGATCTTACATGGCAACCAGACCAAGAGTGACTGATATCCATTTTTGCTTGCATTTTCTCCATTTCTGAATAATCTCAATTTTCACCTTCTTACGAAGTTCTTTAAGTTTGGTAAAAATGGTTGTGTAATCCAATCCAGTCTTTTGCAGATCTATCATCTGGTCCTGGAGGTCTTTGTCTCGCCCACGGTAGGAGAGATTGGACTGGTAGAAAATAGTTTTGTGGACAGGTGGGCTTTATACAAACCCCAACATATTGAGATCCTGGTAATCATCTCACCTGATCATTAAGTTTCTTTTGCAGATCCTCCACATGAGCAGACTTCTCCTGGAAGGCATCCTTTTCATCCTGGAGAGTTTCATTAAATGCTCTCAGCTGTTTCTCCAGGGCTGAAATCAACTGAAAGCCAAACATTGCATCTAAGTGTTTAAAATAAACCACTTAAAAAATATGCCTTCGTTACCTGCTGATTGTTTTCCAACATTCGTTCCACGGCACATTTTTCTTTGTAAAGTAGTTGGAATCGATCGTCTTCTGCGACGACAAAAACTAGTCAAGATTTTTTTTTTTTTTAAAGAGCCAAGATTTGTAAGTTCACAAAAAACAACAAGGTAACCTGCTTTGCTAGCATCGGTAGACGGTTCCGTCTGGCAGAACTGCTCCGTGGTTGGAACCACAGAGGCTCCTCTGGACAACAAGCTCTCCAACTCTGACACTTTGTGTTGAAGGGCCTACAGAGGTGGTAGGAAATAAAAAGTTGACAATTTGGTTATTAAAACATTTTTTGGACTACCTCACAGAGAGACAAGTTTGTCCGAAAAAAGACCACGACATCTTGTACCATGTTGAGCAGCATCGGAGTACCACAGGGCGCTGTACTGAGTGCTCTACTCTTTCTTGTTAATTTTGGACAGTTCGGTCACATGTTGAAGTACAGTACTCAGACAACACTAATAGTTGGATGTATCAGATGTGGACAAATGTAGGGATACAGGAATCTGGTGGAAGGCTTATGGGGATGGTATGAAGCAAATCAGCTACAGCAGAAAACCTCCAAGACTGAGGAAATTGTGATCAACTTCTGAAGGAGCAAGCCTAATTTTCACCCAGCATCGGTTAACAGGGCCAATGTGGTCAGGACCTGTGAATACCTAGACTGCAGTTGGGACAACAGACTGAACAGCGAACACAAGACACCGTCTATAGGAAGGGGCAGAGCTGCCTGTACTTTGAGGCCGAGGACCTTAAACATCTGTAGTGGTCAGTGTCCTATGGTGGACTGTAGTGTTCCGGGGAGGCATCATCCAGAAGGAAATAGCTGGACAGACTGGCTCAGTGCTGGACTCGTAGGACTGCAGAGAGAAGGACCCAGGACAAAATACACGACACCTGTATCTTCAGCAGGCAGAGGAGTGCATTCAGTCATAAGATGCTGTCACAATCCTGCTCTACAAAGACTGAGAAACGTTTTGTCCCACTGGACATATGACTGTAACACCTCATTGGCAGGGTAATGCACTCTGAAGGTAATTAAGGGCTTTAGGTCACCTTACAAGAGGTAGGTTGGTTCCTGTGTTGTGTCTATAGCTGCTGCTGGATGTTTGAATGTCCCTTGGGATCAATAAAGTATCCATTATCTTTACCCGCTTCCTTTTTGGTCACTGGTGCCCATGTCCAGCCATCACTGTGCGAGAGGCAGGGTAAACCCTGGACAGGTCTCCAGTCCATCACAGAGAAACGAGAACCAACCATTCACACTCACTCTCACATGTGGAGGACAATTTAAAATTACCAATCAGTCTAACATTTATGTTTTTGGTTTGTGGGAAAACCGAATACCTGGGGAAAACCCATGCATGCATGGAGAGAACATGCAAACTCCACCGAGAAAGACCCCCCAGCTGGGATTTGAACTGGGGCAACCTGCTCGCTGAGAGGCAGCAGCTCTACCAACGGTGCCACCATTAATAAATCCAATTTAAATTCTCCAATTTATAAATAAGTCTACAATTTGCAGGTTTATGACAGCAGTAGCTAGCTGTAGCACTTCATAAGACAATTTCCCAAAACTTCTGCTGGAACTACAATAGAACATTTAAATTAATGGCAACGTAAAGGTTTAAACGGCGTTTGTGTGAATCACTAGACCTTTTGACGCCAGAGTTGTTTTAAGATAATACACTTTGATGTTCTGACCAACCATTAGCTTGTGCTGTCAGAATTAAACTTTACAACAACAACAAAAAAAAGAAAACCTGCTTCAAGTAGACTGAACAACATCTATTCCTGTTATTCCAGCATACAAAATGTTTAACAAAAGAAACCTACTTCTGCTTTCTTCTGCTCAGCATTGAACTCGTCGAGCGGTACGTAGTTGTCCTCCAGATCGTTTAAGGCACACTGATAGGCATGCTTTTTGATTGCATCTTTGTACATCTCAAACGTGTTCTCCAGATTCTCAGCATGGCGCTCCTTCAGCGCTTCAATCTGTCGACTTAAAAAAACAGTACGATTGCAACGAACACCAAACGCTGATCTTAGAATGAATCCAAGCTGAAGATACATTTAGCCAAAATCTTGGGGGTGACGAACTTGTGACGTTCTTCACTCTTCAGGATCTGTGCCAGCATGGCGTCACCCATCTCCTTACGGATTTCTATTTCCTGCACCAGGTTTCTCCTTCGCTCAGCGAGAAGTTTGGTTCGTAGAATATCAATCATATTCAGAAACTCCTAGAACATCAACAACAAAAAAGAAAATGCAGTTAGATACAGGCTTGGATGGAGGAAAAAAAATAAATAAATAAGTGCACCCATTGGGTAAAAAGATACATTTGCATTAAATGGCTAAACTACAGTGTGAAAGCCAAATGCTGAATGACTGAAAATTTGTTGAAGTTGGACAGAAACTGTATAAAAAAATAAATAAAATAAAAAAACAAAACTATTCAAGAAATGCAACCTGAACTATTCTTTACAAAAAAGTATCACCTGAACACAGCGCGAAGGGACTCGGGAGAGACTGGTGACTAAGGACCTGATGGTCAATCTGCAGTCCTCCAATAATCTGGATTTAATGGCCAAGTTGTTATACAAACCTCATCAGCACAAAACACTTAAAACAAGAACTCGTAAACTGAGGAACCAGGTTCTCTGGTCTGTTGAAGACACTGATCACTGAACTGGGGACATTCACCTGGCCAACACCTTCCCACGTCATCATATGGCCTCAGGACTGGGCTAAAAGTTCACTTTTACTGCAATGACCCAAAGCACATGGCCAAGGTAAGGAGAGCTTTGCAAATTAAAATGTTAGACTTCTAAATGCAGTTGTGGTGGGCACAGATCTGCTAATCCACAAACAGCCAACAGAGGAACTAATTTTCCATTAAGCAGATTAGAGTTCGTAAATTTTGGAAACTTATTGGAATTTCTGCTAAAAATTAGATCAGAATAAACTTTATTGTCATTGCACAGTGAAGTACAGCAAAGCTGTATTTCGTACAATCGTCCGAAAGATGGGCGGAGTGCATGAGGCTGCAGTTCCTAGAAGCGCGGCCCCTATTCTTTAGATAGAAAAGGGGAAAGACAACGAGGACAGTGGGTACTTAAAAAAATAAAATTCTCTTCAGACCATGTCAGGACACAGTTTAAGACATAAAAAGCTATTAAAAAAAAAAAAAAAAACTACCAGCAAGCACATTTATAGACACACTACATATGCATTTGACAACAAGACCGAGATTTGTCCATGAAACACTTCCAGATAGTTCCATAGTCCTGATACAATGTTAAAAGTTGTCAGCCGGTACAGCTCAGATAAGATTTCACCAACTTCTAGTTCTCTAATAAATTTCACAAGCTTGTTCTCGTGTCAGAGTCTGTTAGGCATGCCATCGGCTTACTATGTGTACACGTAACAAGACTTGACTGGTCAGCGTAGCTTCCAAATCGACTTTGCTTAAAATACCTGCCGCTGTTGGAACAATTAACTAAAGTGTGTGAAAAAAAGATTAAATAGGATATATCTCAGAAGTTATACACTGTGTGGCAGCAGAGACACATCAGCCTCATCGTCTTCATCCAGTAGCTCCTCTTCAGAGTGGTAGCTCTCCAATGGCTTCCCATCTCGACCAAACAAACAAGGAATGTGAGATTCCACAGGTTTGTCAGGAATCACCTGAACCACCTAAAAAATAAAATCCAGTACATTAAAATCATCTTTGAGATTTTTTTTGTGGATTAATCTCCATACAGCATCATGCCAACCTGTTTGGCAATGGCGGAGAACTTCATAATGTGGAGCGTCTCATCATAGGTGGACGCACACTGGTTAATGTTGACGATCATAGACGCTTTTCCTCTGCCGCAGAAAAAGGCCTGGAAGAGCTTGGTGAGTTTGCTTTCTCTGAAAGGAATACAGCCATTTTTTGCTCTAACAGGAAAAAATAAAGCACAACAAGACCGGATGAGTTACAACTAGACTCATAGCGTTGGCACCTGTTGGATCACTTCCTGTACCCGTCCATGTGATGGCTGCGGAGAGCGGTGATGCATTTTCCCAGGATGAGGAGGGAGTTGTTGATGTTCCCGGCCTCCTTCAGCCGCTCTCCAAATGTCTTGGCTTTGTGGCATCTTTCAGATCCAGCCAGATCACAGACAGAGAATCTGAGGAACGCATGTGTTTACACAGTATTCACCACCTCAGTGCCCTGTGATTTGATATCTTACAACTTAATGTCAGGGTTACCATCAACTGAGAAACCAAGAAACTCTTTACACATAAAAATGGTCCAAGAGTAAGTTGTAAAGAAATAAATATCAGTACTGATCATCTCGTAGATCAGGCTATTCAACTAAATTGCTCAGGGGGTGGCAACAGTTACTGAAAGCCAAGACCTCAGAGGCTGGACATCCAGCAGCATATTGCTATTAATTAAGTTTGTTATATAATTTAAAATATAGTTTTATTTAAAATGAACTCATTGGTGGGCCAAACTGAGTTCATCCATGGGCCTGAGTTGGCCCCAGACTGGGCCACCAGTTGAATAGCCCTGCCATAGAACTTCATTAGAAAATGAAAATGGCACTACTAAAAACTGCTAAGCGGGGGTCACTGCCCAAAACTCAAAGGGAGGTGAGGAGGATATTAATGAGAGAAACATCCTGGAAGCAAAATATAAAGTAACCCTGATGGAGCTGAGAGGATCTGTCCAAGACAAGTACAAGTTACACAAATCTGATGTCAAAGATCACCATCCCCACGATGAAGCACCGTGGCAACACCATAATGTTGGGAGGTGTAGATTGACATGACTACCTTAGGTGGCTCAGTAGAAGACAACAGGAATTGTCTCAAACTGTTTGTTCAGTTAGGCTTACAGGGAGTGAACAAAGTCATCTGAATTGACCAACATTAACCCGAAGTGTCAGACTCCGGTTTCATCTTTCCAATACCTAAAGTGCACTCTTAACTAGTCATAGTTACACAACCACTCACATCTTAAATACACCCCGCTGGCTGCATTAGACAGCATTCAAGTGCCAACGGCCTGAACAACTCAGAGGATGAAGAGGTGGGTCAGTGACCCATGCAACCATAACCTTATTGTTCTATCAATCCGAGCCTGGAACTCCCAACCAATGATTTGAACCAAAAGGCTTTTGGATGAGAGGTGAAACGTCCAAGAAACAAAAGCCCAGCTGTCCTTTAATAGCTCAAGATTCATGCTGCGGGATTGGTTTTCCAACAGCAAGGACTGGGAAACATCTGAAAAGAGTTCTTGATGGGAACCTACTTGACCTTTAGAGATGCGAGACTGGGATGGAAGGTGACCTTCCAGCAGGAAGGGTCCGAGAAGGTGTACAGGTAGAGGTAGGGCAGCCGACTTGGGAGTCGCATTCCCCAATTGCTCCCCAGGCACTTTCATAGCTGCCCGCTGCGCCACCTGGGTGTATCTCATGTGTGATGGGTTAAATGCAGAGCACAAACTTCATCATTGTAAGGGAACATACAGTGATGACAATGCATAGCACTTTCTTCAGCAGGACACGACCCTATAAAAGCAACGCTACGCTGGTTTAAGAAGAACCAGTGACATGTTCTGAAATAGACTAGCAAGACCAGACCTCAAACCAACTTAAAGACTGTTGGACACAAGTAAGACCCACCCAACCTGAATCAGCAGAAACTTTAGAGGTTAGATGGACCAAGATCACGGAGACTGACCTGAAGAGACTCGGTGCTGGGAACATTGTGACAATGTATCGAGTTTGGGAGGAGAAATGAGTTCTTATGCACATTCAAGTTTTTACTTAAAGGCTTAGACTAGCATTTCACCATAATTACCGCACTATCGACATTTTCTAGCTCCAGTCAAACTGGTGAAAAACATTGAGACTCGAACTTGAGACTCACTGAAAACTTCTGCAAAATTCTACTTACTCTGAGATACTTTTCACATTTGGGCCCTCAATCTTCAGCAGCTTCATGGTAAATATGCTGTGGCTACAAAATGAAATGGCTAACTTAATGTCCAAAAGAAAAACACAAATTGGTAATGAAGAAAAAAAAATAGTTTACCTTCTGCTTGATGTCTGGTTAGTTTTAGTAACTGCAGCGCTCCTGTTTTTATTTCCAAACTGGAGAAGTTTGCAGGCTTCCCGCAGATTCTGGATGTTAATCCACTGGAGGTCTGAAACCAAACCAGATCTTACTTTGAGTTTTCCATAACCAGATGCAGGATTTTCACCTCTGATCTTGTTTTGAACATTTTCCACACCTTTAACATAAGTGTCTCCAGCTCCGTTGTCACATACACGGAGGGCAGTTCGTTTCTTCGCTGGCTGGAACAGATCGTACACACACTCGTTGTAGATTTCAAAATAAGACACCCATAAGGCAAACAGATCCCCGCTTTCTTCTGTTGGACTGCTGGCCAGCACTACAGAAGAATAAAATTAAAATCCAGAGAAGTTAGTATAGCAACTTCTAAACACCATGAACAATTAGATAAGCAGCACTATTCTACTATATTTTCTATAGACAATCAAATTTAAGGTTTTTGCTCTTCAAAGCCTTAACATCTATCAAGGTAATGGCTTTTCTCAAAAATTTAGAGTCTTAAAATTTATAGAGTAAATCCTCTAGGATTTGTTTTGGTGACAATTTGCAAGAAAAATAAAAAAAATAACTTAAACCCCCCCCCACAAAAGTTTATTACAATACGTTTGCATAGTGTACAAATTCGTGACAAATCGAGCTGAATGATCATGAGAAGGTCATGCAACAGTGGCACGATAGTGACGCAGGTCAGTTGAGAAACCTGCAACAGGACATCAAGGGGTTAGACTTCTGGAGAAGTTGCTGGATGAGGACCAGGTTGTCCAGCAGCAAGTAGTCTTGCAGATGTGGTTCGGGTTGACCGGACTAATTGCTAAAGACCCAAATGCTTTTTCTCAAGTGGTGCACTGTGCTCCACATCACTTCCTCTTTGGTAGTTAACCCGTATGCATTTCACACTGGGTACACTGCAGCAGGATCCAGTTTAAAGTGAAACCACAGGTTCAGGCAGACCAAGTTCAGGTGAGCTTGAACTGCACCCCATGTCATCCTTGAGGCCTCTGTTGCACTGACAAAATCTCAACAAAGGGGAAAAAAAGGCATCTCAAACCTAGCTCCTTTAATTTTGATAACGAGAGAAGGAGTTTGCCACCTGCACAAGAGCTATCCTAATAAACCATCCAAGGCCACAGCCTTGAATGTACAGTTCTTAAAAAAAAAAATAAATAAATAAAACACGGACTAAACTGGTCCAAAATACACCTCAAGTCCTGATACTCAACTAGATCAAATCATGAGGTCAGCTGACTACCTGAATATACTGAATGACCCGGTTATTCCATCATTGGATTTTTTTCTTCCCTGATGGCATAGGTATAGTCCAAGATGACAAAGCCAGGATTCCTTGGACTTGAATTGTGAAAAGAGTGGTTCTGGGAGCATAAACATCATTTTCACACATGGGTTGGCCACCACAGAGTCCAGACCTTAACCCCATTGAGAATCTTTGGGATGTGTTGGAGAAT
>JARVGS010000761.1:23797040-23807252 GCA_031762315.1 Hypsolebias antenori | reverse complement strand
CACACACACACACACACACACACACACACACACACACACACACACACACACACTCTAACTTCATTGAGTTTTGAATTAACGTATCAAAACCAGAAGTGTCTTTTAAATCCATATAAAAATACACTGAAATTAAATGGAAAAAAAATTTCACACTTCTGGCCACCAAAAACTTTTCTACAGTTTGATTTTCTTTAATACAATTGGAAGGTTTTGGAGCAAAGGTTTGGAGCAAAAGTTAATTTATTTGAGACCCCATTTCTGCTGAGACCACTCCCTCTGCCCTCGCAAAAGAGGGGGAATCACCAGGGCAACCAGTGACTCAGCAGTTTTGGCCTTGCTGCCTCTTGTACATCTTATAGATTGGATACAAATTAATCAAGATTGGAACTTAAAAAAATATATAAAATGGAGAATTGGGGGCGGGGGGCAACATGGGAGATTCTGTTTCAAAACAGCGCTTGAAGTTACTGTTCAAAATCAGTCTGGAATTTGTTACTGGGTTTTATAGAAGTTGAAATTTATCAAGTTTTCAG
This sequence comes from Hypsolebias antenori, assembly GCA_031762315.1. Taxonomy (NCBI): domain Eukaryota; kingdom Metazoa; phylum Chordata; class Actinopteri; order Cyprinodontiformes; family Rivulidae; genus Hypsolebias; species Hypsolebias antenori. The sequence continues at coordinate 23,806,719 of JARVGS010000761.1, read as the reverse complement.
GCAGTACATTGTTGCGCTTCAACATTTCAATGACATTTAAGAATTGATCATAGTCCAGTTCCTCAAAAGAGCACACTGAAAGCAATTTTCACATCATAATCGTACCTGTTCTTCATTGTTGTCAAGCTCCTCTTTTGAAAATGGCCGAACTCTGAGGTAGATTTGCATCATCTGCAGCTCAGGCTGACAAAGAGAAGCTTATTTCAGTTGCTCCCATCAGTTGAAGCATCACAGATCGCTGCACCATGGGTACCCTTACCTGTTGGTCTGTAGGACTGCAGAGAAAATCCTGATCAGTCTGGTCCATGTCAACAGGCAGATTGGAGTCCTCAGTCAGATCAATGACTGCACCCATCCTAACACGAAACATCGCCAAGGTTTTTGGAATAAGCTTACTTTTGGTTTGGTAAAACCACCAATTTCACCTCAGCACCATCAGCAGGAAGGTCTATCACTGAACACCATCAGGAGCTCGTGGTTATATCAGATTGAAAACAGGTGAGCTCAAACGCATCATCATGTGTGACCAATCAGAGACCTGGGATTTTACTCAACACATAACTCAAGCAGGGCTTTTGAACTTTGAAGTAAAACCACTTTAAAATGACATAATTTAAGCATCTTGAGTTGTAGGCATTTGGGTATAACGTTACAAGAGTATGATAGGGATGACTCTCAGCTACTACCACACCAAGTTTTAGCTCAATTATCTGTAAAAAGGTCGATCAGCTGTGGCTGACACTTTCAACTGGGTCTACTGTCAAAATAAAATAATTTGTAGGTGTACTGGTGATTATTTTCTGGGTTTAATTAGAATTTGTCCAGCGATTCATATTTTGCTCACACAAACATGAGCAAAAACACTTGGTGCCTTCTGACTGCGGGCGAGCCCCCCTCTTGGTTAGAGGGTCAAATTTGTTATAAATTAAAAGGGGCCAACCCACAGGAGTTAGTCCGATACTTGAATAAAACCAGATTTCTGAACAATTCAACTTTTTCTAGCTCCAGTTGGCTGGCTGTCATGAGAAGTCAACACTAATTAGGTATTTATCAATTTTTTAAGCAAAATTATAACTGATGCTAATTGCTACCGTACTAGCAATCGAAAACAGCTGTAACGCAGCCGATTTTAGAAATTGAGCTACATTTTATTGTGGTAGTAGCTTGAGTCAGGGTTTGACAAACTTTGAGGGGGCTAGCAGTTTAAGTAGGACGTTTTTCCTCAGTTATCTTATTTAACGATGCATCTTGGGAGGATAAACAATACATGGACGAAATTCAAACGTTTCTTTAAAAAGGTTTTTGTCAAGAACACCGGTTTTTGTATTTTATATAATACTCGTATTCAGCGCCATGTCCATCCACCATCTTTGTTTCCGCTTAAAACACAAGACAACAGATTTAGTTTCCTTTCTTGGTTCTTTATTGAAAACCTGCCCCGCAGTTCATTTATGCGTCTGCGATGGTGACTTCGACCTCCACGCCCGGCTCGATGCTGATGGAGGTGATCTGCTTGACGATCTCAGACGGGCTGTGGAGATCGATGAGGCGCTTGTGGATCCTCATCTGGAAGCGATCCCAGGTCTTGGACCCTTCACCACAGGGAGTCTTCCTGGTGGTGATGCGCAGAGTCTAAAACAAACGACAGAGTCCGATAATTTAGTGGATTGTTTTAGGATTTAAATGTAGCAGAGTTTTACTTATAATCAGCGTTAATACAGTTAACGTGGTCCAGTATCTCCAGTACCTTGGTCGGCATGCGGACGGGTCCCTTCACCTTCAGGCTCTTCTCTTTAGCGCCGCGGATCAGGTCTGCACAGACTGTTGGAAAAACAAAACAACATAAATACACAAAAACAAAAAGCCAATCTTTTATAACTCTGTTCCAAGTTCTGGCTCAGAATAGCGTATACGATCACCACGGTTCATTTCTGTCAAGTTCTTATCCTCATTGCTCAGATTTTATTTTTTTTACTGTTCACACAAACTGAACGGAGCTCGGTCACCTTTCTCCAGAGATTTGACGTTACGGCTGGTGAGGGTGATGCGTATGCGATGAATGGCAACCTCGGTCTCAACGGGTGCCTTACCGGTGTCTTTGAAAGCCTGCAAGGAAAAAAATAAAATAACATCAGCTTGTTGCGTTTTAACACTTAAATGTCCTTATATGGCAAAAACCTGTTCATGAAGGCAGACCTATATTTCCTGTTCACTTCTTTGCTTGTATGGATAATAAGATGTGTTACGCTGTATTTTGATGCTTCAAACAGGAGTTATTTCCAACTAATGCACAAAATAATTGCAGTTTGAGTGTGCTGGAAATAAGTTAATTTTCTGGTGAAGACAGGCTACAGTTTTGCCCACACAGAATATATTTTTTTAAACTATCCTTTTAAACACAGCAGTTAAAAAAAGTTACAGCAGGCCTGTTTTGATATTGTAAACCTACCAGAAACTAGTCATACAAAATCATATTTAGCCAGTTCTCTTACTGAAATGACAGGAACACGTACATTATGCACCAATAACAATATCTACTAATTTTAGTTTAAAAAGCAGAGTGCAAACTGGTAGCCCAATTGTATCATTGGCCCTAATTGCTGCAAAAACTCCATAAATATGCTAAACTTTAAATGTGAAAACTGCTAAAAGTAAACTTTATTTTGGTTTACTTAAATCTAAACATTAGGTGAGGAGCCATTGATAGGATGAAAGACTCATGTGGCTCCAGACACATGATGGGGACAGTGATTTTTATGGAATAAATTGAATAAGAATGGAATTTAATCTATGATTGCTAAAAAAAAAAAAAAAAAAAAAAAGTATAAACTGCTGTAACAAAAACTATTAAAAAAATATGTTTAGGACTTTACAAGTGAACGTCGGACAGTGAACGCATCTCACACGCGGAGCAAAATGTATACCAGGTGTTTACTTTGACCCTTTTGAGACTAAAACGAAACACCATTAAAAAAAAAAAACCTTCCGGACGAATTGTTAAGAGTGCTATAAAGAAAATGTCAAAAACAAAAGCTATATTATCAAAAAAAGGTTTAACATAAAAACACTGCGATTATTGTTAAACTTGTGTTATGTGAACTGTATCCGGCGGGAACCCGACAGCGGGTGCTAGCAATAACGCTAATACATAAAAAAAAAAAAAAAGTTAAAATAAACTATGGGGGTTATCTGATCAGAACCAGAAGTTAGCGCTTGATTTGCTAAAACGGCACGTACCATTTTGAAAATTCCTGACCGACTTATTCGGGAGAAACTCAAGCGAACAGCGGTGAGCCAGGAAGGTACGCCACGAACGTGGTTAGCTCTTCGTGAAAAAGGATGAGCCGAGGCCTGTTTCTGGGTTATGTACGCCACATCCGGGGCTTTGCTGCTTCTTCTTCTGCGGTGGTAGACGGTGTAGTTTCTTCTTGAACCACTAGAGGACACCAGAGATCAATGCACACTCGGAATGTTTTCAACAGAGAAAATACACCTGTACAGATTTTTGTGATTCCCCTGAACAATCAAATAATAAAGTAAAATAAATAAATAAATACAGTACAGAATTATAAAAATAACAAAAACAGACAGCTAATAAGTTAAATAATTGTATCAATACAATATTTCAACAATTATTTTGTTTAAAATAAATTCAGAACACTATTAGGCATTCTTTTTCAATTTATATTACATTATGGACTGTTTCGGGGCCTAATACGCGTCTAATATTCAAAATATATTAAATATATCAAACGTATTTGCTGTTTGTCAAAAATGCCTCAACAACCATCAGACTAATTCTGCACTTTTACAACTACACTTTTTATTTCTTGGAACAATTTTTTTTAACTTAAGATATGATCAAGAAATCATCTTGAAATCTTAAAACTTGTCATAGTTTCGCGTCAAAATACAACAAAGTAAGGTTTTACGTGGAGTGGAACGCAGAGCGACGGTTTCGCGCATGCGCATTTCATGTCGCGTTTGGACAAACTTCTACGCTTTTATTTTGTAAAGCCATGCGGAAGTGATTGTTTGTGTTGAATGACGCTTGACAAAAGTAACGGAACCGGGCAGAACCGCAGGGCTGGTCGCCAGAAAAGTTGTTTTGTTGAGAAAGACGTGACCGGTGTAAAGATTGAGAATGTTTTTTACAGTTGGAGAAAGATAATCACAAGTCTTGTTGAGAAAAGTTAAGTTTATATCACCGCGCGTCATGATTTCCAAACGGAAGCCAAAAAGCGACAGAAGAAGAAGAAAAGTTTCTCTGCGAAGATAAAAAAAAAAAAAATGGAGGCGGAATAAAAACACACCAGATGAAGACATGAGTTTCTGTGTCCCCGCTAACTCGCGGCTGCTGTTCCGGGCCTGCGATGAGGGGGACTACGACACGGTCCGGGGCATCCTGGAGCCGGGGGGCCAGAGGGAGTCGGGTCGGCAGAGCAGGATGAGGTCGGAGGCGGGCTCGGAGTGCCTGGCCCCGGACCTCACTCCGTCCCTGGTGCCGGTGGACTGCGCGGACGAGGAGGGGAACACCGCCCTGCAGTTCGCCTCGGCGGGGGGCCACGAGAACCTGGTCCGGTTCTTGCTGCGGAAGGGAGCGTCTGTGGACAGCCGGAACAACTACGGCTGGACCCCGCTGATGCAGGCGGCCAGGTGGGGCCAGGACCTCCGGTGGAGGCAAAAACGACAACTTTTCAATTAGTGCTGGTTCTGTTGGAAGTTCTGATCCGGTTCCCGTTTTGTTTTATTTGCCTTCCAAGGAGCTAAAGTGTTTTTTTTGACCCTCCAGACTTTCAGAAGCTGGGTTTCAGGACATTGGGAAGTATGGGCGCAGGCGGTGCTGGAGCACCCCCAAACACAGAGCACCCCTCACGCCCATCACACCGAAATTTAGCCCAGTCTGCAAAATCAACTGGTTTATACGCGTTTTAAGTGGTTGAATAGTTGTGGCGGCCATCTTGAATTTAGATATCCTAAATTGTTGCTTTCAGTTTCGTTAAAATCTATCTAGTGGTTCACAAGATATTTTGCTAACAGAACTGACTTAAACTAGAGTCCGCTGTGTAAATATGTTAATTCTAGGTCTCTTAATCCAGGTTTGGTCACCTGACTGTTGCCCATCTCCTCCTGGAGAATGGCGCGGAGATAAACGGGCAGAACCGACTAGGGGCGAGCGTCCTGACCATGGCGGCCCGTGGGGGTCACGTCCATGTGGCGAAGCTGCTCCTGGAGAGCGGGGCCTTCGTCGATGACTACGACCACCTGACTGTCACAGCTGAGTCAGTGTCCAGTGGCAACAACAACAACAACAGCTGCAGGTTGTTTCACCGTCACGGCGACTGGCTCTCCTCTGAAGCGCGAGACGCTGATCCTCCGTTCTGTCCCCACAGCGCAGCTGGTTTTGGACCGGCTGAGCGCAGTCCAGGAGGAGAAGGAGGCAGAGAATTCATGGACATCACGGCTCTGATGGTGGCGTCTCAGCATGGGCACGAGGCCACCGTCCACCTGCTGCTGGAGTGGGGCTCTGACGCCAACTTCACCCACAGAACCACTGGCTGGGGTCCTCTGATGGCGGCCACCCTCAGTGGGAAGGTGGGGCCAAAATGCACACCGGGCTGTACAGATGAATCTGAAACTCACAGACAACCATTAAAATATTGAACTTTATAACAAATATCACCCAAAAGTGTCCTCGTCAAAAACATTTCTTTTGAAATGAGCTTCAGCGAACTTGCTCGTTATCTTCTTCTGCTCTGTTTAGCTTTTAGCTAGCCTTTAGTTAGTTACTTTTGGCTTTTACCTAGCCTTTTTCACTGTTAGCCATTAGCTAGTCTTTTGCTTTTTGCTGCCTTAGCTAGATTTTTGTACATTTTAGCGAGCCTTTTGCTACTTTTATCTAGCCTCTTGCATCTTTTGTTTTAGCTAGCCATTTGCTACTTTTTGCTATACTTTAGTTACTTTTGGCTTTTGCCTAGCCTTTTTCACTTTTAGCCATTAGCTAGTCCTTTGCTGTTTGTTGCTTCTAGCTAAATTTTTGTACATTTTAACAAGCCTTTTGCTACTTTTATTTGACCTCTTGCTTCTTTTGTTTTAGCTAGCCATTTGCTACTTTTTAGTTATTACTTTTGCCTAGCCTTTTTCACTGATAGTCATTAGCTAGTCTGTTGCTTTAGCTAGATTTTTGTAAATTTTAACAAGCCTTTTGCTACTTTTACTTAGCCTTTGTTACGTTTATCTAGCCTCTTGCTTCTTTTGTTTTAGCTTGCCATTTGCTACGTTTTAGCTATCGTTTCGTTACTTTTGGCTTTTGCCTAGCCTTTTTCACTGATAGTCATTAGCTAGTCTTTTGCTTTTTGTTGCTTTTAGCTAGATTTTTGTAAATTTTAGCTAGCCTTTTGCTACTTTTATCTAGCATCTTGCTACTTTTAGCTTCTAGCATGTCGTTTGCTACTTTTGTTCTTCAGCGAGCCTTTAGCTACATTTAGTTTCAATCTAGCCACCTATTATTTTTATCTTTTCACTTGACTTTTTAATTGTTTCTGATAGCTTCTCTTGCTTTTAGCTGTTCTTTTGCTACTTTAAATTTTTGGTCTTTTATTTTTAAAAATTCTTAGCATTTTGCTGCTTTTAACGTTAAGCAGACTTTTTGTTCTTTTTATTCTTTACCTAGCCTTTTGAATATTTTAGCTTTTAGCTGGTATCTTGTTACTTTGGCTTAAAGCTAGTTTTTTTGTACTTTTGACTTCTAGTTGTTACATAAATTTCAACAAGTCTTTAGGCATTTTTAGCTTTTAGCTACCCTTTGCTTCTGTTAGCTTTTAGCCAGTGTTTTGCTTCATTTAGCTTTAACAGTTTCAGCTTCTTTGGTTCATGTCAGCACCATTCGGCGCTCACACTGTATTTCCGCAGAAAATGTGATTGGTGTGGTTTTCCTTGTAGCTGAAGTTGTGTTTTGCAGGAGGCCGTAGCTCGGCAGCTGGTGGACCGGGGAGCCGACCCTGACCGGGTCAACGTTTTATCCAAGACAGCCTTCGAATTGTCCCTGCAGTTAAAACAGAGAGACATCAAGGGGTTCCTGGACTCCATAACCACCGTCAGACCTCAGACCGGTAGTGCATACTGACATTTAGCCATTTTCGTGTCAAGGAATTCACTTAGCTGCGGCAGCCATCTTGAATTAACGCCCTGTCCTGCGCTCTTTAGAGTATTTATCTCTTGTTTCTCCCCAGACGACGAGAGGAAAAGGCCCGACGTGTTCAGCGCCCTCAGACTTGGTGAGTTTCCCATAAAACCCAGGTGAGTCGTACCTGCGAGGAACAGGACGCTGCCAGTGTCCACATGTGTCCACGTGTTCCCACGTCACTCAGGAAACTCCCAGTTGGTCAAAGACATCCTGGAGGAGGACCCCGCTCAGGTGAACTCGTCCAACCAGGAGGGAGCGACGCCTCTGATGATGGCGGCGGTGAGCGGGCAGCTGGAGGTGGTGCAGCTGATGGTGGAGACGAACGCCGACGTGGACAAACAGGACGGCGTCCACGGGTGGACGGCTCTGATGCAGGCCACGTACCACGGGTCAGTCAGAGCTGCTGGTTTATGTTTCATGACAAAGTTTAAACAAATAATATATGAAACTAGAAAAGTTCCTGGAGGAACTCTGAAGGAGCCACTTGGTTTGTGATATTTTTAATCTTGAATCAACTTGACTCAGGACTATTTAGCTTTTAGCTACTACCACACAAAATGAGCTCAGTAGACCTACAATTGACAGAGGCTTATGTTTTTGATTAGCATTCAGTATGTTGGCTATCTTAGCTAACATTATACCCAATATTAGCTCAAAGTTATAGCGTTTTGTTTTAAGTTGGCTAATATTAGCTAGCTCCTGTTTTTGATTAGCATTCAGTATTTGTTGGAGATCACCACCTAATCAGCTACATACCTAATATTAGCTCAGTTTGTTTAAAAATAAAGTTATAGCTGTTTCCTAAATTAGATTGAACTAATACAGGTGGTCCTCGGTATACGACCTACCTGGTTTACGGATTTCCGCACTTACGTTCGCCTCCCAGTGACGTCATCACACCTCCAATTGACTTTCGATAGCTCCACACAATGCCATATTACAATCTGATATTCTAATTAAACTTCAACTCATACAAATGTGTTTATTTGAACATAGAAAGTAAATTTATGTCGTTATGGGTTAGGTGTGTCTTCAAAACAAAAACTTAAAAATCCGGAGAGGAAAACAAGACAAAACCAGTCAACTAATATGACGTAATAAAAGTGTTTCCCACCTTCTGACAGAAACAAACGTGCACGCCACTCCACATGAACAGTATGTTACATAAACTCCGCAGGCTTAACGTAAAGGTCACATGGCTTTAATCCCTTTTCTTGTGAGAACATGGGAGAGTTGTTTTCAGGACTTTACAATCTTTTGCTTCTCATGTGAGCTTCACACCGAAAAAACTTGCATCCATGCAGACGAATATGATTCCAGTCGGAGTGACAGTGTGAACGTGAATGTGCGGTTCATTAATCCAAACAGCAAGCTAATGCTCTGTGATTTCAAACATGCTTATTTAGGCATAAATCTGTACATACTTGAATGTCTAGATTATAAGTATAGTCAACTGGCTCTCTGATTTATATAAGTTTCAAGACTGAATACGACATACCTGAGTAAAACTTTAATACGCCACAATACAAAACTTAATCTAAAAAACTTACTTAATTCAGAGTCAGACAACTAAATCATCAAGTGAAGTCTATACAACAAAGAAAAAGTGATATGTGTGATAGAAGTACATAGAAGCACATAAATATAATGAGCATCAGCACATCTATGTATAAAGTAGAAATAAATTGTGCACAAACCTGTTTATAAAAAGGAGTGAATTTAAATATCTTTACTGAGGCCTCAAGGTGCCCAATCCACCACACCTCCCGTTGTAATAAATATCACCATCTCTGTGTGGAAGTTTGGCAGGTTTGATGCCAATGTAAAAATTATGTGAATAACAACATTCTCTGAGTTGAAAATCAGAGGTTTTTGCACTTTAGGTGATTTAATGGTAAATGCAGGTGCAACATCAGAACCAGTGTTTCCGCACCACTGCTGATAAACTGATTTAAAAGTTGAATGTACAAAAAAGGCATTTTATTTCATCTTGTCAATGGTTTGCATGTAATAAGTACTTTTTCCTAAAAGTGTCTGATGCACAGTGTCTGCAAAATTACCTAAAAATCATAAAAATCTATGCCTCCAGGGTAGCAAAAACACAGGACAATGGACAGACATTGTCATTAAAAGTGTTTTATCTGCAAAACATGTAGTTTTTTTCATAAAACAGAAGACAGGAAACAGTTGAGACATCTTTTGTTGAAAGAAATGAGCATAGTTGTCACGATCCTGGTGTCTTGAACCCATTTTGCAGGCAAGATGATTCAGGCAGGAGTTTAAAATAAAAGTAATTTATTTCTAAACAACAAAAACAAAGAGGCTGTCAAGGCAGCAAAAACCTACAATAAACTGAAGCTGAGCAGAGCAAAACAGGATAGGACAAAACAAGCACAGCAAAGCAAAACAATGACCGGACACCAAGTGAAGGAGAGAAAGGTATTTTAAAGGGTGCAGAGCAGGTGAGTTTGATGGCTGAACAGGTGAGTGGAA
>JARVGS010000761.1:23766221-23782702 GCA_031762315.1 Hypsolebias antenori | reverse complement strand
GTAGGTGTGATCATGGAGACACCCTCGGCCAGCATCTGTGAGTCCGCCCAGTAGTCTAGATCGGGCCCCACTGAAGGAGGGACCCAGATCCTCCGTCTCTTCTGCCGAACTGGGTCTATGTGCAGCCTGGAGAACCAGCGCTGCAGACCCCTCATGTGAAGGAGCCCCAGACTCACCACCACATGACCAGCAGCCATCATGCCTAGGAGGCGCATCAGCGTCGCCGCGGTAACTACTTTCCCTGGTCTGACGCAGCCGAGCTGGGTTGCCAGGTCGTGCATCCTCTGTTGGGATAAGCGGGCCCTCATCGACCGCGAGTCCAGCTCCACTCCTAGATAAACAATGGTCTGTGCTGGGAGGGGGGCACTTTTCGACCAGTTCACTGAAAACCCCAAGTCGTTCAGATGAACTGCTAGAATCTTGGTGTGAACGGCTGCCTCCTCTCTGGACCTGCACAGCAGCAGCAGGTCGTCCAGATAAAACAAGATTCTCATCCCTGCCGACCGTAGAGGACGTAAAGCTGTCTTCACACATTCTGAAAACGTCCTGGGAGCCAGAGAGTAACCGAACGGGAGCCTGTTGTACTGAAACTGGGTCCCTCGGAACGAGAATCGCAGAAACTTCCTGTATTTTGCTCTGATCTGGACATGCCAGTACGCATCTTTCAGATCCAGAGACGTAAACCAGTCGTTCTGCTGCACGTTCTTTAGCAACTGCTTGATCGTCAACATATGAAATTGTCTTTCCACAATCGATTTGTTGAACACCGCTAGATCTAAAATCGGCCTCAGGCCTCCTGACTTCTTCGGCACGACGAAATAGCGGGAGTAAAAGCCTGTGTTTACCTCCTCGGCCGGAACCACGGAGATCACCCCCTTCGCCAACAATTCCTGAATTTCCAGCTGAAGGGAGGACATCTGGTCTGCATCTTTCAACACCGTTTCCAAAACACCGTTGAAAGGAGGAGGTTTGCGGGCGAATTGGAGCGCATAACCTTTTAAAATCAGCGCGTCCATCCACCGATCTGGTGAGCACCTCAGGCGCCACTGCGCATGTCTCTCCGACAGTGGGCGCGCGTGCTCGTGACGCTGAGAACGCGTCATCAGCGTCAGCCATCGGGTGGCCTCTACCTCCGTTACCATAGTAACCCACGGGAGACCCGCCCCGAAAGGGTTGGCCGACGCCATCTTTGACAGAGCTAGCACTTGGCTCACACTCACCCGTCGAGGGAGCGCTCGTTTTGTTGGCCCCGGCGCTTCTCACGGGCGGGGTCTCATCAGCGCCCCGCGATGCGCGAAGCTCCGCCGAGAGGGGGCGGCAGCTGCTAGCTTGTGCAGAATGAGGCTTAGCCGTGTCACTTATGTACGTGACAGGCTTACCGGACCACGTTTCTGAGCTAATGCTACGAGCTAACGATGAATTAGCTGAAGCTAGCTTACCCCATGTGGGAGACACGTGTGATGAAAAAATGGTCGAACCATGCGTTCCGACAGAACTCACCGAAGCACCAGACACAGCGTTCTTTGAGCCTTGAAACTCTTTATTAGATTCAACACACTCATATTCACACGCGCCCCCCGCAGCCAGTCACTTTTTAAACTGACGTTTGCGGGGGGGGCCAGGCTGGTCTTTGTCGGGCTGCCGAGGGCGCCTCCTCGGTCCGCCCGGAGGGGGGCCTCGCTGTCGGTCGCGCTGACTGCCGCTGGCTTGAGGAGGGGGGGCAGAGCTGGGCCCCGCTGCTGAAGAGGCGGCCTGGTGGTACCTGGGTCTCTGGCGCCGGCGATCCCACCAGTCGTCAGGGCGGCGTGAAGAGGGGAGGGGGGTCAGAAACCCGCGCATAGACTCAGCAATTTCATCCTTCTTTTTTGAGTGCTCCAGAGTTTTGTTTAGGCTGGCTCCGAAGAGGGCTTCAGCCGAAATGGGCCCCTCCAGGAGGTCCCGCTGCATTTTGTCCGGGAGCGACGGAGCCTGGCGCAGCCACACCGCTCGCTGGGTCAGAGTTAGCCAGCTAGCGGCCCGGGAGAGACAGACTGTGGACGCAGCACACAAGTTCAGAACCACGTCCACACATGCCCCCAAAGCGTCTTTTGTCTCAGCAGGGATGTCCAGGGCTTCTGTCTGCTGGGACAGGTGGTAGGACAGGAGCGCCATGTTGTTAGAGGAGGCCGCTGCCTGTGTGACGCACTGATGAATCCGGTTGGTCAAGGTCATGACCATCTGGTCGTACTTGCCCGGCGGGACCGGCCTGTGGTCCCCTTTAGCCAGCTTGGCCCCGAACACTTCGACCAGGCTCGCCTCGAGGGGAGGGACGGACGGGAAGGTTTTGTCCGTGAACCCGGTGACCCTGGTCAAGGGCGCGTAGGTTCTCACCGGGGCCTTGAGTCTGGCGGGCTCAGCTTCGGCCTCGGCCCAGAGCGAGGTCACTGCTGGGAAACGAGGCCAGACAGGGTCGGGGAGGTAGGACGAGGTCGAACCAAACCTCCCCGACAGGACGTTGGGTCTCGGCGGAGGCGGCTGCGTCGCCGTCAGACCACTGGAGGCTGCCGCTCGCTGGATGATGTCCGGCAGCGCTTGCTTCAGAGCCGAGAGGGCCGGGGCTGACCTGCTGGCGGTGTTGGGAGGTGGAGGTGGCGACGAGCAGGTGCTAGGCCGCTCCTCCTCTACCTCCACTCCGTCCATCAGCGAATGCGGGGAGCCACGTGGGCTGAGCTCCTCAGCGTCGGGGGGGGGCCCAGCCCCACAGTCAGACTTGGCCTTGCGGGGGCCCTTGGACTCGGCCTGGGAGGGCTCCTCAGGGTCAGCCTGGGAGAGTGACTCGTCGTCGACCCGCCACTCGTCGCGCCCGACAGGGAGAAACAGGTCCCGCCGACGGATGCGCTCCGACTCCGGGAGTCGCTGACAGAGGCGGCACGGGTTGCTGAGGGAGGCGTGCTGAGCCCCCAGGCATCCCTCACAGATATTGTGCTCATCAAAATCCATGATGAAAGCCACCTCGCATCCGGAGCAGATTTTCGTCATAATTCCTTAAATCCTTTGATGTCGTCGAAGGTCTTCTGAAAGTCAAGGTCTTCAGGACGGCTGAATGATGAAAGGAGACGATCTGCCCGCGTTAGCATAATTTATAGACGCGGGGTGGGGCCCACACGGGGGTGGGCGTGGACTATTAGGTTTTCAGCGGACGCGCTGCGCGCGGAGGGATATCCAATAAGCGAAGCTGTCTAAAGGGCGTAGCTCATATAAAATAGAACTAATTTTAGTTAATGGCTAGTCTGAGCTTCTGGCTAGTCTTAACTAAGTCTTATTAGATAGTGGCTAGTCTGATATATAAAAGGGAATTTTAGGGAAAAAATTAGTCTGAGCTAAAATCTAGTCTTAGCTAAAAGCTAATATAAGCTAATGGCTAGTTTGTGCCTATAACAAAATTTAGCTAACAGCTACAGCAATCTAATAGATAGTCATAACTAATGGCTTTTCTTAGCTAATGGCTAGTTGGAGATAATGGCTATTTTTATCTACTGGCTAATATGTTTACAGCTAGTCTTAGCTAAAGGCCAGTCGTAGCTATCAGCTTTTCTTAACTAATATTGAATCTCATTCAATTTTTAGTTTGAGCTAATAGTTAGTCTTAACTAAAGGCTAATTTAAGCTAACAACTAGTCTTGAGTTTATGGACTAGTCTTAGCTAATAGCTAATCTGAGCTAACTGTTAGTTTTAGCTAAAAGCTAATCTAAGCTAATGGGTTGTATGATGAGCTAATGACTAATTTTGTCTAATGGCTAGTTGGAGATGTGTTTGTTTTAGTTAAAAGCTAGTTTGAGATAACCTAGGTAACAGTTAGTCCTAACAGCTAGTCTGAGTTTACAGCTAGTCCTATCAAGTTAGTCTGAGTGGGTCTGGTCTAGTCTGCTTTCTTAAAAATATTTCATTCTAAAACATTATATAGCTCCAATAGCGGTGCATTCTATTTTAAAAATATTTACATTAATTTTTCATCACATTATTATTTACATGAAAATGTTATGGTTGTTTGCGAGAGAACATTGCAGCAGCATCTAGCTGTAGCACTTCTGAAGCAGCTTGAACACATTTCTACTTGAATTTTTGTGTAATGTGAAACTGATGGAGGTTTTAATGAAATTTATTAGTAGTAGTTTGGTAATCATGTCAAAATAGTTGTCATCTATAACAGGTAAGATATTGTTTACAATCTTTTATAGAGCCAAACCAACAGATCTGAGCTTTTTAAGGTATTTTTATTTTAGATTAGTTAATCCAGCCTTTCTATCGTTTAAATTTCACATTTCTGATGCTTTCGAAATAACTTTATTGGATTTGCTTTTTCAAAACGTACAGAATTCAAACAGTCTGCTTTTCAGTACCAGTCTGTTTTCTATCTGCTTAAATATTTCACTACAGGATAACACAATTAAACACCAGCACTATTAATTTTCACTAAAATGAATGTTTGTCATTTAAGTTGGAAACAGTTCACTTAATGAAAAGATCTGGCTGTAAAGCAGGACATAAGCGAGATGAACGTTTGCTTTCTTCCCATACTGAGCGTCGCATCAGTTTTGCATGTCGAGAAGAATCAAACTCAAGTCTCCTGAAGTCCCACTGTGATGATGACAGAGAACTGGATCCATGAAACCCTTCCAGTTTGTTCTGGGTGAGTCTCGACTCCAAGGTCCCCGATCGTGTTTTGTCTGTCAGTAAAACATCTCATGGACGACTGAGCAGATTTACGGAAACTCAAAGTAATCACTGGAGGAACTGATTTAACACACGAGTCAACTTAATTCAAGATGGCCACCACAGCTAATCGACCTTAGCCAACACAAAAACCACTAACTCGGTCTGTTTTGGTGTGGTAGTAGCTGGGAGTCATCCCGAGCACATACTCTGAGCATTAACAGGTGATGTAATATATTGGTTTTAAACTTTACCATCAACTATTAGAATCAATGCCCGTCTGTTAGCAAAATATCAAGGAATTTGAGGCTCCTAAACGCTTGCAGAGACGCAGTTGCGTGCAAATCAGGCCTCTGCAGAGGTTTAAGCCGGGGCTAAGCTCGGATCAAGTTGCCTGTGGATTTGCAGCGATACAGAAAGCTCCCTGTCGCGTTAACGGCAGCCAGCGACAGCCTTAACAAGAACTGCAGATCTGCAGCTCCACCTGTCACAACAAATACAACATCTCCCCTCCTAAAAGAGCCTGAAGACATCAGAGCAGTCGGGGGAGAAAAGCTACGCAGCCGTTTCCTTCTCCAGCTTGATACAGTTCAGGTACAAGGCTCTGGAGCAACACCATGGAAATCTGTTCTCAATCAAAACAAAGAGAAAACTGCATCAAACTGACATGTTTTTCTATTTGTTTATATTAAATATTTGCAAAAAAAATGTTAGTGTAATAATGTATGATTCACATCACTATAATAAAAGCATAACTTTTGATGCAGGCTTGTTTATTTTAGATAACTGTAGTACACAAACTGAACACTAGAGGGTAATAGTAAAAAAAAAACGGCTACCAATGGTTTATCTGGTACTGTATGTTTTATTTGCTGCCAAAACGTCACATCTGCACATTTATTACATTTTAAACAATATTAAAATGATAAAACTTAGTCACGAAACTCAAATAACATGGAGAGGTATATTCATTTAAGACGCAGTTTTCTACAAGTTTGTTACTTTGACATAAGGGCGAATGAGAAATTAGTCATTATCCAAGACTAACGGATAATTTCTTTTCCGGTTGTAAATTTCAACATAAAATTCATAAAATGGTACGAGGATAGCTACTGCACAGTGTTAGGTTGTAAACGACTGGTTAAAAGCCCAGTAAAACCGCAGACTAGGATATCACAAAGAACTCTTTAAGATTTCGGAATTAACTGCTTTGAAAGATAAGTACGTTTTCATTTTGAAGGCGCACTCTTGTGACTTCCCGTAAAAATTGCTCACTTTGAGGCCAAGCTAGTTCCGACGAGAACCCGTCCCGTTTCTGAAAACGTCATCTAAATCGATTACAAGCCTCCCGCATTGCTCCTGAAACACGAATATGCTTGAAAATAGCGCGTTCCGACGTGTATCTTCAGTTTTTCAGGGATAAATCATCATAAAAAAAAAAACGCTTATCCGCAAAACACTCGAGCGACCTATCTCTTCCGTTACAAATGCGCAGACTTCTACAGTTGATCTGATCTGCGCAGCTGCAGCCCGGACTCCGTGGCTCCTCCCTCTTTCATTGTGTTGCTTTTAGGTACTGCTCGAAAATTTGTCAACTACACCTCAAACACGCGCAAACTAATTGATTTTACACAAGAAAAAAAAAACAACACAGCTATTCCTGTTTATAATTCAATAAAAATGTAGATTAAGTTCGTATCCTGAGCAGAAACACACGAAACTGAAAGTTTATTATTTAAACGAACGTCTCTACAGAATGAATCTTGAAATTCCTACGCACGCACAACACTTGTAAAGCAACATAACAGCCTGTCTTGGGTCGCGTGTGTGCGCTCGCGCCGTGTTTGTGAGGCAGCGAGTTGCGTGCGAAGAGCTCGACATGTCATTCAGAGGAATCCGCCACCTGAAACGCGAGGAAGTCAAGGCGACTCAGTTGGTTATAAAGAATCAGGCAACATCTGCAGCGAGCAGAGCAAAGCGGAGGAAAACATCAGCGCTCCCACACTCTCCCTGTGTTCGCTCCATTCTCTTATTCTCCCACTGGATAATAAACACCGCTGCAGCATCTTTGACACATTTGAAGCGCATGTGGCTCTGCAGCCAACTGTAGGCTGGATCCAACCCGCAGTTATTCTGGGTAAGGCTTTGATATGTTTAATTTAATGCTTTTTAAATGTTATTTTGGTTGCAAATTATAACCAGAACAGGCTGGAGTCGTAAAGTTTACATTTGTGCGTCTAAATGAAAGGAGGTGTTTCAGTAAAGTTTCTGTCTGACACCCTGCAGCAGCGCACCTGTTACCTCCAAGGAGCTCCAGACCATGATCCCTCCAGGAGACTGCATGTATGCGGGCAGAAAACGGAGGAAACCCATCCAGAAACAGTTAAGGAGCTCTGCTTGACTCTGTGCATCAACCTAAAACCTGGTGGAGATAAATAAATCTCAGCCTCACGAGGCAGTGTGAGCAGTTTCAGGTTAAAAACAGCAAATAAATGAGCCGTCAGGTGGTTTTGCACTTAATGCTGGATAAATTAAGTTTGCACGCTCAGTTTCAACCTCTGACAGAATTTAATTTTTTGCCTCCACTGTGCACATTTTAAGGCTTTTAACAAGGTTTTCACTTATCCTGTCAGCAAATGTCACTAGTTATATAAGATATTAAAGAGGGAAGTAGTAGTTTAAAAAAAGACCCTGTGGCGTTTATAAAGTTTTCATGATGTGCGTCTGCCTTTAAAATGAGAAAAATCCACAAGAGATGTTAAAAATATACACTATAGTGACAGTAAACCTTTATTTTTTAACTTAAAGTGACAGTTTGATAAATAATAGTTTTGAAATTCTGATAATAATTTGCCAGTTCAGATTCTTCCTGGCATTTCATGCCTTTCAATGGTAGTTTAGATTAAAATAATTTATAATTCTTGTGTTTTGAGCATAAAATCATCTGAGCGGAGTTCAGCTAGTAAAACCGTGACGCGCCAGATTAAAACCTGAGTCGGCCCTGCAGGGTCCAGGTTCTGCCTCTGACATCAGGAGGTCTGAAGGAACATAGATTTATTTTATTGTAAAGGATTCTTTACAGTGACAAAAATATGTTTTTGTATTTTGTGTTTGTAAAATCAAAGAAGCTGAATTGTTTTCCTGATGTCTTTATTTGTGTTGTTTACATGAAGAAACAAATAAGTAACAAATGGATTTATATTTAAAAATACTTATATGAATAACCTAAACATTTCTTTTCCACTTTTACTTAACAGAAGCAGATACGAGTGTGTCGGACGAGTTTATGCGTTGTTAAAAACTACTTTATGACCACGTTTGAGCTTTTTAATCACAGATTGTTTGCATGTTTGCACGAGGATCCTTAAAGTTTTAATAGAAAAACTCAGATATGGAGAAAGTGTCGTTTCGAGCAGCAAAGATAAAAATAAATAAAAATAAAAAAGTCGATTCGATTTTTAGCTCGGAGCAATTTTCTGCGAGTTCATACGCACACTTGAAAAGCATGGAGTTTAGTTTGAAGCATTGTCAAAGACAAAAAAACAAAACAAAACAAAACAAAAATTTTAATTTGCAGCTTTAATAATCTGTCTAAAAGATAAAAAGCTTAGATATTTAAAGTGATTTTCACGTTCTTTTATAAAAGACCCAACCTCTGATTTACTCCTAAAAATAAAAAATACTTGGTAAACTTAGCTAAAATTTGTCAAATCGATGCAAGTAATCAGTCAAATAGTCCTAAAACCTGCACTGACTTTTATTTTTCAATTGTGACATAATTTGACAGAAACATGTTTTATATTAAAAACTACCATTAAAGGAACATTTCAACCATTTAGGATCCTGCTTCTCTGTGTCCTTCTGATCTTTTCACCACGTCCAGCCGTTCTCTTAGATCTTCATCTTCCGTTAATCCTCTTCTTCCTTGAGGTCGCTAGCTAGAGGGCCCCTCTGCCGCCCATCAGGCCTGACCGGAGGGGATACTGGTTATGCTGGAAGGTTCTGCTCTCTCCACAGAGCTGTTGGTCCATCTACCCTGATTGTTCAGGTTGACCCGAGTTTCCAGTTGTAAGAAAAGTCCCGGTGATCACAAACTCCCTTCTGTTTACAGCTTGATGTGGGCCGCATGGCTCACTGCAGCCATCGACACCGCAGAATTTTACTCAAAGGAGCAGAAGAGAGGCTAAAAATATCGAAACACTAGCTAAAAGGAGCCAAGTGGAAGCTAACAGGAGCAAAAACTGACGTTAACAGGAGCTAAATGGAGGCGTAAAGAAGCAAAAGAAGCTAAATGTGAACTAGCAGAAGTAAAACGGAAACATAATGCTAGCTAAAAGGCGCTAAATTGAATCTAAAAGATGCTAGGAGCATTGTGGAAGCTAAAAAAGCCATATAGTAGTAAAATGGAGCTAAATATTAGCTTGTAGAAGTAAAACTGAAGCAAAAAGAAGCAACCCCCCCTAGCTAATGGAAGCTAAGCACTAGCAAAAAATGAGTTAAACTCTAGCTAAAATCAAAATAATGAAACATTTTATTTGTCCTTTCAGACAGGAGCACAGATGTGAAAGTAGAGAAGAGAAACAAACTGAAGTATCGATCCCATCACACGAGTACCAAAACGATACCAATGCTAATATCAATACTTGGCTCGATTCACCGACCACGACAAGAAACAGCCGAAAAATCTAAAAAATAATAAATAAATAAAAAACGAGTCAGGATATGTGTAGACTTTTAAACGGTGTAAGAGATCTAACCGTGTGACTTCTTATCGTCGTCTTTACACGCGCAGGAAGCCGTCCTCAGCCAGCGAGAAAAGCAACCCGTCCAAGCGGCACCGGGACCGGCTGAACGCGGAGCTGGACCGGCTGGCCAGCCTGCTGCCGTTCCCGCCGGACGTCATCTCCAAACTGGACAAGCTGTCGGTGCTGCGCCTCGCCGTCTCCTACCTCCGCGTCAAGAGCTTCTTCCAAGGTAACGGACGATAAACGTTCAACACTGTTGTCCTTTTTGGACCTTTTTTTTTTTTAAGAGTGTGATGATGGTGGTTGCAGACGTGAGGGAACGTAGGCTACATTTAGTCCACAACTTGTTTTCCAACCGTCACCGTCTTCAAATATTCATGCGCCTCTTGGAAGTGTTTCGTTGCCACTGGCCTTGTTGACTCGCAGCTGGATGGGACGGCTCTGAAAGGAGATTTTCTTTTCAAACAACAGCTAGATGAAAGAAACGTTGCTGAGGAGGATAAAGGAGAGGAAGGCGCTGAGGTCCTTCGGGGTTTGGCGCCTTCGTGGAGGGAAACGTTGTTTCCGTGAAGCTCTCTGAGGGATTCGTGAGCTTCTTCTGCTCTTTGTCACATGTGGCTTTTCTCTTTCACCTCTGATCCTGGCTGCGCCCTTAATCTCCACCATCCGCTGCCTCGGCTCGGCTCAGGTCCAATCAGCTGGAGTCCTGCTGGTTCCTGGACGCTCGTTTAGCTCAGCCAACGTAAAGTTGGAGGACAGGTGGTGGCTTGGGTCGTTGAAGGTGACGTCGACCTCTTTAACTCCCTCTGAGACAGATCAGATCAGTTGGAGGAGATTCTCAGTTGGACTGAGGTCTGGCCTTAGATTGGACCACTCCGAGACCTTTAACTGGTCCTGCTTAAACCAGTTAACGTTCTTCGGCTGTGTGTTTAGAGTCACCATTCTGCTGGAAGGTGGACAATGTCCCGGTCTCAGATCTTTGGAAGACTCAAACGGGTTTCCCTCAAGAATTTTTCTGTATTTTGCTCCATATTTCCTTACACTCTGATCAGTTTTCAAGTCCCTGCTGATAAAAATCATCCCCACATCATGAAGCAGCCGCCGCCATGCTTCACTGTGCGGGTGTTGTCCTCAGTGGAAAGAAATGTCAATTTTGAAACATTTTTGTGGAACTTATACAACTAACAAATGCTGAGTGACGAATAAGCTAAAACTGAGCTGACAACAAAAGCAGAAATCAAAACACTAGCTAAAAGCAGCAGAAGGCTAGTTAGAATAGCAAGAAGCTATCTAAAAGCAGCAAAGGTGTAGCTAAAAGCTAAAATTTGCTAAAGGCCGAGTATGTAGGGTGTACGTATGTAGTAGGCTTCAGTTGCAAAAAAGTAGCTAGGAGCTAAAAGCAGCAAAAAATACTAAACATAAGCAAAAAAATAGCAAAATACCAGTATCAGCTAAAAGCTACAAGTAGCAAAAGTGGTCTGAAAGCTAAAAGTAACAAAAGGCTAGTTAAAAGGTAAAAGTAAGGCGACAAGAAGCCAGAAGTTAAAAGTAGCAAAACCCTAAGTTAAATTTAGCAAAATGCTAGCTAATAGCAGCAAAAGTTTAGCTATAGGCCAAATTTAGGGAAAGGCCTGGTAGAAGCTTACGTAGCAAAAGTTGCCTAACAGCTAAAAGTTGTAGAACGGAAGCTAAAAGTACCACAAGAAGACAAAGCAGAATAAATTTCCTTGTTTTGCTCCATCCATCATTCCTTCAGCTGTTTTTTCTATTTCCTGTTTCTGCTGATAAAACTCATCCCCACATCATGAAGCAGCCACCGCCGTGCTTCACTGTGCGGGTGTTGTCTTTGATGGACAGAAATGTAAATTTTGAAACTTTTTGGTGGAACTTATACAACTAACAAACGCTGAGTGACGAATAAGCTAAAACTGAGCCGCTCAAAGAAAAAAACAAAACACTAGCTAAAAGCAGTAAAAGGCTAGTGAAAGTACCGTAGCTAGAAGCTACCCAAAAGCAGCAAAGGTTTAGCTAAAAGCTAAAATTTGCAAAAGAACAAGTATATGCTTTAGGAGTTAAAAGCAACCAAATACTAAACATAAGCAAAAAAGTAGCAAAATACTAGCTAAACGCTACAAGTAGCAAAGGTTGGCTGAAAGCTAAAATTGGCAAAAGGCTAGTTAAAAGCTAAAAGTAAGGCGAAAATAAGCCTGAAGATAAAAGTAGCAAAAGCCTAGATAAAAGTAGAAAAACACTAGCTAAAAGCAGCAAAAGTTTAGCTGTAGGCAAAATTTAGGGAAAGACCTGTTAGAAGCATAAGGTGCCTAAAAGCTGAAAGTTGTAGAATATAAGCTAAAAGTACCACAAGACAAACCAGAGCATTTTTGTTGTTGTTTTGCTCCATCCATCATTCCTTCAGCTGTTTCTTCTATTTCCAGTATTTGCTGATTAAAAACGTCCCCACATCATGAAGCAGCCGCTGCCGTGCTTCACTGTGGGGATGTTGTTCTCATGTCGTCCTGGACGAATGAAAAGTTAAATCTTAGCCTCTTCTGACCACAGCAGCTTCTTGCACATGCTTGGTAAAGAAACTGAGTCCAGGTCCACTGAATGGCGGGCGATAATGTAATTACTTGTTGTATGTGGACTTTCTGCGAGTACACAGAACCACATATTTTAAACAAAGCTCTCATGAAGGGATCGCTGGATGTTTGTCTGCAACTCAATAACTTTTAGAGGTGATCCCATTCAAGATGGCCGCCACAGCTGGCTGACCTTATAAACATCAAAAACACTATAAATCAGTCGGTTTAGCAGATTTTGAGCCACAATCAGCTGTAGTGGTAGCTGAGACTGATCCCTAACACAAACGTTAGCGCTAACTGACTCAAAATGATCAAACTTTGTTCGGCAACATAAAAGCTGGCGAGTGATATGCATTCCTCGAAGGAATTCTTGTCATTTCAGTGTTTTTACTCCTCCTCTGCTGGGTGCCCCGCCCTTTGATCACCTGAGCCCTGACCTTTGATGCTTCAACCAGTAAGCTTCACTAGAGGTGAACATCTGGGATCCTGGCTGTGTTCACGCCTCGGCCTTCCCACCCCACAGAAGAACACTTTTAATGTTCTAACATGAATCCGACACGGTCAACGAGTGTTTCCACATCCTTCCGGTGGTTTCTGACTCACTGACAGGAATATGACATGGAACCTGCAGCTCCTGACGCAGTTGGCTGCTGGATCCACCAGGGGGACGGTGTGAACTCAGATCCACTTCCACGTCAGTTGCTTCACATTAAAGCCACATTTGACTGAAATAAATGAACGCAAATCAAATATAGATGTGTGGATGTGATGAAGTGATTTATGAGCATGGCGACGGACAGAGCAGCATCTGTGGGAGCTCAGTTAAAACTCAGAGGCGTGTTACGTGCGAGCACACACTCGGGTTACGTTTGGCTGAACGTGTGTAAATAAAACCCAGCGACAGTGGATCATGGGAAATATGTAGAAATGCACAGAATCTCATGGGAAAAAATATAAACGTAGTTATTTGTGCACAACTTTTCTTCATATGTTCCTTTTGATTTGGAAGGGTGCAAATCTGGACCCTGCTGGGTCGTTTCTGTGTGCAGTTTACATGTTCGCCCAAAATGATGTACATTTGAATTAACTGGACGTTCGAGTTGGGCTAAAGTTGTGGGATCGGTTCCAGACAGGTTTTACTGGTGGTCCAGAAAAAAACAGAATCTCTGAGGAACCTCTTGCAGAGAAACATACATGTTAAAAACAAACAAACAAACAAAACAAAAAGCGTACATGTATTTACAAATATGTAAGAATAAGAACTGTTAGTTAGAGATTTGGAAGATGCCGCCTGTTTTGGCATGACTTTGACTACTTACTTTGAATAATAATAATAATAATACTGTAATAATAATAACAATAATAATAATAATAATAATAATAATAATAATCAAGTGTGTATTTATAAACAAACACAAAAACTTCTTGGCTTCAATTTCAGATAATTGTCACAACAATCCATCCGATAGTTTTACAGAAAGAATAAAATGAAAAGAAGAAAAATAAATAAATGTCCAATAAAAATGTATTTGTTTAATAATAATAATAATAATAATAATAATAATAATAATAATAATGACGATGATGATAACATTCATAAAGATTTTAGTGTGAAAAGGTATAAAAACATGATTGGTAAAAAAAAAATAAGTTAAATGAGAACTGATCAATGTTTTTATTTTTTTATTTTTTATTTTATTTTAAGTTTTTGTGTTGTTTTTATCTTACGCTTCTCTTTCAATTTATTATTTTGTTCTCTTTAATTTTCAGAGTAATTATTATCTGTATTTATTATATTTTTGACCATTTTCTTACATTATTACTGTAGTCCTTTGAAACAATACTCCTACTACTAAGTAATGAGTTGATTTATTATTTTAATGATATGTTCACTAAATTGGGGAACGTTTGTTTTTGTGGTATAATTTCATGATTTTGAACTAGTTTTTACCGTGTTATCTTATTTAAAACATTATTCTCTATAATTACCTGCTCATTATATTGTGCAGCACTTTGCTTACAGCCTGTTGTTTCATAATGTGCTTTACAAAATAAAAGTTAAACGATTCAATGCAGGGTTGGAGCCAGATATTTATTTAACAAACAAACCAAAAAAGCTGATGTGGCGGCAAAAAGTACAACTTAAGAGAACGCAAACACGAGAGGCGCACCAGGAGGATCGAGACTTATGGGAAACCAACGCAATGAGCTGCTGCTGAGCTGGTGACTCTGGCTGGATAATAACCTGAGGGAGAGGGAAACACCTGGAACTGATTACTGATAGTCGACAGGTGAGGCTGGAAAACACTGAGGACACGAAACACGGATTGAACCAAACACAGAAACACAAACTATTCGAGCCCAAACAAAATATAAGAAGCAGGAACTCACAAAGAGAAAAAAGAGAAATAGAAAATTAACTAGAGAAAATGCATTTCCTGCAAAAAGACAGTGTGAATGCTTATTGCTGAAGAACCTGCTGAAAAACAGCTAAAATTAGCTAAAAACATGCTGAAATGTAGCTGAAATGGAAGAACAAGCCTAAATTAGCAGAAGAAAGCAGAACGAGCACATTTGCTGAATTTGGTTTATATAAGCAGAAATTAACACAAAATCAGTAAATTAGCTAAAAAAGCTGAAATTAGCAAATAATTGTTTAAAGTAGCTGAAAAGGCAGAAAGAAGCTTAAATTACAGATGGAAGTGGAGAGAGCATATTTTAGCTGAATTAGGCTGAAAAAATTTGAAAGGAGTGCAAAAATGTGGAATCAGATGAAAAAGCTAAAATGAGCATAAAACAGGTAAATAGTAGCTGAAATAACTTAAAGTAGCAAGAATAATCTGAAAGGAGCGTAACAAGCTGAAATTAGCATAAAGAGGTTAATTAGGCTGAAAGTAGCAGAAACTACCATAAAAAAAACTATCTGAAAACAGCTGAAATTAGATAAAAAAAAAAAAAAACTAGCAGAAAAGGTAGACCAAGTTTAAATTAGCAGAAGAAAGCAGAAAGAACACTTTTGCCCAATTAGGCTAAAAGAAGCAGAAATTAGCACAAAGAAGTGGAAATATCTGAAAAAAGCTGAAATAAGCACACACACACACACACACACACACACACACACACACACACACACACACAAACAGCTAAACAGTAGCTAAAAAAGGCAGAAAGAAGTTTAAATTACCAGAAGGAAGTGGAGAGAGCACGTTTTTGCTGAATCAAGCTGAAAAAAGTTTAAATGAGTGCAAAAAATGTGCCATTAGTCGAAAAAGCTAAATGAGCATAAAAACAGCTAAATAGCAGAAAAAGCTGAAACTTGCATAAATAAGCTGAAATTAGCAGAAAGAAGTTAGAAGAAGCACAACAACGTTGTAGTTAGCAGGAAGAATCTAAAAGGATCACAAAATTTCTTTAAAAAAACAGCTGAAAGTAGCTGAAAAAAGTTTGTTTTCACAAGGAAGCTGAAAGAAGCTGAAGCAGAACAAAATGTGAAACGAGCAGTAAAATGTTGTGAACAGATGTAAAGATCTGAAGGATGGAAAATGAGCTCAATTCATTTTCTAAAAGGAAAAAAGTAGCAGAAAAGGCTAATTACTTCAAAAAGCTAAAGTTGCACCAATAGCAAAAGTCATACCCTTCCCCTGAAAGAGCTGAACGTTTTGATTTATGATTTGTTGACATAGCTTGAAAACTGTGGGACGAGAGGGATAATAATTATAAGAAATATTAACAGGATCACAATAGTGTAAATGCTTAATAAGCATTCACACTATTAACATTGATTGAATACTTTTCATTGATTTTTAATTATTCTTTTCTCTTTTTTCATGTTTATGTTCTTTTTTTTTGGTAAAATATTGTTTTTGTGACTATCAGCTGATGTCAAAGCGTCTGACGATGAGGAAGATGAAGAAGAAAGCTGTGGTCGTTTCCAGCTTTGTGAATCGTTTTGTATTTTTAATGTCCGATTCTTCAGCTTTCAGTCTGTAATCCTTGTTAGAGATTTACCGTACGGTTAATTATCCCTTCATATTTGTTTCCCAGCATGGTTCTCCAGTATGTGTGTGCGTTTCGCAGCTCTTTATCTAAATATGATCAAAAGTATTAGGTTTTCTTGACATTCACTGGATGTTTTTAGATAAAAATCAGATGACAGCATTAAAAATGAGACAATAAAGCACCAATTGTCTCCTGTAATCCTCAGCCTGATGTCTCACGAGTGAAGCTAATGAAATCCACCGTTACAGCTTGAGATGTGGGTGTGACGGTCGCCACGGTGTTTACCGTTGGCACGACGTGCGTCTAGAAGATCAAACGAATGGAGCCGAGCATCACTGGGCTCGGTGAGTTTGTATTGCGGTCACTCCTGTGAGGCGGAGTACACAAACGCCACGTTTTAAAACGACTCCAACCTAAACTCAAGAAAATCGAAACGGACAAACGAGTTCCTCCATGTCCTGA
>JARVGS010000761.1:23721124-23744676 GCA_031762315.1 Hypsolebias antenori | reverse complement strand
ATATATATATATATATATATATATACTGTAAATGATGGAAATCGAAGCACAACAGGTAAAATAAGAGGGACGTTTCAATGGTTTCGGCACTGCCACACTAAGAGATTTAAATAAGATTCATCATGTAAAAACAGAAAGGTGGAGCAAACTATACAAATAAGTTTTTTTTTTTTTTATTAACCTTATAATACTGAATGACTTAAACATCGAAAGAAACCCTAAATATGGAATAAAAGGTAAAATTAATCCAGTTAAGGGTTAAAAACTGACTGCTCAGACTAGTGATGTGTTTACAGATTTCATCTGTTGTGTTGTTGTTGTTGTTGTGTTGGGAGCAGCAGAGAAACACTTTGAGCGCAGAGATCTAAAAATAGACTCTGTCCAAAGGCCTCGCTGTGTCTTTAAGCCTCGCTGTAGTAAGTGTGTGTGTGTGTGTGTGTGTGTGTTGTGTGTGTGTGTGTGTTTGTGTTGTGTGTGTGTGTGTGTGGAGCTGACTGAGCAGGCTCGGGGTTGCGTGACTGCAGCAGACGGAGCTGTGACCTCAGAGAAGCGGTTTTGAAAATGATCTGAGCAGGAGGAGGAGAGCGGGAGGAAAAAGAGAGAAACACCAGTCTGGTTTACTTTCTGTGAGTTTCAGAGGGAAACTCGTACCTCAGAGGGTTGGTTAATAACAATAAAGTTCAAAGAAAGAAGAAGAAATGAGCTGCACTGCAAGATTTTTTTAGCTTTTGACCTACAAAATAAAAGTCTGAGACTCTCAGCTCAAACTGTTGCAGGATAAATTACAAAACTGGTGAAAAACCACTTAATATGTCCTAAAAATGTAGTATTTATTTTTATTGCTTTATTTTGTTGTTTCTTTGACATTTAAATGTTCATAAACCTGATTATTTTTGGATTTACTAAATTACAAACATAAATAATTGTTTTATTTTGTGTTTTTATTGTAATTTTAATCTTAACTTATTTTTAAATTAATATATTTTTATTCAGTAAATGTTATATTAGAATATTTGAGGTTTAAAGCAAAAAAAAAAAATAAATAAAATGGAAATAATTTTTTAGACATCTTATAAAATAATTGGTAAAATTATTAAATTTTATTATTTTTTTACATGTTCAAATGATATTATAGATGAAAAAAGTTTATACTTAAAAAAGGTAACACAAACAACTACCATTTTAGGAAAATTATTTTTTCCACCATAAATTAGAATATTTTATAGTTAATTTTTTTTTTAGCTGTAGTAAAAATGTGCTGCTTAAATACTTAATTTTGTTACGATAAACTGCTGACATGGCTGTTAATCAACATGGCGGTATGATTTGAGGGAGTTTTAATTAGTTTCGTTGAGTATATTCAAAGCGTTTCTGTAAAAAGTTGAAGTTTGACTAAAAGTAGGCAAAGATGAAAGTGTGATAAAGGAAAGACGAGTGGAGGAAGTGGAGAAGAAACAGACTCAGATCCGTGTTCGATGGAGATCGCGTGTGAACAGAAAGGTTCGGCCTTTGAAGAGCACAGAGGAGCACATTGTCTCCGTCCACGAGGAGTCCAACAGGGACAGCGGTGGGACAGAGGGGAGGGACGAGGGTCTGAGAACCGTCTCTGTCGTGACAATTACGAGCTTTGTTTTGAAACAAGCTGCCAATTTCAGTGCGAGTTAAAGGGTCTAAAAATCCCGCTGCAGCTTCGTGTTTCACGTTTCTTCAGCTGTTTTTAAAGTGAAATTATACTTTACAATCATATACATGTTCATTTAAAGTATTTCAAGTGATTTAAAATGCATGTTTCTTATTTTAAAATAATTAAAACCTTTTAAAATGTCCAATTCTGAATTTTTTCACGTTTTCGAATAGACAAAACAATATGAAAAGATCAACTTGTCATAAAATTATTATTTCTTCAGCCCTTTTTTGATATTAATGTAAAACTTTCTGCTAATTTTCAATGAACTTAATACTTTATTCATTAGGATGAATACTCATCAGTTAATTGGTAATAATTACCTAATAATAGGCTTTATTTAGTCAAAAGGTTGAGTTTGTTACTGTGTTGCTGCTTGAGAGAAGGTTTCTACATGGATTTAAAAATTTTCTGAGTTTAGAAAAACCTGTTCTGGGCTGTAGGAACTTTAAAACAGCAAAAGTTTATTAGGTTTTTAGATTGTTTCCAAAAATTACTTTGTTCCATCAGAAAAATTAGGCATGCTTCAGTAAGAAAATTAATTTTTGCAGCTATTTCTCAAATAATAATAACAATAATAATAACATTAATAATAAAACAATTTATGAAAAATAGAACTGTGATTATTTTTCTTGTGGTTATCCTTAAATTTGAGCTCAGCAACCAATAAAATGGTCTAAAGGGTTAAAACTTGTCATTACAAACAAACATCTGGATGAACAGAACCGGCTTCAGACACAGCAGCTAAATGAAAGTCAGTTCAAAACATTTTAAGGTTCTAAAATCCAAAGTAGTTTCTCGTATAAAGGTAACAGTTTATTTTAAATTAGGTGCCCAAAAAAAACAGACTTCCCAAAAACGGGCGGGACCAGGAACTGCCACACCCACTAGTGACCACGCCCACTTGATAGAAGAAACAGACTGAAATGAAATGTGAGTGAAGTGTCTACAAACACATAGAGAAGATTGTTTTCTTCTGCTTGACATTTACTTTTTGTGCAATTTTTTTTCAGGTATGTCAGAAGCTCTTTTCACATTTATGTTTTTATTTTTAAATAAACTATAAGCAAAGCTGCTAAACTCTGTCATCCTCCCAGCACTTAAATCACTGCCTGTGAACGGTAATTTTTAATTCAGATGTCAGCCTAAAAATGCAATTTTTTTTCTCCTTCAACCAATTATCTTTTGTTTATAATTGCATGTAAAACTTTTCACCAGATAAATAAACCAAAGGAAGGTTTAGTTTAAAAAAAAACTGCTTTTTATGTTAAATGGATGTTTAGTTTACTTTAAGAGACATTAGTTTGCTGGTTTTCAGACATTTATTTTTCTTTCCATTAACCAACAAGAAGAACGCTTAATGTTGGTGACCTCTGCTATATTCTTTAGTTTTATCTTCATTAGTTTGTTTTTATTAAAACTGTTCTCACTTAATTTTCTTTTCAAAAAGCAGAACAAAAGATGGAAATTCTAACTGAAACGCGACTCGTTTAATTTTAGATTGCGCAACATTTAAAAAAAAAAAGTGGGAATTTACTGTAAAGTATTGGAGGAAAAAATGTTTAATTTAGATGCAAAAAGGTGAAAATCTGTTAAAGTCTCGAACAGCTACAGCTTATAAAGAAGCATAATAAAACACTGATAAAGCAACTAAAAACAGCTGTTGTGGAAAAGCCAAGCCAGTCTGCAGAACCACCAAACTGGTCCTGGTTCACGGGCACATTCCAGAGTCAAGAAGTCGTGGAGCTGAAGACGATGTTCCTGCGGTCTGAGGATTCATCTGATGGGTCAGTGTGGAGGACAGCTTCTTCAGGTCGTCTGCTGCCGTTCATAAAAAGTTTACTTTTACATTTTGGATTATTTTGACCATCACTGAATCTTGTTTTCACTTGTTGGATGTTAAAAAAACATATCCCCTGCCACACGTACCCCACACAGTAATAACTTTGGGTTCTGTTTGTAACCTGAATGTGAAGTTAATTTGATGAAATGTAAAAATCATTAATTTCTAATTCTGCATGCAAAACAGTAATACAGGACGCAAATGTCTGAGTCGACTTTGTGACTATTTTGTAAGAAACAGCAGCAAAGGTGTGAGTTTCATGAAGATATTTTGAAACGACACGAGACATCTTGGAGGCTCCCTCGTAAAATAGTAAAATATGAACTTAATTGCCTGTTTACAGCACTGGTTTTTAAGAATTGGTTGATTTTTGTG
This sequence comes from Hypsolebias antenori, assembly GCA_031762315.1. Lineage (NCBI taxonomy): Eukaryota > Metazoa > Chordata > Actinopteri > Cyprinodontiformes > Rivulidae > Hypsolebias > Hypsolebias antenori. Next base: position 23,740,774 of record JARVGS010000761.1, on the reverse strand, counting down.
AACCGTCTTTACCTTTAACTGCACCAGTGCAGAGAAACGGTTTGGCTGGCGGCACATTTTGAGGAGCACATCTTCCTTTGCTAGGCCTTTGAGATTTGATTTCTTTTATTGAGCTGTTTTCCCCCCTCGGATTGCTTGCATAAAACTTTACATTTTATTTTAAAGCTCTTAATTAAAACAATTGAAAGCAAGACATGCTGCTTGGTTGGCGTAACAGTTTGAGGCGCATGTCTCCATTTGCAAAACATTTGATAAAAAGATGAACGCACGTTTTTAATTTGTCGAATCCCGGCCTCTGTGTTTGAGCACATAATGAATCCCTGCTTCGTTATCGGGTCAAAATGCACTAAATCCCTCTCTCCTCCTCCGGTCTGTCACATCTACTGCATATTTTAACAGCTGAGCATGCTTTAGGCCGATCACATGGCTCGTTCTGTGCGTGCATCCTTTGCTATAATAATACATGCATCTATGTCACATGTTTCACATCAGAGATCAGACTCATGAGATTAGTTCCTGTTATGTCGCATCATCTCATCACCACCATGTTGTCATTCGCTCCTCCCAGTCAGACTTCAGTCAGAGAACATGCGTGTTGCTGCTTCAGTTTAAAGTCTATTTAAAGGGAAACCTGCCGCTCTGCTGATGAACTAATACACCAATTTGTCTGCTCCGCTGAGGATGAAATGCATAAATATATACAGGAGGAGACTGCACTGTTGCGTGCTGCAGTTTGTTTTCAGCACCGGCCACGTGTTGATTGTTGCAGGATTCCTCGAATGCAACACATCATGAAGAATTTCAGACTCCCACATCTCAAAGTCAGTACACTGCTTTGTTTTTAGATCAGTTTATTTAAACTCCCAGAAAGTAGTGACTAGACGAACATCTACTTCTGGAGTCAATTCAAGATGGCCATCTGAGCTAATCAAGCTTAGCCAATGCAAAAATGGCTCTAATTCCGTAGCTTTACAGATATTGAGCTAATATTTGGTGCGGCAGTAGCTGAGAGTCATCTCCAACATGTAATTTGAGCCCTGTGCATTATTTGTTTTCCTCTTTTTAGTTTGATTTGTTTGTTTTGTGGACTAACGCGCTTTGAGCTGTTTGAACGTTCGGCTCTTTCAAGATATTTCGCCTAGGACCTTTTGGCGTTTGCTTTAGCTTTATTTATTTTTTATCACACACTGAAATCCTCTAATCCTTGACAACCAGGGTGTTTCTATCTTTATCTTATCTGCTTTATTTTAGCTTTTACCTACTGTTTAGTTAGTTTTAGGTTTTAGCTACGGTTTATCTAGTTTTAGTTTTAACTGTTCTTCTGAAAATTTAGGCTTTTAACCATTGTTAGGCTATTCTTAACCTTTAGCAACAGTTTGCTAAATGTAGCTTTACCTACCGTTTTGTTAGCTTTACCTTTTAGTTATTGGTTTGCTAGTTTTACATTTCAACTACTATTCTGATATTTTTAGCTTGTTTAAACAAGTTTAAGCTACACGTGGTCATTTTAGCTGTTAGTTTTTGTTTTGCCAATTGTAACATTTAGCTACTGTTGTGTTGTTTTAGCTTTCAGCTACAAGTTTAAGTTAACTTTTACCTACTGTCTTGCTTGTTTTTGTTTTTTACTTTTACTTTGATCGTTTTAGCTTTTAGTTACCGTTTTGATATAACTGTAGCTTTTACCTACAGTTTGGTAGCTTTATCCTTTAGTCTTTTGCTAATTTTACCTTAAATTCTCCTGGTAATTTTAGCTTTTATTATTGTTTTGCTAGTTATAGCTCCAGTTTTGGTTATTTTAGCTGATAGCTTTTGTAAATTATAACATTTAGCTACTGTTTTGCTAATTATAGCTTTCAGCTACTGGTTTGCTAAATGTAACTTTTACTTTTGAATCTCACAATAGTTGCTTTTAGCTGTTGCTTGACTGATTTTAGGTTTTTCATACTATTTTTCTGGATATAGTTTTTAGCTTCTGTTTTGTTAATTTTAGCTCTAGCGTGTATTTTTTTGTAGATTTTAGCTGCTGCTGATGTGTTTTATTTTAAGATGGTCATAGATTAAAAGGCTGTGGCGGGTGATATGCATTCCTAAAAGGAATGCTGGGCCTTCTTTTCTTACCTGCTTTGTCCTGTGGCAGTTCTGCTGTCTGAACTTTGACCCAATTAAAGCCTAATTAAAGGTCTGGTTCCTGCAAACAGGAAGTCTTTGTGGTTCTGTTTGGACAGATGGTGTGGGTGAAGCTGACAACGATAAAACCTGTGATTCTGGTTTCCACGGAGCGGGTCTCTTCACAAACATCTGGTTCTGTCTTTGTACGTTCTCTTAACATGGACCATTCAACGGATCAGCCGGGCTCGTAAACTGAACAGAAGTTCAAAGTTCTGCTTCCACAGTGGAACCGTCTGGAGCTCACCGGACCTCCCTCCACCAGTCACTGGTGGGTTGGGAGGAACGGGGTTGGTTCTGCAGACTTACTCTGCTGTGGAACCTGGAGGTCTCAAAAACAAGATTCTTCGGGTTCTAGGACATCTGCCGCGTTTGTAGAGATTTACGAGCTGAAGAGCTGAGGGTCTGCAGAGGGGGTCCAGTCAGGTCCAGACTGGTTCCAGATGGGCAAGAGAGCAGAGAGATGAACGTTTACTAGGAGATGCAAAACAAAAGAACTCCATGATGCAGCTGCCGCCATGCTTCAGTGTAGGGATGATGTCATCAGCATGGTGAGGTGTTCAGGTCGTTCTTCATGGATATAAAGGTCATTTTTAACCTTCAGGTGGAAATTAAGCAACAAACAAGAGAGCGATGAGCTGAGCGACCGCTGAAATAAGCTAAAGAAGTTGACTTGAGACTAACGAAGCAAAACACTAAATGCTAAAAGAAGCAACATGTTAGCTAAAATCTAAAGCAAGTAAAATGCAAGCTGAAAGTAGCAAATATCTAAATGTGAAAAGACAAACTAAAAGCTAAAACTAACAAAAGACAAGTTCAAAGTTAAAAGCAACAAAATGCTAGCTGAATAAATCAAAAGGATGGCAAAAGGCTAACTTGAAGCTAAAAGTACAAAGACACTTGCTAAAATATAAAGTAGCAAATGGATAGTTTGACACTAAAAGTAGCAAAAGGCATGCAAAAAGCTAAAAATAAAGCAAAGAAGCTAATGATTGGCACTTGAAGGCAAACGCAGCACTTTTCAGTTTTATATGTTTTGGAACTATTTAAAGCATTTTCCCACATAGATTTTATTTATTTAGATAATTTTATTTTAATTAGTGTTTTCACCTCCATGCACTTTAATGCAAAAGTTTTGCTACTAAACATTTTGTTGCACGTGTTTCTGCTAACGTAGACAACAAAACAAAGCTGAAATAGTTGGACTGGAAATAGTTCGGCTGTGGCGAAGCCGTCTTGTGTTTTTGACCACAACAGGCTGAAGTCACACAATAGAGAGCTCAGACCGGCTTTTCCTTGTCGTTGCTTCGATTTCTCACAGGCTGCACAGAAAACCGCCTCAGACTGTCAGATCCTTGATCCAGACCAGCGTCTTCGGGCCACATGGCCCCTCAGGTGGTTCAGCCTGGAGAAAATCACTCACATGTTGTGGATTTATTCAGTGTTTGACGAACACATAGGTTCCATCCTATTTTCGCCTGTCAAGCAGGAATTTGTGATTTCATGCGGTTGTGTGTTCATTCTGTCTGTTAGCAAAATATCTCATGAATCACTACAGAGTTTAATAAAACTCACAGTTATCACTGAATGCTCACCTACCTGGTGCAAGATGGCCACTACAGCTAATCCACAAAATACCTATAACTGTCAGTTTTACAGCTGTTGAGCTAATGCTAATTTTAGCTGGCCTTTTACTTTTGTTTTTCTTGTTAGCTTTAATCTAACGTTTTTGTACTTTATTTTCTACTTTTCGCTTCTAGCTACTGTTTTTGCAACAATTAGCTTTTAGTGAGCATTTGGTTGAGTGTAGCTTTTAGCTTTTAATTTTTTTAACCTTTTTTTTTGCAGCTATTTTTAACTTTTAGCCAGTCGATTGCTACTTTTAGTTAATATCTACCCTTTTACTAATTTTAGCTAGCCTTTTGTCAATTTCAGCTTTTATCCAGACCTTTGTGGTATTTTGTTTTGATGTTTTTAGCTTTTATCTAACCTTTTACTATTTAGCTAGTTTTTTTTTCCCACTTTCATTATTTATCTACTTTTCTGTCACTTTTGGATTTTAGATTCAGTCGTTACTTTTAGCTTTAAGCCAGCCTTTTGTCACTTTAGCTTTTAGCAACTGATTTGCTAGTTTTTATCTGTGAGCTAGATTTTTTTTTTCTTTTCTTTTCTTTTTTTTTTTTTTTTACAAAATTTAGCTTCTAGCTAGCTTTTGGCTATTTTTTATTTGTAGTGTTAGTTTTGTTTTATTTTTATTCATTTAAACAAAGAAAAATCTTTTTTAATATTAATAATTCACTTCCTGCTCCATTTGTTTTAGTTTTAGCTTCTCTCAACTGAAACACGTTTGTCTTCATTTCTCGTCAAACTCTTGTCAGAACCGTCTAAAAATCTGCAGGTGATTCTCTTTGGGTCAGCTCTCAAAGGGACTTGAAGCACATGCCGGTCCGCCTCAGGTGAGGCCCCCCACAGGCCTCCTGCAGAGGCGTGGCTCGGCTTGAGAGTCCACCCGGCTGCACGCGAGGCCTAAAGGTCGATGTTGGCTGACGGATTACTAAAGATGCTTTAGAGAATCCCAGCTCCCCCCACATGAACACACACAGAAGAAGACACACACAAAAACACACGCTTGGATGAAAAGCTGTGATGCGATGCAGTCATCCATGTAAGTGCAACACACTGAGGGGCTGAGGTGTCATTTCTGACACTGATCAGATAAGATCACACACACTCACACAGGCAGTCACCACCAACATTCCTCCTCCTCGTGCCGATGACGGTGTACGACTATGTTCCAGATTAAAAAGATTTAAGCAAAACTGAAAACAAAAACAGCCGAAATCTAAAAGCCGAAGCCTGAAGTGCAACAGTTACTGTTCCAGCTGGCAGCGAGCCAGAGAGAAAAGTTTGGCTTCCAGTCAAGAAAATGGGAGAATTTGTGATGCGGACCAGCGGCTGGGACGTTTGAACTGCAGCCGGATTTCCTTCAAACTGTCTTAGGTTCTTACGATGAATCTAATTTGTGCTTCAAGGTTGTTGGTAGCAGCTAAAACAGACTGAGGAATTAGAAAAAATCAATTATTTGTAATAATCTAAGCTGTGACACAGATAAATGCTTATTTTGAAAATCATTTAGGAATTAAATTTTACTACTGTCTGTTTGTCATTTCAAGTTCTTTAAATTCTGCAGAAGTTTTTTATTTTATTTTTTGTTTTCAGTTACGAGGCTGCCATGATTGAATAACACAAAAGGACTTGTGGAAAGATAAAAGTTCCAGAGGCTCTGTAACTGCTGAGTCACTGGTTGCCATGGTGATTCCCACCTTTTCTGAGGAGCAGAGGGAGGGGCGGCAGCACTTTTTTTTTTTTTTTTAAACAACCAAATAAACAAAACAAAACAAAAAAACAGACAAAGCTGGAAATTAAGAGATCAACCCTGATTGTTGCATTCCAAGTTACACATTCTTTGGAAAAAAACCTTCCACCTGTGATTGTGTAAAAACTGTTGAATTCTTTAAACACAAGTTCAGTCATGTAAATTTTAACTGCCTGACCCATTTAAACTCTGAATGATGGTTCTGTTGTGAAGTCTGTTTGAGCTCCAAACAGGCTGCGTTTGACGACTCATTTCAACAACATTCTATAAATGTCAATGGGGAGATTTTTCTCTTGTGCTGATTTTATCGATGTCCTACAATGAAACACTCCCAAAAGTCTTTAAACATTATTCCTGATCAGGACACATTTTTTTATTGTTTCTCATGAGTTTCACCAAAACATCCTATTGATTTCAGTAGGGACTTCAATGTGCATCTATAAACACTCAAAACACACTATACCTATAGTCGAAACATACATTTTAATTGTTATTTATTTTGGGGTGGTGGGGAGGACCAACATTTTTTGACAAAAATGGAATATAAACCATTGAATAGTAATGGGTGAAACGCACATTTTAATTTTTTTATTTTATTTTATTTTATTTTTTCAAAAATGCTACTTAACTGCTGATTGCTGAACTTCTTTGCTAAAGTTTGTTGAGTAGGATTGAATTTGGATTGAATTGTTAAAATTACCCACAAAAAAGAAGTTCTGTAGCTAAACTGTTGCTAAAAGCCAAATTTAGCAATACCATTACTAGAAATTGCAATTACCGAAACAAAGTTGAAATGAGCAAAACAGTAACTAAAACTAAAATTAGCATAAATTAAATAATTAAAGTATTAGCTAAAAGGTACACATGACAAAATAGTAGCAAAAAGTATAGTTGGCCAAACAGGCACTAAAAGTTAAAATTACTATAACAATGGGTAAAATCTTAAATCATCAAAACAATAAGTACCGACCGGTAATAGCTAAAGCCAGCAGAACAATGGCTAAAAGCAAAACCATAGCTAACATTAGCAAAATCATAACTAAAAGATGAAATTAGTAAAGCAGTAAAAATCTCAAATTAGCAAACAGCTTGGTTAAAAGTAACAACAGCCAATTTAAAGCAAGGGTTCTGAAAATTTTTGGGTTCAGGGACCCCCCTCATAACCCCCATGTTTATTGTCTCTTTAATGCAATGGAGATATTTGTGTAACAGAAATACTTAAGACCTGTTGTTTAAAAAGTGGTGGTGTGTGGGGGTGGCATGGTCAGGGGGTTCTCCTCTAGAATATTTTGAATGAAGTAGATGCGTTTTCCTGCATTTTGTTGTATTTTAACGCATTGTTAAATATCTACGTACTTGTATTTTTTTTTTTCGCGGACCCCCGAGCACTGGCTCACGGACCCCCAGGGGTCCGGGGACCCCATTTTGAGAACCCCTGATTTAAAAGGCAAAAGTAGCAAAACACTATCTAAAAACTAAAATTAGCATAAAAAGACAAAAATAAAGTCGTAATGCTGATGCAGATTTCAACAATATTTTTGAAAGGATTAAAAAGATTCTATGGGGAAAATAGATGTAATTAAAGTTAAGTATTTCAAAAAGTATAAATGTTACAAAAACCAAAACTCACAGCGCCTTTCTCATGAACGAGCTGAACATATTGACAGCTAAATTAGCTCAAAATCTGCAGATGTAGGTAGATTGTGAAAAAGATGCTTCAGTGCTTTTGCACCTTGAGCTGAACGATCGTCATGAACTAGAAAAATATTCAGCTATGGTAATTTTTTTTTCTTCTTCTGATGATGATGAGTATTATTGTAAAAAACTTGATAAAAACAAGCAGTACCGCATTTTGTCTCTTTTGTTTCGGCCTTTCTCTGCTGGGGGGAACGGGTGATTTTTGTTTTTCCAGACGAAGAGGATCAGAGACAGCAGAGTGAAGGGGAAGAGGCAGGAAGGGAGAGATGTCAGGCGCTGACTTTCACATCAGGGAAGTGTTGAAATGAAGGAGTTGCTACAACATCCTTTGGGGGAAACACTTCCTCCCTCCCCCGTCGTGTTCAGATTGTTTACATGTCGTTCTGTATACTACGTGGGAGTGACAGTGCTACAGTATTATGTACAAAAGATGTGCGATAGTGTGAGGAAAGCCATTCAAACAGCACATCAACTCTTAATCTGTTAATCCAAAGACTGCATATAATAAATCTTTTTATTTTGTTTCCTGTTCATAGTTTATTCCATACATTTTCCTGCAAACTACTTCCACAAACTTTGCATTATGTTATTCATTCATATGTCAAAACATTTGACTCCAATGGAAATTGTGTGCTACAGATTTTAGTATTTGTAATTTTTTGTACTTAATTATATATATATTTTTTTACTTATTTCCCGAATAGACATGGATTAAGATCGCCAATTACTTCAAAACATATTTTTTTCTGAAATTTGAAACTGTTTTGTTCTTCTTTCAGTTTCTTGTTACTTCTTGCTAAATGAAACTTTTGGGTAGAATTTTGGTCATTTGTACGATTTAGCTAGTTTTCTATTTTAGATATACTGTAGTTTTACTTATTTTTCCTTTCTGGCTTTTCAACCATTAGCAACAGTAATACGCTATTTAAAAATTGTTGCATTTAGGTAGCTACTGATTTGCTACATTTACACTTGTAGCTATTTGGCTAATTTTAAGCATTTTTGTTTTCTTTCACCAATCTCTCAATTCTTTCTCAAATTCCTTAGATTCCTTGGATTCCCGCCTTTTCTGCTCCTTAGAAAAAGGCGGGAATCACCATGGCAACAAATCTGTTACTATGCAGTTTTTTCTTTGTTAAATTATTACATCATGATCATCTCTACAAATCTTGTATAATTTAAATAATTTAATTCTAATTCCAATGTTTACTTTAAATAAAATCAACTTTGGTATTTAATGTAAAAAAAAAAAAAAAAAAGAGTTCAGCCAGGGAGTGACAGACACAAGTGTGTGGTTACCATAGTGACTTTTATGAGCCCCTTGCAGCATCTTTAAAGTTTCTTTTAAGCTTTTGAGCTCTTTACTCTATTTTACAGATTATACATCAAAACATTGGCCTTTTTGTCAGCTTAGATTATTACAAAATAAAAGCCTTAAATTACTCTTGTGCTTTAGTGAAGGAAGCTTGAATTTTTTGACTGTAAATGCATTTTTTTCTAAATATTTTTGCTGTTTGGAAAGAAAATACTAAGATATAGGAAAAGGGTGTTTCCTGCATCAGAGCAGGAAGTGTCAGTCAGTCCATTTCCTCTCTGACCATTAGCTGCCAGGAATTAGACTGAGCCCGGACTAACTTCAGAGCTTGGTGCAGCGCATGTTTCGATAACACTGACAATATCTGTGTCTCTGCAGATAACTGTAAAAGTTCTGCGCTCTCCTCCAAATTATCAGTGATGAATCACACATGTGCACATGTGCATGGCTGCATCAACACAAGCACAGACTTCGGTTTCTCCGATGCAGAAGCAGCTCCCCTCCCCTCCTGACGGTGTGTGGTCTCACCAGTCATTCATTGTTTTCACCGCAGCCTCTCGGCTAGAACCCATCGGTCCAAACAGAAACATCGAGTCCAAACTCGGTCAGAATCGGACAACAAGTTAACTAGTCGTCGAGTCAACTCAGTGCGTCTGTTAGCAAAATATCTCTTGAATCACTGGATGGATTTATGTGAAACTTTGAGAGAGTAATCATTGGATATACTTCTATGATTCACTAACTTTCAGAGCCAACCCAATCCAAGATGGCCGAAACAGCCAGCTGAACTTAGAAAATACAAAGCTGGCTATAATGCTGCCAAATTTATGACTACTGAGCTAAAATGTAAAAGAGATAAATCTCAAACACGTACTCCAAGGGCTAAACATCGAGGAAAAGCGCTGCTTTAAAATTTGGAGCCGACCCTCTTTGTCTGTTAGGAAAATATCTCCTAAACCACTTGATGGATTTTAATGAAACTCAGGAAAAGAAATCATTGCACATACATCTACAGCTGTTTCAGATTTGGAGACACTCTAATTCAAGGTGACCGTTACAGCAAATCAAATTTAAAAAACACAAATATGGCTAAAACTTGGTCAGTTTTATACATATTGAGGTAAAGTTGTTAAGCTTGGCTTTACGGGCTTTAACTCTCATTTCTCAACATAAAACTTTGGCATGAACGGTGGCGGGTGATATGCATTCCTTCAAAGAACATTAGGCCAAGCAAACTGAATATGAAGATTTATCGTGGCTCTTTATCCTCCTGACGGTCCTGCTTTTTTAGTTTCTACATGTAAAGCGTTTAAACTCGACCAAATATGTTGATTGCGGGCTGCTGATGTGACCCATCTGGATCTGAAACGCTGCATTAGGGCTTCGCACGCTATTCCTCGCCACTCCCTCCGCTTCTCAGCAGCACCCCCCCACTCCCTTCACCTCCCACCCGCTTCTGTCACATGAGAAACAGTTGCAGCAGTGTTGTTGGATCAAGAGGATGTGGGTATTTTCTGTGTGTGTGTGTGTGTGTGTAGAACTGGAGCTCGGCCCCTTGGTACGTCCTCCACCACGAGTGGGTCAAGACTTACAGGGATGACGGATGTTTTCAGCCAGACCCCTTTGAATGGACACGCTGAAGCCATTCAACAGGAATTTCTACATTCCTGCTCGTAAATCAGGCTCAAGACAGAAAGTTCTGGAAGAGTATTAAGCACGCTGTGAAATCAGCTCCTCACCAGTACCCCGTTGGCTTCTTTTGTTGCGTTTTCAATTACAAAGGGAACACAAAAACCTCAGAGTCTGGAGAAATATCTGACACTGTCAGAAGTTTCCATACGCTCAACCATGGGCATGAAAGTTTTATGACTGGTGTGAACCGTTCTTCTTCTATAGTCAAATAAATACAACCCTAGAATGACTCAAAAATGGCCATACGTCCCACTAATATTTGATCAAATGTCCCTCAGTGACTGTCTCCTGGACATCAGGCTTTTTGTTTCCAGTTCTGGAGTTTCATCCAATCAAAAAACAGTTCTGGAGTTTCATCCAATAAGAAACCAGTTCTGGAGCTTCAGCCAATCAGAAGACAGTTCTGGAGCTTCATCCAATCAGAAGCCAGTTCTGGAGTTTCATCCAATCAGAAGACAGTTCTGGAGTTTCATCCAATCAAAAACCAGTTCTGGATTTTCATCCAATCAGAAGCCAGTTCTGGAGTTTCATCCAATCAGAAGCTACTTCTGGAGATTCATCCATTCAGAAGCCAGTTCTGGAGCTTCATCCAATCAGAAGCCAGTTGTGGAGATTCATCCAATCAGAAACCAGTTCAGGAGTTTCATCCAATCAAAAAACAGTTCTGGAGTTTCATCCAATCAGCAGCCAGTTCTGGAGTTTCATCCAATCAGAAGCCAGTTGTGGAGATTCAACCAATCAGAAACCAGTTGTGGAGATTCATCCAATCAGAAGCCAGTTGTGGAGATTCATCCAATCAGAAACCAGTTGTGGAGATTCATCCAATCAGGAGCCAGTTCTGGAGTTTCATCCAATCAGCAGCCAGTTCTGGAGTTTCATCCAATCAGAAACCAGTTCTGGAGATTCATCCATTCAGAAGCCAGTTGTGGAGATTCAACCAATCAGAAACCAGTTGTGGAGATTCATCCAATCAGGAGCCAGTTGTGGAGATTCATCCAATCAGAAACCAGTTCTGGAGTTTCATCCAATCAGAAGCCAGTTCTGGAGTTTCATCCAATCAGAAGCCAGTTCTGGAGTTTCATCCAATCAAAAACCAGTTCTGGAGTTTCATCCAATCAATCAGAAACTGGTTTTGATGTGTGATTGGTATCATCGGACACATTTGGTCCGAGGTTCATCTGTCCATCTGGTGGTTTTGAAGTTAGAGCTCCTTCTTGATGGTTCCTTCCTCTTTCCTTCCTCTTTCCCCTCACCATGATGCCACCATCACCATGCTCTGCAGCTGATGCAGTGTTTTAGGACTGAAAGCCTCACAACTCCTCCAAACGTCCTTCTTGTCATCGGGTCCAAACACCAGTTTGGGTCATCAGAAGAGGAAGCTCTTCTGACCAAACTTGTCTTCAGAAGACATTTGTCCTGTTCATGAGGACAGCTGCAGGTTTTAGTCCAGCTGGAACGTTTTGGAGCTTCTTTCTTGGTCCTCTTGTCCTCACAGTGAGGTAAAACTGGGTTCAATGTGTTCCAGAAGTTTCCTCAGAAGGTGCTTCCAACAGTTCCCTTCCATCTGTGGACAGACTGGGTCTTCCAGACCCATCCAGATAATTCTCACAATCTTACCAATCGAGATCTCTGGTTCAGAATTTTCTATGAACCATTTGCTGTCAATGCAGTCTGTCTGTTAGCAAAATATCCCAGGAACCACTGTACAGATTTTAATGAAACCATCAGGAACCAATCAGTGGATAAACAACTACAAATGTTAAACGTTTGGAGTCAACCTGATTAAAGATGGCTGTCAAAGCTAATCAGTATTAGCCAACATGTAAATAGGTATAACTCTGCCAGTTTTACAGATGTTGAGCTAAAGTTTGGTGGTAGTAGCTGAGAGTCATCCCCAACACATATTCTAAGCATGGCTTGCAGGTGATGTGCATTCCTTCCAGGAAAGCTTGGCAAGGAATGCTTCAGCGTGAAGGATCCAGAAAAGGTTGTAAAGATTCGGGCGCCGGTCCAGCGGTGCGCCCCAGCCGGAGCTTTATAAGCTGCTGGGGCAAAGCGGTGGTTTCCTGACACCGAGCGTAAACGGTGGTTCATTAGTGTGGAGGCGATAATTAAAGGGTTCGTTCGAGGAGCGTGCCGCACATTAAGGCCTCATGTTAGTCAACGTTTAGAGTTTTTTTCTCCCTGGGATCAGATGTTTTAGTCCTGGAATGCTCCATGTCTGATTATATTTAAAACACTCTTGTTTAAAATAAACCTCAACAAGTCAAATTATTATTCAGGATCACAGATTTAACTTTACTTTTATAATTACTGCTCACTCACCTCTTCCTACTTAAAGTGTGGGATATGTGAAAAGGTTATAAACAATGAAGGTGCAGAGCTATGAACTTAATGATGTACAGAACATAAATTACTTTCTGTGACAAGTTTAATTTAGGATAAGCTTTAATTAAGTTTGATTTTATAGTTTGCGATGAGTACTGTCAATATCTTACCTGTTGTAGGTAGCTCTTTGTTTGGAGACAGAACTGATGAGCTAACGGCTAGTCTGAATCCAAAGTGAATCACTGCCATTCTTAACAGCTGGCAATTTTTAAAACTGCAAACATTATTTTATAAACCTTTGTATTGTTGATCATTTTGTATTTCACGTTTATTCACATAAATTCTTGTAGCAGTTTGTAAGTACTGTAGTACTAAAGCTAACTGAGGCACTTCCTATAGGAGTTTCATGGTATTTTTGCTAAAATAACCAGGTAAAGTGAAACTGTTGGTGATGTACCGGTTAAAAAAAAGACTTTTACATGAAAGGACTCGCTTTGAACGTGTTAGCATTAGCTTGTCAGTATGATCTGAGCTCGTCCTCTTCCAGCCCCAGTTTCTAACTTTTCTTTGCAAACACTTTGCAAACATTTACGTAGCTGTCAGCTTTGCGGTATATGGATATTCTGGCACAATTATTATTATATTTGTACAAAATGAGTCTCCAGGATGCACAGGAAGTGCTATGTCTGGTTACTGCTTCCTATATTTACATTTGAAAATAACAAAAAATTACTAGGATGTGAAGGTTTATTTCTACAGTGGGCTGAAATAGTCTAGGCCCAGCTCAGACTAGCTGTTAGCTCATCAGGCCTGCCAGAATCAACCTGTCCCTCCAAACTAAGAGCAAACAGGTAAGTTATTACCGTATTTTCCGGCTTATACGTCACAGTTTTTTCATAGATTTGTCAGTCCTGCAACTTATATAAGTTTTTTTTTCCATATTCATAACGCAATTTTTGACTGACGCTTTAAATTTCTAAGAACAGCAACAGCGAGTCCTCCCGTGCACGCTTGCTTCACTCAGCTGGTGCAGGTGGAGGAAAGCTAGCGGCTCGGGCCGCGATGGATGGATGGATTGATGGATAGCGCCGCGCTGCCCAGGCAAAATGAAGTTGTTTTGACCATTAAATCATTAAATAAATGCATAATAATCGTGATGGGTCAGTGGTGACGCATAATAAATGCAACTTATATAGGCTATGTGTCTTTCCTCTTTATGATGCTTTTTTTGACTAATAGACTGGAGCAACTTATACACTGGAAAATACGGTAATCTTTCCAAAGAGCGTCCTGATGCTCAATAATCCAGGTAGATAAATCCAACAAAGCTGAGTCAAGAACCCGTCCAGAGAACCTCACTCCAGAACACCAGGACTCACCCTTTAAACACATTTCTGTGTGTTTTTTTTTTTTGTAGGAAAATCTGTTGATTTTTAGGCAGAGGTCTTGAAATAAAGAAGCGATGAAAGCCACAGGTCGGTGTTTGTGTGTGAGCTGCAGCGACAGGACGGTTTGGGTCATTCTGACCCTGTTGCTCCCTCATGTTTTCTGCAGAGCTGTCCCAGACAATCCCTCCATTTCCCCAAATTGCACACACACTCGCACAGACTCACGCACACACTCGCCACTTGGCTTTCGTGAGAAGCTGTGTCATTTTAACCACATGGTGATGGGATCATCATCAGGCTTTGCACGCATACAGAGAAAAAAAGAAACACGGGGTCGGCCTGTGCAAACGTTCACTCATTCATATTATAAAAAAACTTTTTGTTGTGTTTGGACTTTAGTGAGAGCTAAAACATTATATCTGTTTTAATTTGCACCTTATCTCTGCTGCAACACTCCCAGCACAAAGGCGAGCAGAGTTCAATGACTTTTTCTGGCAGCGCGTTTTATTTTCACCACAACTGGTTTTCTGTTTCTATTTTTACTTCGCTCCAACGTCCTGTTTGGTTACAGGGGCATGTTCAAATTTGTTTCGGGAAATCACCGATTTTTAAGCATTTTAGAGACAAATTGTGTCTTAAACAAACTATTGGCAGATGTGGAAATATTATATAAAATCAATCAAATCTGACAAGTTTACAGACAACATTGCACATATAATAGTTTAAGTGTGATGTCGCCGATATGAACTGTGATTGTTCATGCTTCTGTTAGTAATATATCTCAAGAACCAGTGATTTTGAATGAAACTTCAAGAAATAATCATCAAATTTACACCCATAACTATTGTAGAAACATGTACTTGTACATATTCTTTTACCACAAAGCAAAATCAAGTAAAGTTGACAGAAAGTGCTGTTAAATTTTGATAAATTTGTAGAAGGGAAAGTCTAAAATCTGATTCAGATCCTGCTGAAATCCTCCTTGAAGGCTTGAGGGAAAACATGAGTCATTCTGGTTATGAAGTTGTTTTTGTTGTCTTGAATTGAATTAAAATGAATGGAAACAAAAATATTTTCACTTTCAGAGGCTGTGAGCACGAGACAAAGCCAATGTGTTTGAGAGATACCATGCATGTTTGGAAGCAACACAAACTACAATCTGGTACTTACAGGGTTGGAACCTGGTACATACTCGATATGCACCTGATACTTGGTATGTATCTGGTCCTTACTCATTGTGTACCTGGTACTATCCGGGTATGCACCTAGTACTATCCGAGTATGGACCTGGTACTTACTTGTTATAAACCTGGTACTATTTGGGTATGCACCTGGGATTTACTGGGTATGCACCTGGTACTTACTGGGTATTCACCAGGTACTTACTGGGTATTCATCTAGTACCACCTGGGTATTCACCTAGTACTTAATGGGTATGCACCTGGTATTTACTGGGTATGCACCAGGTACTTACTGGGTATTCATCTAGTACTATCTGGGTATTCACCTAGTACTATCTGGGTATTCACCTAGTACTTACTGGGTATGCACCTGGCATTTACTGGGTATGCACCTGGTACTATCTGGGTATGCACCTGGTACTTACTGGCTATGCACCTGGTACTATCTGGGTGCACCTGGTACTTACTCAGTATGCACCTGGTACTTACTCAGTATGCACCTAGTACTTACTCGGAATGCACCTGGTACTTACTTGATATCCAGCTGGTACTTACTGGATATGCACCTGATACTTAGAGGATATGCATCTAGTACTTACTTGATATCCACCTGGTACTTAATGGGTATGCACCTGGTACTTACAGGGTATGCACCTCGTACTTACTTGGTATGAACCTGGTTCTTACTCGGTATGCAACTGGTACTTACTGGGTTTGAACCTGGTATTTATATGACATGCTCCATGTCCCTTCTAGGCATACACCTGGTACTTACATCCAGTATTACTTGATATCCACCTGATAATTACTGGGTATGCACTTTGTCCTTAATTAGTATGCACCTGGTACTTGCATTTGGTACTTATTAGCTACATACCTGGTATTTATTGTCATATATTAAGTACTTACTGGTTACATACCTGGTACTTACGGTACTTTGTACATGCCATCTACTTAATGGATACATACAAGGTACATGAATGGTACACAATCTTTGCATACTTACTTCCACTTATTGGAAATATACTAGGTGCTTACTAGGATCATACCTGGTATCTATTGGATACATACCTGGTACTTATTGAGTACTTACCTGGTAGTTTCCAAACACTTACCTGATAACTACCAGGCACATACCTTGTAAAAAAGGTGAACAAGTCACTTTATATCACAGCTCTGGCAACTATGGGTTGTTGCTGTAAGTATGTGCACAGTACTTACGGTACTAAGCATTTTGTGCATACCATGTAAGTTGAGAGTAACAAGTAATTTCATAAAACAGAGTTCCCTGTGTACACACAGCGGATATATAACACCTCGGTCAATGCCTGCTGACTGACAGGATAATGGTTTTCATGCATAAATTATGAGTATCCTCATAGCATCACTTGATCCCCCTCAACCCTGAACACATTAACCACCTCACACCCGTGTACTGACACATTTTTTGTATTCTGAGACACACTGGGTACACATGTTCCTGTTTCCATGTTTGTTGATCTACGCAACACGAATCAAATCTAATAGATTCGGTTATAGGTTTAGATATGTTTCCTTTTTTCTAAATGACTTTTTTAATGTGTTTTAATTATCTGTGTGAGGACCAGTTTGGGTTTGAAAAGACAAAGTTTAGGACTTTGTGGACCAACGGTCCCTAAACATTTCAACATTTGACCCATAAAATAAAGGTACTAAACACTCACAACCAGCTTTGTATGTCATCTGCGTGAATATTTTACATTAATTTATTTGAAGTACCTACTTTGCAAACATATTGTGGGCACCAGTTTAGTGTGATTCTAAGAGTAGCGTTGCACCTTTTCTCCAGCAGTTGCATCCTCTTAGATTTGGCTCAGGCGCCGGATCGATCAGGAACACGCACATCGCACTCACAGAAAGCGCACGGGCCACACCTCGTCGTGATCTCTATTTACTGAATCGACCTTTGAATTCGCCGATGACGATGTGTTTGTGAAGACTGCGCGGCGCCGGTTTTTATGGGGGGAAGCCGCATACAGTAGCACAGGCTGCCGTACGGGTTAGTTTTGCCCGAGGCCTCGAGTGTGCAAACTCATTACTCATGTTCGACACGGGGACTCGTTCATCTGCCTGTCAATCAGTACGGAGAAGTGGAAACAATGGAGTCTGCGTCTGGACGTTTGCTCTGCGTCATCCCATTTGCCATGTCATAATATCACTTCTCTTCTTCAACATCTCATCACAACAAAAGGCTTCAGTTTCTGCTCTGCTGAGGAATCAGCGCTTAAACGCTCACACAAACATAATCTCTTTGGGGAAGATGAATATTTGTAATTCCTGCGACGGACAGTGGACGCTGTTTTGCCAACAGACAAAAGGGGAATCTTCTGTAACCCTTTTCATCCCTGGACGTGTAATCGCGTCAGGAGGGGAACCAAAACGGAACAATACGGGAAAGATTAGCGAAGTCAACTTTAATGCTGCTATGTAGGCTGATTGAGGATTGAAGCGCTGCAGCAGAGAAAAAGAACAACAGTGATGGAAACCTCTTTCTTCTCTGTGAAGCAAGACAAATCTAAAGCGACGCAGGTGGGATTTGGACGTCCGGACATTTGATCTGCGGCGTAATGAAATATTAGCTTCTGAAGCTTTTTTCTCTCTGCTCGCGGAGCGGCGTTGAGCGCCTGCCAGCAGTCATAATTATTTAACAGCTGTTGCTATTATGAAATTCTTTATGGGTTAATGTGGCTCGCCGGCTTGCACGCAAGGCCTTGGCCGTCTGCCAGCAGCCTGTCAGGAGGAGAGGGGGGGTGCAGATTGACAGACGGCTCGCTCGCGTGACAACCGGCCCTTGATCACCCAGCTCCTCTCTCTCTCTCTCTCTGTGTGTATTTGTGTGTGTATTTCCTGCGCCTGCAGAGAGAAGAAGAGTGCTGAGCAAAAGGGGGCGGGGCTAAGCAAAGGAGGTGGCAGAACGCCAACCAAACCTCAACGCACAGTTTTCTCTGCACTCACGCGAGCCTCATCGGGGGGAGGGGGGGTGGACGTCCGGCTCTGAAGCATTTCTTTTACGAGCTGCACACAGAACGAAGGAGCAGCTGCCAAAAGATGGCACCCCCTTCCAGAAAACAAGAAAAACACTCGTTGAATCAACAGCTTTTACTTATTTATTATTACGCGAGTATGTTGTAACTACAAAGTACTTAAGTTTATACTCACTGTGGGCATTAATGTCCTCATAGTTGTTGTTTTTTTAACCGTTCCTTTTGAGGATGGAGTGGTTGAGCATACAGTGATTTTTTTTTTTTAAGAATTTTTGAATTTGTTGATTTTCTCAGGTTTAAAACCTAAACTGACTAAAAGTGTTGCTGAAAGTTGTAATTTGTCTCAACTTAAAGCCAAGCTCCATTACATTTATTTGTTTAGTGATCATGGTTGACTGCAGCTGGTAGTTTCTTTTTGCCAGTGTCACGTCGAGACGTGTTCCTCTAGCTTTGCTCTATTTTCTCTTGAATTCTGCTGTTTGAAGCATTTTTAATTGTGTTTATTGTCTTGTTTTAGCAACGTAAACCCATCTTGATGGCTGAATGTCTTTAGATCAGTTAACCTTCTTTGAATGTCTTTAGATCAGTTAAAATATATCTTGATTTACATAAGAATTAAGTAAAAAGGGGCAGTTTTCATAAGACTAGTTCTTCTTCTGCCACCTTTCATTTTTATTTACTTTTTTTATTGTATTGTATGTATATATATATATATATATATATAAATATATGTGTATGTATGTGTATATATGTGTATAGATTTATGTATATGTATGTTTTTAAATGAAATGAATAAAATTTCTAAAAAAAAAAAAAAAAAAAATGTCAAGCAAACAAATAATTGTTTTTAGGTGGTCCCCCTCAGCGCACTCCAGCAGCCGTGAAGTGATTTTTGAAATGCAGCAGATTTGACCATTAAAGTGCATTTACTGAGGAAAAGTTAGACTGAGACACACCTTTGCTACGATTTTGAGCAAACAAATAATAGTTTTTAAGAGTTAATCTTGTTAAATTCTTGTTAAAATCCTCCCGGGCACACTCCCGCAGCCACCATTTTGGCAACAAATCGATATTTGGCACAACACCGGCCCACATTTCTAGGTTGTTAGCGATGACAAATAATAGATATGACTTACATGGCGAAGCGACTTATTTATGTTTTTTCCCACTTTATTAGACATTTTTGGACTGATGCGACGTGCGATGTGTACGGCGGAAAATACAGTTGTTTCTTAAAGTCACTCTAGGGACTGTCAAAATGTAAATTTTGTGCAAAGAGAACAAATCTTACTATTTTACTATTTATTAATAACTTCACTTTACTTTGCCAAACATTTAATCAAAGAAAATTACTATTAAAATGACCAGTATAAAAATGTGTGTTTTTCAACATTTTCTTGGTTACTATATCATCATCATCATCATCATCATCAGCTTTATTTATAAAGCGCTTTAAAACAGCCACAGCTGAAACAAAGTGCTG
>JARVGS010000761.1:23669702-23682986 GCA_031762315.1 Hypsolebias antenori | reverse complement strand
TTCTTTTACATTTTATTGTTGGATGTAACTGGGACCCTGTGTACATAATCTTGTTTCATCACATGTACCACATGTGGCGCAAATGACAAAGTATCTCTGACTCTGATAGTTTTAAATACCATCTCAAAGCTATGGAATACTTTCACAATAACGTGTTACAAATGTAAACTTATGAGGCAATTTGTCATATTGTCCCTTAGTTTTACACAATTAGGACTTCGCTTTATTAAGCTCCTTTTGTTTATTTATTGACATTTCCATGACATAAAAAAAAATTCCACTGAAATTTGTCATTTTTATTTTGAGTTACTGATTAAATTTAACTGCAATGTAATTTTTTTTTTTTGAAGACTCCTCTGAAAGGTTGGCATGAGACAAGAGAAACAGAAACCCAATCATCGTTGGACGAAAGTGTCTGGCTGAATCAACATGTATCAAAACGACATAAAAACTGTTGTTCTGTTTGCTTCATTACATTTGACAACAAACCCTGCTATGTATCAAAATGTACCAATATTAAAGTACTTGAATGCTTTTTGAATAAGACCACCACAAATATGCATCGCACTTTTATTACACGAGTAAAAGCGCTGACATGGACCGACTTCCTGTAAATTCTTGCTCTTTATAGTAGATATTTCTCATTTCATATGAGTATAACTGCACAGCCACTACATTTATAATATTACTCCATATGGTTCCACTGAAATGTGAAATAATAAAAGTAACAGTAAGAGTGCAAAGAATAATTGTAGTGTGAGCTGCTAGGGGACAAATTGTGTTATTAAGGTAGAACAAATGATATCAGGTGAAACAGTTGTATCATTTCAGCAAGGCACTGAGAAAAATGTTAAATACTTCTTTTTTTTTGTTTTTTGCTCAAGCTGGTGTTAAATCTACAGAACAGGAACAGCAGCCAGTCGTTCTCCTTTCGTTGATCCCTGGGTAACCTCTCAGCTCACTGAGGAGAGCAGTAACGGCCTGAAAAGAGGATGTTCTTGGAGGGGTTGTGTCTGATGAAGAAGAGGAAGGGGTGGTCTGCGATAAAGCTGGCAGGAATCATGGCGCAGCGCAGCATCATGACGGCCGCGGTGGCTGCAGCAGCCTCCGTCCCCTCCTCGTTGACTTCCACAAAGGCTTTGTGGTAAACTTCAGACACAAACAGGTCGTTGGCAGAGGACATGCCTGTGATAAGACGGGGACGTTAAAGACATTTGTCCTTAATTTAGCTGCGAACAGATGTGCAGAGACGCGTCTCACCAGAGAAGTCGCTCTTCCCCATGTCGAAGGCGTCCACCATGCCCATGCTGACCAGGACGCTCTTCAAGTTGTATTTCGCCTCCAGCTTGAAGCGGGGCAGCCCCACCTGGACCTCAACTTCATCCATCATGTCTGGACGAGTCCACTCCGCAAAGTTCTCATACGTCAGCAACTTCTCCAGCTGAGGGCGGAGACAAGAAACCAGTCAGTGCTCATCGCCCCTCCTGCAGGTCCAGCTAGGTGTGCAAATAGAGGTCCTACCTTCTCCAGACCGGTTGTACCGTCCTCTATTGCTTTGGGGAGAAAGATGAGCATGCTGAGCTCCTTCCCTTTGTAAGGCATCTCCAGGATCTGTCAAACGGAGCATTTTAACTAAACAACCTTCAAATATACTGACATGCTGCTGGACTTTAATAAAGTTCACAAAAACCTGAAAGCCCTACGTATACAAGAATGGGAAGCAAAGTGGTAGAACCCAAAGCACCAGACCGTTAGACAACACTGGATTAGCCGACTTACCTGGCAGTTGGCTTCAGAGATGAAGGTCATGGGGAACTTGGATTTCTGGTACATCATCTTCACCGGCTTAGTCTCATTCTGAAAACAAACGATAAGATAAACTTGACACCTGGCTAAATTCTTGTACTTTTAAACCTGTTGGTAAAAATAAAAGGATTAATCTGATGATTTTTGAAGTGAGGCTCTGTCAAACAATAGTTGTAGTACCTACAGCCATACAGCACAGAGAAACAAGTAGTTTTCATCCAGGCTAGGCTAACAGCTAGCCAAATAAGGACTCAATGACCATTTTAACATCACTAATACATGTTTGTGGTCAACTTTTACATTTAAAACATATTTATAAATTAGTTTTATATTTTATGTTGATATAGTAAACTGTAGTGTAGTTTAAGAACCAGAAGTAGTCATGAATATATCCAGACCACAATGCATCTCAAAAAACTGACACTGAGCATGAGCATTAGTACTGTGACTGTAAAAAGGTTAATTGTGTGAATGCTGACCTAGCATTTACTTCCACATACTTTATGCTATTTACACAGCTCAGTAAATGAGTGCTACGATTTCTGTTTTTCTAATCTTATACTTTTTCAAATATTTACTTGCAAAATGTTTTTCTTATTAAAATACTGTACATTGAGAGCTTTTCAAATCCCTCAAAAAACCTTTTTGTCTTTGACATCTATACCAGCATACTTCTGGTAGTACTACTACTACACCCCCAGTAGACTGATACATTCACAGACTCTACACCATCGGTGTACAGTATAATGATCTATACGCTCAATGCACTTACATTTGCATAGTAACTTGGAGATTGTTTGTTTGAGAAAACAGTAATAAACTAAACAAACTAAACAGTATCAAAAATTGATTTTAGAAGTATTAACTAATTAAGCCGTTTTTTTCAGACAGGTGTGTTGTTTTAAAAAGGCCCACAAACTATAAAAAGCCCCTCATTTGGCTAGCCATTAGCCTAGCCTGGAGGAAAACTTCTGCCTCTTATTCCCCATACTCCATGCTTGATGACTGATATCAGCTGACAAAGTACTAAAAATTAAATTAAATTAAACAGAACTTCAAAGTTGACCAAACTATCCTGTTAAATTGCAGTACTGTACTTAGAAAACGGTCGTTGGTGCATTTGTATCTGCCTTTCTGACAAGAGTGCAGCTGCATGCTCCTCCCTCTGCTCCTCAGAAAAGGCGGGAATCACCATAGCAACCAGTGACAGCAGATTGAGTGGGTTTTTTTTCTATACGTTTCCATTACAGATGCCCCAATAATCCCTTAGGATTTTATTCCTGATAAGAACATTTAAGTTAAAGAGAACTGAATAAAACCTTTCACAATTTAGTATAAAAATAAATAAATACATTTAAAAAAGCAAAAATCTGCACACTAATGTCCACTGCAAATGATTACTAGGTCTTTTAGAAGAAAACTGATCCATACTGGAAACTGCTGCGTAACACTTCAGATATCCTCTAGTTTTTATCTATCATTTTCCTCAGACTATGATGTGGAGGATTTTGTAAGAGTCGTATTTTAAGCAGAGTGTCCAACACAGACCATCAGTTTGTGTTTCACCTTGTTGAGTTTGAACGGAGTGTCGCGTGTGGCGCTCTCTTGAAACTGCTTGTTCCAGTTGCCTTTAAAGTAGACGGCGTTGACCAGCACCAGTTTGGTCAGGCTGTTCACCGCATCCTTGCCCAGAATATCCTTGATTTTATCTAAAAAAAATAAAATAAATAAAAAAGTGAAGCATTTTTACAGATACATTTGCAATAATTTTTTAAGATTGCATTTTAGCTCAGTCAATTGAGTTGCAGCTATGTTTGTGTTTGCTAAGGTCAATTAGCTGTGGCAGCCATTTTGAACCCAGATGCACATGTACAATCCAATGATTACTTTCTGAGACTCCATTACTAAAACTTCTCCGGCCTTTTGGCCGTGGGTGATAATAAACGTGTGTCCCACCTTGTGTCTGCTTCTCCACCCAGCTGTTGATTCTGAGCCGGGCTGCTTCTGAGTTCTTGACAAAGTCCATCGTCTCCAGCTCTGCATGGTAGTACTTCCTGGTTTGCTGCAGGAAATCCTGAAACCAGAAAATATATATATATATATATATATATATTTTTTTTTTAGCTTTGCCAGATTTATTGGGCGTTTCAATCACTACTTGTCCTACTTGTCTTGGCCTGCTGCCATTCTTACAACACTCCTCCCATTGACTCCAGGTTACAAATGTGCAAACAAAACCACGCCTGAACGTGCACACACACCTCAAAAAACTGGTAGGATTGCTCTCCGAACAGCCTGTTTGCCACGCTCAGAGCGTACGGAGCGTCCGTCTTGTTGAGCTCGCTCAGCAGTTTGGCGAAGTCAGCGTGGACGTCCTGATTACTCGTCGTTTGGAGGCTCTGCAAACCAAAAACAACAGTTACTGGACATGCAGCTCCAGAAGGACAGATGGTTTTACCAATTAAGTGATGAGACAAAAACAAATTCTTTAAATATGGACAGAACCCATGGTATACGTTATAACCTAATTAAGAGGAACAAACCAATACGTTGAGTTTTTATTCATCACCTAATTGGTAAAAACCTGAGTTTTAATAAAAAACGGTTATAAAGTCCCATAAAAACCTCAAGTTAAAGACAAAAAAATGAAAAAGCAACAATAAATGAAAGGAATGGTTAAAAAAAAAGCAAACTTTTAGGACTTCTTAGACAACAGAACCCATGAGCCAAACCTCAGTAGCCCCAAGTCATCCCTCCACCATGTTATTTACACACCTCTTTAAGCCCAACTGCTTCTTTAAATCTAACATTTCTATAAAATATTACTCATCGTCTTCCGGCAAAACAATGTGTGTAGAAGTTTTTTTTCATTGTCAGGGATATCAGGAAGAGGAAACATCCCAGAGATTTGGCAAACAAGTGTCATTTTCAACAGCTGCTTGTAGGAAATTTAAAAAATACTTTGTCCAGTTGTAGCTTCTCTAGAATTTCAGAAATGACTTTTTAAAACTTAACCTACAAAGCTCTCGACAATCTAGCTCCAGCTTACACTAAAGATATCCTTGTTCCATATTTTCCTAATAGAGAACTTTGCGCTCAGACTGAAGGTTTACTTGTGGTTTCTAGAGTTTTCAGGCTCCTCTCTTGTGGAGCCAACTTCTAAATTCAGCCCATCTACTTTTAAGACTTTGTTTTTCCATAAATCCTATAGTTATGGTTGGCTTGGGTTTCTTAAGCTATCCCTTAGTTCCGCTGCTATAAATTGAACACATTGCCTCACTCTGCGCTCCATGTTTATACATAAAACTTTTGCTGCCATTACCTCCATGTTTTTCTTACCATAAGAACTCCATGTGCACCACTTCCTGTTTGTCTGTCTCCTTCATGCCTTCTATAAACCCCGCCAGCAGAGCTTAGTTCTGCTGGAGGTTTCTGCCTGTTAAAAGGGAGTCATTTCTTCCCACTGTCACCAGTAATGAGCTGCTCAGGATGGGAGGTTGCAACAAAGTAAAGATCTGACACAAATCTGCACTTTATAATGTACTTTATGGGATTGTAGTGCATTATATTTGGACTGAATTACCTGCAATCTGGATTACGATCTGGATCTGAAAATTGGATTTGTTTTTAGTTTCATAAAGTGTCCAGAGAAGACTTTTGTTGTGAACTGGTGCTATATAAACTGACCTGAAAGCAGCTGTGAAGAGACAACATATTAACGTATTATAAAAAATAATATATAGAGAGACTTTGAAGTGTTTTACAGACAAATTAAAATGTTTAAAAGAGATTAAAATGTCAACGTATAGAGAAAGCAGAGAAAACAAAAAGGGACCTGAAGTCCAAAACCACCTTTGTTTTTTTCTCCTGTTAGTAACATGAATGTCCACTCCCTGTATTAATGGCTTTTTACCATCTTCACAAACTGGGGCAGCTGGCCCTGGACCTGCTGTTCCATCGGCATCGACTTCTGCATCTTAGGAGCTCCTGCATGCTTGGGCTTCCCAGAGAACCTGAGAACCTAGAGGCGAGAACCAGTCTGTAGAGACACTTTTAAGCTTCATGTTTGAATAGAAGGTACGATTCCAAACTGAAAATTTTCAATTCAACCTTTATTTAGGCAGGTTAATCCCATTGAGCCTCGAGGACTCATTTACAAGAGAGACCTGGCAAAATCCTTCCCACAAATGCTGAATTGTCCCAAACGTCGGATATTTCAGCTCAGCTGTGCCACTGTGGAGCTACAAGGAGCGGTTGGATCAAACACCGAGCCGACGCTCGTAAAAACCTGGTCAGAGTCTGAGCAGGACAGATTGCTTCTGCTGACTGCAGCAGATAAAGCTGGTGATTCGGACTCCGCTCCTACTTCGACTCATCACCGTATCTTTAGAAAGCTTAAAGTTCAGCAGAGTTTTCCAAGACAAGTCGAGTAAAACGCTGCAGCTGGAGTCCGACTGGAGTTTAGTTGAACACAGGCTGTTCAGCAGAGCCACAAGAGAAGAGAAACTCTGAAGAACTGGGTTTTTGCAAAAAAGACTGGAGGTTCTTGTTGCAGCAACAGTTTGACCCTTTGCTGCGTGTTTTAGCTCTGACGAGAGAAAACATTCCTCCATGACTCTGTGGCATTCTTCAGGATTACCAGAACTTTGCTGATTACTGTTCATATTAAGGTGCAAAACTGTGCAGAGAGCTTGGAGAGACGACAGAGCAATGAAAAAAGCATGAACTCTAGGGGGTGTAACCGTTTACGTAGGTCTCAGGTGTATTTGCACCTCGAGGTATAGTTTGGTCAGGGTTTGGCTCTAATGTTAATTACTCCCAGAAGCAGATAGGAGAAAAAAAAAATCTTAAATGTGGCTCTAACTCCGCAGGTGGAGTAAAGAAGAGTTTAAAGAGTTGTATTGTTCCATTGCACTCGCCCATTTATAACTGTAGTGTCCTTAAGGCCATATGTCCAACAGAAAGTTGTTAAAACTCTAAATATGAAAAGTATTAGTCTTAATGTTAGAAAACCTTTTCCCTCATGCTCTCTTCTGTCATTAAGATAATCTAAACCAGGTGTGGCCTCTGTCGGACAGACGTTCTATGATTTCGTGTCATATTTATATTGCAAAGGCAATAAATCTGAAATGTACTGCGCTGCCTTAAAAGGCATTTCTTGTTCTGTTTAGTAAAGTAATAATAAAAGTTGTATTTCTTTAATTAATTTGGGGAAGACTTGATGCAAAAATGAAGTGTTAAAACATTTATCTTCTCAGCTATGTTTATGAAACCCCTGGTGGTTTACATTAACAGCATTTACCGTATTTTCCACTGTACACGTCGCAACGCCCTATAAGTCGTGTCAGTCCAAATATGTCTAAAACAGTGGAAAAAAACAAATATGTTGCATATATTATGCGTCACCGCTAGGCCTGTTGTGATAAACAATAAATCAATTAATCACACGATGAATGAAAATTATCGACCTCATTTTCATTTATTGTCTTTATCATTTCTTCGTGTCTCTCTCTTTCTAATGAAGACATTGGATGACAAAAAGCTCAACTCTGGTGCTCTTCACTGACCTCTACCTTTCTCTTTTTTCTTTAAAATCCATTTAACATCCAAAATAACGTTTTTGGATCGTTAAAAGCAGCTAAGCTGAGCCGCTAAGCTAACAGGCCAACCTCCGAAACAAACCTCCGTCTTGTCAAAGCTCTAAAATTCATGGCTGACACCCGTGCCTTTGTGTAAAAAGTTATTTTTCTCTGCAAAAAGAAGCTGAGAACTTGTTTACTGATTTTTTTTTTTTAAAAGCTTTGTGTGAAAAATGTTATGATAAAGAGTTCAAATCACCGAGTGTACGCCATGTCACCATGTCAGCCCACGTCACGTCAGTGGGCCTCCCTCCCATTTTTCTTAAAGAGACACTCTGCTCAACTATCCATCCTTTGGTTCAAACAGTTGTACACTGCCATCAGGTGGACAGAAAAGGTACTACATGCAAAACAAATCAACATTTCTTCTAAAATCAGACAATTATTGTTAAATTTCAAACAATATTAACGTTTATCGCAATAAATTTTGAGACGATTAATCGCCCAGCAAAATTTGTTATCGTAACAGGCCTAGACACCACTGACGCGTTGCGTTTGTTACACGTCACCGCTGACAGCCCAGAAATGTGGGACAGTGTTGTGCCAAAAAATTAAATAAATAAAAATCGATGGGCTGCCAAATGGCAGCAGCGGGAACGTGCACAGGAGGACTTTAACAAGAATTTAACAAGGTTAACACTTAAAAGCAATTACCGGTATTTGTTTGCTCAAAATTATATTAAAGGTGTGTGTCTGTCTAACTTTTACTTAATAAACGCACTTTGACGGTCAACTCAGCTGCATTTCAAAAGCTGATTCACGGAAGCAGGCACGCGCAGAGGGACAAGCCTCCGCATTTCTTCAAAATTTAACAAGATAAACACCTAAAACTAATTATTTGTTTGCTCGAAATTATAGTAAAGGTGTGTTTCAATTGAACTTTTACTTAATAAATTCACTTTGACGGTCAAATCAGCTGTGTTTTCAAAAGCCGATACGTGGAAACAGGAACGCACAGAGGGCGACTCGCTGTCCATTTGTTCGAAATTTAACAAGATAAGCACCTAAAACAAGAAGTCGTCTTTCGGATGAAAAACGAAACGTTTCTATAATTTTTTTTGTTTGTTTTGTTGTTTTTTTGAATGTCCTGAGGACCAGACTTAACTTTTTAAAATTATTTGTTAGCTCCACATTATAGTAAAGGTGTGTCTCAGTTTAACTTTTACTTAATAAATTGACTTTGACGGTCAGATTAGCTATATTTCAACGGGGCGGCGCAGCGAAATGAAGTTGATTCTGTTGCTCCACTGTTGCTCCACGCAGACGACGGTGGTAGACTATGGCAAGCCGATTGTGTCAATAATAGCCACTTTTACCTATTAATTTAATTCAATTAATTTATATAGCGCCAAGTCACAACAGAAGTCGTCTCAGGGCACTGAACAGAAACATTCACATTTAAAAATAATACTTTAACATTACCTGAGGAGCAGACTACTTTGAGTTTAACTCCATTACATGATACAACGGCATGCCTTACTACTCAATTGCCATCTAGAGGCTGAAAATGGTACTGTTCAATATTTTCAGTCAGAATGAATGAAAACAGTCATAACTCCACCAAAAATTGGATTATAAATATGGGGGAAAATCCATAAATATGTTGCTTCCGTCTATAAGTCGCAGGGCATGCAAATGATGCAAAAAAACGCAAATTATACAGTGAAAAATACGGTATTAAACACCAGAACACAAATTATGGCACTTTTGGCTTTCCGTACATCTACCTCCCACTCGCCGCCATTTATATCTGCGAGAATTTTCCACTCAGCTGATTAGAAACCAAACAGGTCAACAAGCTCCCATATTTCATCTCAACCAGCAATTCTTGCTTTGCTTTGTTGTCGAGTGCTTTAGATTAAATCTCCCTCTGCTCCTTTTCTTTCATGGCAGGTACCGGTATATGAGAGAGGTGCGACTAAAATATTCTGAAAGAACCCAGTCCTGACGTCAGTACCGAGACGGTTCGGTTTGAATCGATGCACCGTTATACCTCTAATGATCACCAGTTCAGTCAGCTGTAATAACTGAACAATGCTCCAAGATTTAATGAAAAACAATACAAAATTTTCAAATTTCAACAGAGAACAAAAAAAAAACATGCAACTTATTCAGCAGGACTTCTTCAGTCTGAATTGGTGACTGAATTTCTAACATATTTAACAACAGTTTTCACAATAAAAGTCACTTTTTGATCTTTTTAATTTATTTGAAGTACAATAGTGTACAATACTTCTAAGTATTCTGCAGTAAAGTTACACACGGTGCGTTTTGCAGACGCTGCTCCAAGTCTTGACTGTGCAGAGTCATTCAATGGATGTTTGGTGTAAATCCAGCGCTGATCCAACCCGGTCAGGAGACTGGTGTTGCACAGTGCTGACTGACAGTCTGATGACTCACCGCCTCGCATCACTTTAACCTCTTGTCTCGTTCATGCACGCACAGTCACCCCTCGCTTTCTCACAGTCATGTGTGACTGCACATTCTGACAAACCCATCCGACTGAGGTGCGGCAACCAGAACCTCGTTTCCAGTCAAAATCACGTCCCACAGTTGGACACCCATCCCTTCTAACAGGAATGAACACACACTCTGCACAGAACAAACAGCCGTCGTGAATGAGACTTTGTCCGTCCGACAGCCAACCCATCATCTGAGAAAACATGACGAGGTTTAAACCTCCCAAAGCTGTAAAAACTGTGTACCAAAGGCTCAGGAACCATCAGGACAGTGATTTATAGAGGAGCTAAAGCCCCAGGGTTAGACCAGGTGAAGGGTGAGGCTCTCCCCCTCCCATACACTGGGTGGGGTTCTGCTGTAGTAATCGGAGCTCAGGAAACATTGAATCAACTTCCACCTGAATTCAACCTGCTGCTCCACAATGTTGCATCAGTAAAATCATATCCAATGTACAAAGTTGCACAACAGCTGCATCAAAAAGGCAGCCGGAACATAAAAAGACAACTGTGATTTAAGTGGTTTATAATTATCTGAACTAAAGAGGACAGGAAATATTAAGGTCCCTCATCAGCTGACTGCCCAACAGTCAGACACGCTGAGAACTGATAACCTGCATCTGAACAAGCTTTTATTGTTTTACTGCACCTCCACAGTATTTATTATGTTCCCGTAGCAACGAAGCTCAGACCCAACCCTGGTGTCAGAATCAGGACTGAGCCTAGATGGTTAACGCTGCTCAGGAGGGACACTTAGGAACTCTTTAAATGTTCTTTTAAAGAAGCACAGCTGTGGAGGTGATGCTCTGTACCTCTGACATCTGCGTGGCCGTGTTGCCTCTGGCACCCAGCATCACCATAGCGAGAGCTGAAGAGATGCTGAACGGAGAGAAGAAGATGTTTTCAGTCTTGTCGTTGTCCCCCAGGTTAGCGAACAGAGCCAGAGAGAAGGTGGTGTTGGCCTTGGTCAGAGGAGCTGATGAAGCCATGGTGCCTGCAGGAGCGAAGAACAGGGCGTTGATTGTGGTGCTGCAGCTTTAATCATCTAAGCAACTGTTTTACTTTCTTCGTTTAACTAAAATCCACTGATTAACGGAGTTCCCATACGTTCCCATTTAAAAATCTCAGAGCTTTCCAGACTGAATGGTAAAAATAACGTCAATTTTCTGCCCAGTTTAAAAGCGTAAGCACACAGATTTCCAGTAAATGTGTAATTCAGACAAGATTGAGAGCAGGAAACGACATTTCTGAGAATAAAAGTTTCCATTTTTTGCTATAAAGTTTGAAGTTCTGATGAAAGTTTATGAGCAATTAACATCTTACCTGTTGTAGACAGCTCTTAGAACCACGTCAAGTTTAGAAAACAAAAGTTTAATAGATCGGAGCTTACGTCTAGTCTGAACAATAGTGGAGTTGTATTAAAGCTTTGGTCTTCAGACTAGCCATTAGCTCATCAGTGGTACAGTTTGGTACTCCAAACTGAAGTTTTTAAGAAACTATTTACAACAAGTAAGATGTTATGATCCCATTGTAAAACTTCTGAACTTCACCTTTAATTAAGCTTTATTACAAACTGAATTTTATTTGTTAAGCTATGATCTAATTTCAAGTTTTATACAATTACTGCAGCTTGTCTGCATTTACAGAACACATTTTTTAAATTAACTTGGTACACAAAGTGGTTTACAGTGAACTATGTCTTAAATATGTACATCTTTAACTATAATAAAGTTTTAAAAAGTGCTTTTCTTATTCATGAAATTAAAGTAGCAAATAAAAACTGAAAACACACGTTTTCCAAACATTTCAAGCCAGAGAAACCCTGGCTCAAATTACAGACCTGAAGAGTTTAAACATCAACTTTATGACAGAATGGGACAATAAATGTTGACTTGTAAACCTCAAAGATCAAACAAGCCAAGATAATTTACACTTGAGCTTCACTCTACTTACTGATTACAAATATTTGAAACAAATAACTCAAATAGTCTCTTTGTGTTTACAAAAGTTCGGTCATTCTACAGACACAACAAAATAACCTAAAACTAATTCAGTTTAAGACTTAAATGAAGAAAGTAATTAAAAAAAAGCTGTTAGAATAAGTAGTTAGCATAGTAGTTTTCAAACACCGAACCGAACAGAATTCGCTTCTCTCAGATGGAGCAAAACAGATGTTTAAACTTACTGTTGGGCAGTTTTCTTGTTTCCTCAACAAAACGTCGCTCGCTAGGAATAAAACGCTGAAGCTCCAGTTTATTTATCCGACCCGACGGCACGCCCACCCCCTGAAAAATACCTCCGAAGAAGACGAAACCCGGAAGTGGAACGGCTTAATCCCAAAAAAAAAAAAAAAAAAGAACAAATTATTGGTCAGGCAAAGTTTGATTTCCCCTTTTATATAATCCTATAGTAAAATATTACAAGAACATGTCGAAACTATACACATATATATTGTTTTTCTCACAATATTTATAAACTTCTTAATCGACACGCCCAAAATACCTCGAAGAAGAACGCTTCCGGAAATGCTCTAGTACGGAAGCCGAAAGGCGAAGGAGGAGGGGGGGGCGGGGAATTAAAGGTTTGGTCAAGCAAACTTTATTTAAAAATATTACCCAGGCAGTTCAAGTCAGATTTTTCTTTTATATATAATCTCGGAGAGAGAATGGAATGGCTTGCCTGCAGTCCTGACCTTCATCTCATTAACCATCTGTAAGATCAGCTTGGTAATGCGCCCCCTGCCACTTCCCACACACACACCTAGGATGAGGCTGAAATGCTCAGATAACAACTACCCAGCCTTTTCAAGCCTGATCACTAAACATGTGTCTGCTCTCAGCCACTACCCCTCACTTCAAAATATTTTCAAGGCTGCTGTTATCCCCTTTACCTATCTGTTCCTACCACACTTGTTCCACTCATCTTTTTATTAATGTGCTTGGACACAAAAAGCCTTTTCATCAATGACTTGTGGCTTACCCATCCAGTGGAGGCTGTCAGTCAGAATCAGAATAAGTTTTATTATCAATGTACTGGAATACACTGTGATTATGTTCACACAGTCATCCGAAAGATGGGTGGAGTGCACGTTGCTGCTGCTCCTGAGAGCGCGGCCCCTTCCTTTTCCAGAATACTTTTCAGATAGAAAAGGGGGAAAGGCCATGAGATTAGGATAATGGTATTACAAAAAAGATATCTTCACATCTTGTCCTTATTAGGATTTAAGACGTCCAAAAACTATATATTTAAAAACACATTTGACTGCAAGGTGGTGAGATTTGTCCATGAAGCACTTCCAGATAGTCCATAGTCCTGATAAGATGTTGGTGTCAGTCGGTACAGCTTTGATAAGCCTTCACAGAAATTCTTTGGGGAAGTGGGGG
>JARVGS010000761.1:23633402-23647645 GCA_031762315.1 Hypsolebias antenori | reverse complement strand
TTTTTTTTACCTGTAGTTCAGTCTGCCACACCTGCAGAATGATAACGTGAAGAAATGAGTCACGAGTTGAATGCGTCCAACAGAGCTGCACAGAAATCTCACTCTTTATTTCTCGTTCTGCTCACTCCGTGTGGTGACGGCCTGCAGAACCATGAAGGCCTTGATGTTTCTGATGGTTGGGAATCTTCTGAGAACTTTTGCAAGAGGAGGTGGGTAAAACTTTTACCGTATATGCAGGTTGCTCTTGTGCCAACATAATAATGCTCAATTTAAAAAAAAAAAAAAATTTAATTAGGGTTTTTTTAACAAGCTTTTTAAAATTCAGACATTAAAAAAATATCTTAGAGGACACAGTCTGAGTTTGTGTTCACTCAGCTGGTCTGAGAGGTTAAAGCATGTTTTTATGTAAAGATACCAAGTATAAAACTATTCATGTTTGCATATAAATAAAGAGAAGTATTAACTGATTAAATGTCATTTTCATTTTTGAAAGTCGTAGAGCCGATTCAGAAACATTCCTACAAAGTGAGTCCAGAAAAAGTCGCAGAACCTGTTCCTCACAGCTGGCAATCGGATTTGATGTCAAAGGCCCGACAACTTTTAGTGTTGTAAAACCAAAATAATCAAGTGAAGGTGTTTTAAATGGTTTTCTTTCTTGTCAGGGTCAGTTTTTATCTATAATATATTTAAACATGTGCAGGTCTGATAAAAGCAACTGAAGTGGTAAAAGATGCAGCATCATTTTTTCAGAGGTGACCTTCCGATGACGTGTTCTTCTCTTACGCTGCAGACACGGAGGTGACCTGTGTGTTCAACAGCAGCTGCACTTTACCGTGCACGTTCCAGAACAGCTCCCATCCAGTCATCCACTGGATCTACATGACGGCAGAGAAACCTCACGTCCATTCTTATTATTTTAACCGAGACCAGCTGGGACACCAGTCCCAGAACTACAGAGGCAGAACATCCCTGTTCCAGGATCAGATCTCCAGAGGAAACGCCTCCTTGCAGCTGAGCGGCGTGAAGGTCCAGGATGAGGGCAGATATCAGTGTTACGTCGGCACCATCCGGGGATTTGAAGAATCGTTTTTTAACCTTGAAACAGAAGGTTGGACGTCTTTGTCTTTTCTAGTCCGGCTGTTCTTCCACGTTAAGTCACGTTTGTTTGTTCTGTTTGTAGCTCCGGTCTCTGAGGTGAACATCAGTCAGGCCGGGGACAGGATCACCTGCAGCTCGGAGGGGATCTACCCTGAACCTGAGCTCTCCTGGTCCACCGTCCCTCCGTTGAACCTGACTCTGCAGAGCAGAACCATCGTCCAGCAGAACGAGGAGCAGCTTTACAACATCAGCAGCTCTCTGGTGGTTTCAGACAACGACACTGATGTGGTCTACAGCTGCACCGTCAGAACTCAGAGGAACCAGAAGACTGTTACGCTTAATAAACCAAGTAAGCGGCCGATTTGGGCACAAAGTACCGATAACAAGGTGGACTTGTGGAATTTTTAACTGTTCGGTCTCAGCGAGATGTCCTTTTGTCTTTTGCTGGTGTACCTCAGGGCTGTGTTCTTTCACCCCTTTTATTTATTTAAAATACAAACGATTGTCGCAGCCAGTTCCCGCAGCATCACATCTTAAAGTTTGTTGATGACTCGGTCATCCTGTCCCTTCTCAGCAGTGATGATCCAGATCCAGTGGTCGGGGACGTCACGTCACTGAACGGTTGAGTCGTCCATTTTAAAGTTAAATGCTCCCGAGACAAAGGAGACGGTCACTGATTTTAGAAAAGACTCTGCAGTTGCTGCTCCTGTGGTCGTTAACGGTGACGCTGTTGAGGTGGTGCATCAATATAAATATATGGGAACTGTTCCCGTGTGAACTCACTTTGTAAGAAGACCCACCAGAGAATGTATTTTTATCAGAAGCGCTGTGGTTTTAATGTTGATTCAAATTTTATGAGAAGGTTTTACTGAGTCTCTTTGAACTTTCACCTTCATCTGTTGGTTTGGACTTTTGACATGTAAAAACAGGAACAAACACTTGAGGATTGTCAGGATGTGCAACAGAACTGCTGGCGTTGAACCTCGCTGACCCACACAAGGCGAGCTCAGTGAACCAGGCCAGGCTGATTCTGGGAGATCCTGATCATCCACTCCATGGCGACTTCAGGTTGCTTCCATCTGGACGCAGGTATCTGCTGCCCAGATGTAGGACGTAGTGACACGTCTAGTCCAAGTTTTGAGAAGCCAGTAAGACGCACAGTCAGCGTTGGATTTACGCGCCCCAGAAATACCACAGAAGTACTTCCTCTTTGCCATTTGTGTGGCCCACAGGTCAGAAGTAGATCTGACGTTCTACTGTTACATGTGGCGTCTGTAGTATTTCTCCAGCTTTCCACTGGAGATCATCTGGACCCTGTGACCTGTGGTTTATATTTTTATTGCTCTGTCTCTCATCCTTTATCTCTTTGTTGTGTGAACGTTTATGAAGCATTCACACTATTGTGATCCATTTTTCTTCCATAAATATTGTAGCGTGTTTCTCGTTCCACAATTTTTGTGCTATTTCAACAATTCATTTATCAAAACGTTAAGCGCATTCAGGACAATCCTGCTATGATTTTTGGTATTGGTGCAACTTTAGCTTTTTGAAATATTTTATTTTTTTCTCATAGAAAATGAATTGAGATCATTTTACATCCTTCAAATGTTTACAACCTTTCACTGCTCCTTTCACATTGTTTCTGGTTCAGCTTATTTTAGCTTCCTTGTGCAAATTTAAAACATCTTTTCAGCTACTTTCAGCTAATTTCAGCTGGTTTTTTTTCAGCTGTTTTTTGCTCCATTCCGATTCTTTCTTCTAGCTACAACATTTTTGTGTTTCTTCTACATGCTAATTGCTTGTTATGCTCCTTTCAGCTTATTTCTGCAAGTTGCAGCTTTTTTCTACCATTTCAGCTAAACTCTCAAGTTTTTATGCTAATTTAAGCTTTTATCAAATAACTTCCACTTTTTTGTGCTCATTTTTGCTTCTTTTGGACTAATTGGGCAAACGTTATTTCTGCTTTCCTAACTTAAGCTTATTATACCTTTTCAGAAAACTTTTTAGCTAACTGTTTTCACATAAATTCAAGTTTTTCATGGTAATCTGTCACTTTCAGCCTAATTAATGTTTTCTACTGATTTCAGCTTGCCCTTTCAGCTTATTTCTGCTAGTTTCATCTCTTTCTGTTATTTCAGCTACTATTTAGCTGTTTTATGCTAAATTTAGCTTTTTCAGCTAATTCTACATTTTTAGCTCATTTCAGCTCGTTCCACTTCCTTCTGGTAATTTAAGCTTCTTTCTGCCTTTTCAGCTACTTTTCACCAATTTGTTGCTAATTTCAGCTTTTTGAGCAAATTTTCTGATTTTTGTGCTTTTTTCTGTTTATTTAAACCCAATTCAGCAAATATGTGTTCTTTTTGCTTTTTCTGCCAACTTAGGCTTGCTCTTCCATTTCATCTACATTTCAGCATGTTTTAAAATAACTTGAGCTGTTTTTCAGCAAGTTCTTCTGCAACAAGTGTTCACACTACATTTTCTCAGGAAATGCAATGTCTCTAGATGTACTTGTGAATTTACTGTATTTGTAGCAGGGCGGTGTTATTCTTGTGCTGTTTGTTACATTTTCGTGTTGCATCATTTCAGCTTCAGTCAAAGGATCAGAAACTCTAACCATCGCCTGCAGCTCCTCAGACGTTCCTGTCTCCAGCTTCACCTGGAAGTTCAACCACAGTCAGATCGTACTGACAAAGACTGAGGGTGACGCCTCCTACAAGGTCTCAGAGGAGTGGAGGAAACACGTGAAGGAGGTTTCAGAGTCGGGCAGCCTCACCTTACAGAGTTTATCTTCCAAACAAAATGGAGTTTACTCGTGTGAAGTCAGGAACAACGAGGAAACAACAATAACTGAAAGAACTGTGCCGATAAGTGAAGGTACAAGTTAAAACAAACTACCGTATTTTTCGGACTATAAGGCGCACTGGATTATAAGGCGCGTTAAGCAAAACTAAAACATTTTGACAGATTTTTGAGCGACGTGTACCACATAAAATCGGTTTGAAGTCAGTAAGCACAACCAGAATTAATACATACATTTCAATTCAATTCAACCTTTATTTAGACAGATAATCACAGTGAGCTTCAAAGACTCATTTTCAAGTGAGACCTGTTTAGACAGACAAAAAGTAGTGAAACTGGACACACGTAGAAACAAAAAAATTCCTATCAAACTCTTTCTTCTTGGCTGAGAAGAAACACTAAAATTGAAAAAACACCTCGCACATACAAGCACATGGCAACGTAGACATTCTGCAGAGTGGGGGAGACGACGGGAGTGGTGAGGATGTCCAAGGACACTCTCAAGGGCACTGTAAGAGTTCTGATAAGGATGGAATAACCAAACACTTGCCTCCGGCGAGATCCATAAACATTCTCGAGGGATGTTGGGGAATGGCCAACGACAACGCCTATGGGAATCCAATAGTCCTGAAATGATGGCACAATGTTTATTAAGCTGGTTTCCTCAGGTTGATCAGTGGAATTCCTCGATGGGAGGCAGAGCATCAGATTACATGTTCTCCAGGCGAATTCAGATAAGGTGGCCTGCAAGGCCAGCCAAGTGAGCCAAATTCAGATAAACGTTTGTTTTGAAGTCTTGCAGAATTTTAATTTTTATCTGCCTTGAGTCTTTTCTGGTCTCACATAGATTCCGAAAGGTCCAAATTAAGTGGACACACCACTGATCCATGCCTGAGAATATTCCCAGAGATTTGATCCATCCTGCCAGCAAGGGGTAGGGGTAGCATATGGCCTGCGCTTCTCACAAATCACATCCAGTTTGCGATCCAGTCCGCTAATCAATAGAGTCTGGGTGCACACGACATGGACCAAACCTTCACATAAGCGGCAGCCTGACCAGGCCAGGTTGGCTGCCGCCGTCTTCTTTGTATGTTGATAAATCAGGAACCAGACAATTCAAAAAAACAGGAAACCTGTTATCATAAATCCAATTACATGCAGTTTTGGCGTCCTCGATCGACAGCAGAACGTGTCGTCCAGGCAGCTCAGCTCGCCTGAAGCTTGTCTCGAAAATGTTGTCCATTGCGTTGAGAGACCAACTGACCAGATCCACAAAATTATGGTTCGGAAGATATGTAGGGAGACGCCCCGAAGCAGTTTCACAGACAGGACAGGGCAACAAAGCAAAGCAGAGGAGGGAGAGGAGGGGCAAGGCGTCCAACCTCTGCAAGAAGTGCGCCTTATAGTCCGAAAAATATGGTATTTTACAGAAACAGCTGATCATGACATAAATCTATATTCATTATACAGTATGTTAGATGAGATCATATCTGAAACGCTTCAGTTCTTTCTGTTTCAGGACATTCGTTCAGAGCGGTGGTTGTGGGTCTGTTTGGAGCAGCAGTGCTGACAGCAGCCATTGGTGTTGTGTGTGTATATAAACACAAAAAGGTAAAATGATTCTCGGCCTCCACCTTTTATTAGAGATTTTATTTGTTCTTTGTGCTCATGTTGGTCTCCATCACTTTTTTCTTTAATAAAGACCCGAGCGGCTGTGTTTCAGAAAGAAGCAGAACGTCTCAGTGAGTAGATCTCATTAAAATGTCCTGCTGCGCTGTGTGAACTACAATGTTTCAAATTTAAAACACATTTCTGTGACAGCTAAGTCTTCATGGTTACATTTCTAGAATGTAAATTAAATTAAATGTTCTCTGTGTAGTGTAGTGACACATCAGTCGTTTACCGTCAAAGCTTTTATTTTTGTGATACTTTAAAATAAGAGTTCCTCCACAACTTCCTATAAGCTGGAACAATGCATAATAAAAACCGTTATTGTGCACTAACTAAACCTGCCACTCAGCCTAACTAGACCTTACATATTCAGTTCGAGGAGATGGTTTGATTTTAACCGGAAAGGAGTTGTCCTTCCCACAGTCATGAAGCTGAGGAGATGGTACAAAGACGTCTTTGTTCTCAAAGACGTTTCCTTTGCAGAAAAGTCCGCGATCCAACAGCACCTCCTTTAGTTAACGTGCATGGTTATTTTATTTCTTTTTTCTTTGCTTTATTCATTCCATTTCATCAGAACAATAACTATAGTACAATTGAAAGAAAAAAATATATACAATCAAAGAAATAAAATGAAAGGCGGCAGAAGAAGAATAAATTCTTATATCTGCTCCTTTCCCCCAAAATATGTCAAACCATTTTTTTTACAAAAGCATAATTAAGTAATTAAAATAATTAAGCCAAATAGCATCAACTCAAGTAACAATTTTTATAAATACACTACTTCTCCATATTTTTTCAAAAGACTAATTTTTAATCCTCCTCTTGAATATATAGTAATAATTCTTATAGCTCTTTTCTGTAAAATAAAAAATGGATTTGTAATTGTTTTACATGCTTTACCCCAGACTTCAATACAGTAAATTAAATGTGGAACAGTTACAACATTATACAATAGAAACAGTGCTTTATCATTGAAGAACTCTCTAACTTTGTACATTACTGCAATAGATTTAGCTGTTTAAGTTTTTTTTTAATGTGAGATCTCCATGTTTTCATCATTAATGACACCCAGAAACGTCACCTCATTTACTCTACTATTTCAACACCATCGATTCGAAACGGAGTATCAACCATTTTCTTTTGTTGCTAAATATCATATAATTTGTTTTGTGTACATTTAAAGATAATTTATTAAGTTGAAACCATTTTCACAAATTCTGTTTGTGCCATCTTCAACATTTGCACATTTTCACCCACACAAAGAAATGTAGTATCATCTGCAAATAAAATACATTTAAAAAGTCCTGACACATTTACTAAATCGTTCACATATAAAATAAATAACTTATGTCCAAGTACAGAGCCTTGAGGCACTCCACATGTGATGTTACAAAATTCAGATCTTACATTATTTATTTGAACAAATTGTTTCCTTTCTTCTAGGTAACTAGATACCCATTTTAAAGCAGGCCCTCTAATACCATATTTTTTCAGTTTTTCAAGAAGAATGTTGTGATCAGTAGTATCAAATACGTTCTTTAGATCAACATAAATACTAATACATCTTTTTTTATCCACAGCAGTTGTTGTCAGTTCCATTAATTCCATGAGTGCCATTGATGTAGATTTGATTCAAAGTTGTCATTCTAATTCATATGTTTATGAATGACAAGTGTGTGTTTTGACTGCGCATTGTATTTTTTGGACTATAAGGCGCAGCGAATTATAAGGAGCCTTAAGCGAAACTGAAACATTTTGACACATTTTTGAGCGACGTGTACCACATGAAATCGAATTGAGGTCAGCAAACACAACCAGAGTTAATACATGAGGCGCATCGGATTATAAGGCTCACTGTTGATTTTTTTGAGAAAATTAAAGGATTTAATGTGCGCCTTATAGTCCGATAAATATGGTAATCTTTCTTAAGGTAATATAATTTATCTTATTTTTCTTTTAGAGTTTAAACAAAGACCTAAGGGTCCGAATCCACCTTAGAGCGAATCATGACCTCTGATTGGATAAGAAAGTTTACAAACCACTCTCTCATGGGTGGACTAATGCTGTTTTAACTCAGAGTTGAGTTTCAGTTTAGAAAAAGGTCTGTCAGGTTGACAAGTACAGTTTGGAAGACTTTTAAAGTTAGTGCAAAATACTGTCTTTATTATGCAACTCGGGAAGTGATGGAAATGAAATAAAGATTGTTTAATAAAATATGACATCTGTTCCAGAAGAATGGATCAGTCTTATTTGTAACAGTTTCTGATAAACCTGTGGTTTCGCAGTCTGACGGGACCCTCCACAGTGAAAAGCAGTGACTTCAACTGAACACAGACGACCAGCCTGCTGCTGGTGGATCATGAAGACCAAGGACCTGATGAGACCAACGCTTCAAGTGATGCAGATCAAGTCCATCAAACCAAAGAGGGTTAAAAATACTGACCACTGAAGAAAACCTGCTTCTAAAAATAAATTATCATAAACATAAGGTTTTATCTGGATTTTAAAAACAAGTAAACAATTGTTTATTTTTTATTTGAGCATATGTGGTGGATGCTTTTGTTTTTTTTTTTTCCCCAATGGTAGCATTTTGTTTATATTTTTTACATCTGTGGATTATGTGTTTTGTTGTTACTGATTTCATTTCAGGTTTCCTACAAAGTAAATATGTAACATAACAATTTTTCTTTCATATTCAATTTTAATATTTGAGTTAATAAGTGAAAAACATAAAATACTGGAGCTGAACTTGAAAGTTGTCAGAGAGCTCCATATAAATGAAGATTTTATGTTTCATTTCTTAATACGTATGCTGTATTTTTCCTTTTGTAAATTTAGATGGTGTGTTTTTTTGGTCCAGCAGGGGACGCTGTGATTTATGTTTAAACCCAATTGTAACTAAAACCTTTGAAAAATGTCCTGAAGTCAGAAAACTGTTGGTTCTGTTTGCCTTTTTCTTTTAAGATTAAAGTTCAACTTTTTTGTTCCTTTATATGGGGTGCCATTTGTAAAGGTACAGCCATAAATTAACAACAATATTTTGGTTTATTTAGCTTTTCATAAGAAAATATATATTTTTTTCTAAATCATATTTTCACCATGTTATTCATACATATATAAATGCCATAGTTCCAATGTTTAATTTACAAGCTAAATATTTATTTTACAAACTAAATACTTAACTTGCAAGCTAAATATTTAGTTCCACACTAAATTTTTAGTTTACAAACTAAATGTTTATGTCAAAGCTAAATGTTTAATTTACAAACTAAATATTTAACTTGCAAATTAAATATTTAGTTCCACACTAAATATTTAGTTTACAAACTAAATGTTTATGTCAAAGCTAAATGTTTAATTTACAAACTAAATATTTAACTTGCAAGCTAAATATTTAGTTCCAAACTAAATATTTAGTTTACAAACTAAATGTTTATGTCAAAGCTAAATGTTTAATTTACAAACCAAATACTTGACTTGCAAGCTAAATATTTAGTTCCACACTAAATATTTAGTCTACAAACCAAATGTTTATGTTAAAGCTAAACATTTAATTTACAAACTAAATATTTAACTTGTAAATTAAATATTTAGTTAGCAAATTAAATATTTATTTTGGAAATTAAATGCTTAACTTGGAAAATAAATATTCAGGTCTGAGCTAAATATTTAGTTAGCAAATTAAATATTTAGTTTAGATGACGATGCTGCCACTACCATGCTTCAAAGTGAGGATCATGGGTTTGTGGTGATGCGCTGTATTTGGTTCCCATCACAGTCTTCAGCTCAAATGCAGAAATCAGTTTAAATTCAGCTGTGCACATTCGACCATCCTCAACCCTGGTCTGCTGCTTTCTTATATCTCCTCCCACAGGTCACGTCGTCAGTGCAGTTACAGCGTGCATGAGGCCTTCAATACTGCAGCGTGCCCAAAATACGGACGAAACTCGTCTAAAAGGCCTTTTCTTGCTCTGCTCCTGTAAACTGGAACACCAAAAGATCTGTGTTTGTTCACTTTGATTTGTTTAAGGGATTTTAAACATTTGATGAGATCATTAGAAAAATCTGAGGAAATATGTTCTTGTTTTTAGTGTTTTACCTTGTTTTATTTGGAACTTTGATTTCATTGTTTTTATAACACTTTTTTTTATTTTAATTGCTTTTATTGTTGTATATCGTTGTCTGTACCTCATCTGTATTCTTTGTTTAAAACAGGTCTCTCTTGAAAATGAGTCCTCGTGACTCAATAAGACTAACCTGTATAAATAAAGGTTAAATAATGAAAAAAAAACCAGTAAGTTTTCATCTATCTGTAAAGCACGGAGGAGGTACCATCATGGTCGGGGCTAACCCAGATATTCCAGCTTCACTCGGCAGGTGAATGATCTGCAGGTTTAAAGTAAATCTGTTGCATCTTAGAGAGGAGTTAATATTTTAAATGTGAGACAAGTTCTGAGGATTTGTTTTTTTATTTATTAATCGATAAAAGCATCAGTACGCCTGATCAGATTTGAATTCTTTATTAAAAATAGATCCTAAAAAGAAATAAACAACACACTTCATAATTTATAAACAGCCCAGATCGCTTCTATATTTATTATCATTTAATTGTTTCATGAATCATCAGATTTCTGTTCATCAGCTGGAATCCAGCGGGTTTCAGGAACCAGAACTCTTCATTTATTTCACGACTCCGACGTCGGTTCTTCAGGTCAGGACGGTGATTCACTCCGAGTCCAGCTCCACTGAGTGAACGCTGATGTCCCCCAGACCCTGAAACAGACTGCTCGGCATTATGGGACGTTTTTTTAACTAGTGTAACGCTCTAGTTCAGAGAACAGTGAGACAAACGGATGTTCGATGCTCCAACAGACCCGCTTTGTTCTGATTGAGTTTTTCTTTTTCTACTTGAACTTTAATGGTTATCTGTTCATTCCCCCCCGCCTGCCCTGAAAGTATCAGATACACACTCGTTGTCATGTTTTTGTTCCCACTGCCAAGTATTTCCAGCTCATGTCAATCACTCTGCTCCACGCTCCCTCTGCCCGGTTTCTACAATCAGCCTTCTATCACTGCACCTGTTCACCTGTTCACCTGTTCACCTTCATTCAGTGCCAGATGCTTGAACCTCACCAAGTAGAAATCCAACAGTTCCTTGTTTTGACTCTTGACCATGAACCTCAGCTTGTTTTTTGGCTCCTTGCCATTTTGGATTGTCTGCTCATTTGATCTCGGTACCAACCTTGCATTCTCTCTCAACTTCTTTGGATCACG
Source organism: Hypsolebias antenori (assembly GCA_031762315.1). Taxonomy (NCBI): domain Eukaryota; kingdom Metazoa; phylum Chordata; class Actinopteri; order Cyprinodontiformes; family Rivulidae; genus Hypsolebias; species Hypsolebias antenori. The sequence goes on along the minus strand of JARVGS010000761.1, from coordinate 23,636,803 downwards.
TTGTGGCTCTGGCGTCTGCTCTCTGCTTCCCTGTGTTTGACCCCTGCCATGATTACTGGACCACGAACCTGGATTCCCCTTTCTGGACTCAATGCTCCTGGACCGCTCCGGTGCTGCGGTTCACTCTTCCTGAGTGACGTCACCGGCTGCAACGAGACTACCGGTACAGCCGAAGTCAAACCATCAAGACAGAAGATCGAACTGGCCCCAGGACCCAGACTTCGACCATGCAGAAGCAGCATTTTACAATAAATGCGTATTTAAACTTTTCCTGTGTTTTGTGTTGTGCCAAAACCAGTTCTTGTCAGGCGTGTGTACTTTATACTTTTCTGGTGCAAACTGTAAATGGTGGTTACTGAATTTTTAAATACTGAGTACATACCAGGTACGCGCAGGATACCGTAGTATTTTTGCAGGACCTGGTCCTGGTATGTCACCTGCTGAAAACACCAGATCTGTACTGGGCCGTCACGGCGACACTTCGGCATGTGACTGCTGGTGGATTTTTGCTTCTTTCAGCCTAAATGGGTAAAGATGTGTGCTTTCTGCTTTCTTCTGCTAATTTAAGCTTGTTCAAACTGTTTAACGTTTTTTAGCCCATTTCAGCTGTTTTCAGGTAAAGTCAAGTTTTTCATGCTAATTTCTGCTATTTTACGCCTAATTGACTTATTTAGGTTAATTTCAGCTTGTTATGCACCTTTTAGCTTAATTATACTAATTTCAGCTAGTTCTGCTAGTATTTAGATGGTTTTGTGCTAATCATAGCATTTTCAGCTAATTCCACATTTTTTAGCTCATTTCAGCTTTTTCAGCTTCCTTCTGGTAGCTTAAGCTTCTTTCTGTCTTTCAGCTACTTTTCAGCAATTTTTTCCTAATGTCAGCTTCCTTTTTTTAAGCTAATTTCCCAATTTTTGTGCTAATTTCTGCCTATTTAAACCTATTTCAGCAAATTCTCTCTAGTTTCGACTGCTAATTTAGGCTTGATCTTCCATTTCAGCTACATTTCTGCATGTTTAGATTAAGAATGTATTGATGATGAAATACATTTAAGTTGGACAATGGTATGGAATTATAATGAATAATTGTGAAGAGTTTTGTGGTTGGTTGTGTTATGTATTGTTTGAATAGATTGTTTTGAATTGATATTGTTTAGAAGGGGCAGAAATGATAAGAATTCGTTCTTCTTCTGCTGCCTTTCATTTTATATGTATTTTATTTTAATTGTATGGAACAAGTTTTAACTTAAATGAAATGAATGAATAAATAAATAATAAAATGTTCACTACACATAGGTGGTTTTCAGTTATCGCCATCCTACTTTTTTCAACAGTCTTCCCCTCGTCTTGCTAATGTGAACAACTGTGTTTTATGAGGACTTCTAAAGGTCACCTGATTTACTGTCCAGTGCATGTGCTTTTATGAGTTTTATGTCAGAATAAATGTTTTAAAAATGCTAAAGGGAATAGCTGAAATGCGACAAAATGTTAAAAATTGATATTGGAATCTATTTGGAATTACCTTAAGGATTAACTGTGAAGAGGATTTCCATACACTTATAATGTTATGGCAAATTGTTACCTGGTAATGCTGGCATAAATAGATGAGTAGGATCTGTGGCACCAAAAGCATTGTAGGCCGAAACATTGACAAATGACACATCTTTCAGAGACGTGGTGAGGTACCACTTCCTTTCATCGTATACCCAGGTGCTTGAATCAACCATGGTCACGTTGATCGGCTCCACTGTGCCATTATGGTAAACAACTCTAACGTCATATCCTAGAATGTGTCCGTGTGCCTGAGAAATGGACAGATTCTGGACAGGACAAAGACAAAAGAGAAGGTAGTGAGGGTGGAGTTTGCTTTTAGTGTTGCCAAGTTCGTTTTATTGCATTTGTTTTTCAACGTACCTTCCAGGTCAAAAAACAGTCAAAACTTGACGAGGGCACGACACAGTCTACCCAAACGTCCACTTCTCCGATTGGAGCTGAAAACAACAGAAAAGGAGACATAAAGAGTGAATTGTTAGGGTTTTTTTTAGAATCTTAAAAAAACTGTGCGTAGATGTCAACTTGGTTAAAACAAAATCAAAACAAACGTATTCTTCGAGTCAGGTTCTCTAACACAACCACAGACCTTACTAACCTGATGAACAGTTAAGACCTCTTTTAGTGGGAAATGTGGGCCCAAAACACAGGCATTCACTGGTAAAATAAATACCAGTTGTGATTTATTATTTTGAGTATACTGTGTGTCAGACTGGGATGGTCCAAGGCCCTTAGTTCGTATTTTGCTCATGATGTAAACTGAACACCTGTATGCTCAAGATTCAAATTTAGTGTACAATTAATATGGCAGCATCTAGTCTACGTTTACGAGTAGAAATTAGGGCTACGTTGTATTAGGAAAATAATTCATTTTATTGCTGGATATTGTGATGACAATAGGAATAGTGATAAATCCATATTTTTCTCACTCTGTCTTCAGCTGTTGCAACACTTCTTGAACTTTCACATTTTGGTTGCTGTCATCTGAATCAGATGTTGTTTAAGAAGTGGCGGTCCATCTTATTGCTAAATATATTACTGTGGTGCAGTTTCTTCTGTGGTTTATTGCATTTTTTGTGATATTGTGTTGATATTGCAATAATACATTTTCTAGACTGTATACAGTAGTCCCTCACTCTTTCGCGGTTTTTCAACGATTGTTAAGTTTAATATTACTCACGTGATTGAGACACAACGGGATATAATGTAAAAAATAATAATAATAATAAAATAAAATTAACTATGGACAGGCACTGCCATTTTATAGTTTTCTTTCAATAAGCCTACACTGTATCACCATTCAAAAAGAACTACATTACCCAGAAGGCAACAGTGCTTCCGGCCCGCTGCTTTCTGCCAAAATGAAGGCGAAGTTTTGATCTGATCTGAACCTAACTAAAAAGTTTGGTCCTTATTCATAGTGACTTCAGTGCTCAGTGGATGCAGAGAGTCAATCAAAACCCGATCAGAACCGGACCAGAACTACTTCTAGCCTCATCGGTCAATCTGAGTGCTGCGTGCCGGCCCAGGAAGCCTCTCAAGCGGGGAGGCGTTGCTTGGAGGTCCGGTGTCTTCTACGGAACTCAGCCGGACTTTTTCATTGGATTTCTCTAGATTATTTGGACTCGATCGGGACCATTGTGTGGTTTTGTGTTGGCTCTCCGAAGGTCCGGCTCTCTCCGAAAAAGTCTTGTGCGCAACAGCCGCAGACAACCAATCAGAACCGGACCAAGGCTGATGAGTCCCCATATAAAATGTTGCAGTAGATACTGTGCAGTACCGTATTTTCCGGTGTATAAGTCGCACCTTTTTTCCAAATTTGCATGCCCTGCGACTTATAGAGCGAAGCGACAT
>JARVGS010000761.1:23567804-23579294 GCA_031762315.1 Hypsolebias antenori | reverse complement strand
GCCATCTCCACATCATTGCATTCAGTTTTTATTCACAATTTGTTTAGTGTCCCAACTTTTTTGGAATCCGATTTGTAATACTTAAAAATGTAGATACTTAGTTTATTACATCACACAATAGAGGTTTGGTATTTTCTCATCATTTATAAATACAAAAAAATTAACCATTTATTATTAGTTCTAAGACAGGACGTAAAAATAAATTTTAATCTAGTGGGTCTCAAAATTGGTAGCCTGAGATTAAGAGATTATTTATACTCCACACCCAAAGATGGAATCAGCCATAAAAGCTCATGTCATCAGTTTGAATCAGCTTCATGGTTTGTCTAAATAAAGAAATAGACACCAATAAGCCTCCTGTTGTGTTGTTGACAGCTAGCAAAGTTAGCCTACCTCCACTTGTTTCTGAAGCTGCGATGCGTGTTGCGCGGTTCTGCTGTCTCGGTACTGATGGATCGTCAGCAACAGCGACTTCAAACACGTCGTTAAGTCCATCCTGTAAAAATAAAATCGAACTTTACTTTGCACTGAAAATACCAAAACTGACATTTGTATGGCGTCCGTCTTGAACTTTTCTGGATGCTAACGCCAAGCTAGCCGGTAAATAAGCTTAGTTTAATAACATAGAGGAGCAGATTTTTATTTTTTAAAACGTAGAGTAGGAAATCATAATGACCGATTCTGTGTTTGACATAACCACACTACATGGGACATTTGTGTTCATGTTTGTTGCTGTATTATACCTGCCTTGTTTTATTGTTTTTCCGTCCAACAAAACGTCAACGTCCTCCCGCTTCGAGCTCGAACTGAGACGGAACGAATCATCCACTCAAAAAGGGGGTACCGTAAAATTCAATTTCTTTTTCTACAAATTATGTTGTTCATTTTGCTTGTATAAATATTCTGTAGTGTTATATATAAAAATTAAAAGTCTTAGTACATGAAATTACGTTAAAAATGTTCTTTTTGTTTTAAAGAAGGAAATAAGGCTATATCCAAACACCCCTCCATTTTCTGCAAGTTCAAAAAGTCAGAGCAGCCACAAAACCACGTGACGGGAAAAGGCGTGTCAAATAAATCCGGCTGTTCTTTCAAAATAAAATAAATTTAAATCATATCGAATGAAATAAAATTAAATAAAATAAAATTAAATAAATGATAATCATCCCACTGACCAGTGTAAGGATTATAATATTTAGTCTGGAATCCTGTTAGAATTCATTAAGATAACAGAGCTGTTGTGTTGTTTATCTAGGTGAAAATATTTTCAACATTAAGTTTTACATTCTACTTTAAAACTAACAACATACAGGCTCTAATACTAGATTAGATCATTTGTCATTTTATAAGACAAATAAAAAGTAACACTAGTCACTGTACACAATGCCGTGCATGTCATATCTTATGCCGTTTATGCCATTAAATCATGTATGGCACACATGCTATTTATCATGTATGTTGCCTTACATCATAATTCACTTCATCTCAATGTTACTCACTACCTGTACAATAACCTGTCACACAACCATGTGCATCTAAGCATATTACTACCTGTGAAATACTTATTCATATGAATTCATCCTACTTGCAGCAATATATTCTACCATGTTGTTATTTACTAAAGTAAACTTTACTTTTGGACTTTGGAAATATATTTCTTTTTCACTTTTTTGTACTTTATTACATGTTTTAGTATTCCCTGTTTTGCTTTCTTTATTGTTTGTTTTTTGTGTAATCTGTTCTTCTCATCCTGAACACCATTGCATTGTTGACCTTGTGTTAATCCGCATATGACAAATAAACAACACAACTGGGCCCCAAACAGGATGTGTGGTTGTGCTTTGGGCGTATTAGTCGCAGACACATTTAAAGTTGTTGAGCAACACGATCATCTCTGTTCACGTCTACAAAACAACACTATTTAGCCGTAACAAACAGAAAAATATACAATATTTATTTAAATAAAATGATTTGCAATCTCATATTTACAGTGAATACGGACAACAGCTTAACCAAAAACTGCACCAGAACAGAAAAATATCTTGACTCTGCATGCAAATCTGCATCAAAAATATGCTTTGTGAGTTTTTAACACCCGAATATAAGCTGAGATGTTGCATTTTATCATTTCTGCTGAAGATAAAGTTCCTGAACCTGAGTTTTCTGCAGCCAGACAGCAGGGAGAAAAACTTGGTGTGCAACTGGCTGTTGGTTTGACACTTTAACAGCGTTCACCACTTCAGATCAGAGTTCATCGTGTCTCTAAACAGGTGAAGTTTTAAAAACAAGCTCACCTGTTTTAAGACAAGTAAGTTTGGGAAAACACATTTAGGATTTCAGCACTTTTTAAAGGACTCTTTGGTTTGAGGGCTGCTCCAAAAAACAAAATATCAACATACAATCCTACCCCCTACACAGAAATAAATAACTCTTATTCTTCCCTGATTGCATGCAAAGCAGTTAATTAATATGTATGAATTTTTAAAAGAGGAAAAAAGTTGTAGGATGGGGGTCCATAAATGACAGACCCCCATCCTAGAACGTTTTTCCTCTTTTAAATATTCATGAAGCCAAAGACGTCTAACCTGGACCCAGATTGCAATTTATTTTACGCAGCAGAGCTTATCTACAGTTTATGGTAATTCATTTAAAGCGTCATTAGCAGTCATGTGTGTTCAATAATTATAGACCAATATCCTTGTTGCCACAAATTTTTTAAAAATTAGAAAAATTATTTGTGACCAGATAAGATCAATTTATTGCTAAACAAAAATATTCTAAGTAGTCAGTATGGTTTTAGAGCAAAAAACTCTACATCAATGGCTCTCATGGAATTGATAGAACAAATAACTGTAGTTGATCTAAAACAATATTGTGATGGCATTTTTGTTGATTTAAGGAAATTCGATACTGACCACACTATTCTCCTTGAAAAATTAAATAAATATGGCATTAGAGGACCAGCACTACAGTGGGTATCCAGCTATTTGAAAGATAGGAAACAGTTTGTACAGATAAATTGTGTAAGATCTGACCTCTGTAATTTCCCATGTGGAGTTCCTCAAGGTTCTGTACTTGGACCAAAGTTATTTATATGTGAATGACTTGGTAAATGTGCCAGGACTCCTTAAATGTGTTCTATTTACAGATTATACCATTTTTTTTGTTTGGGTAAAGATATAGAATGAATTTTGGAGCTGATGCAGACAGAATTTGTAAATGTGCAAACTTGGTTTAACTTAATAAATTATCATTAAACTTAGATGAAACTAACTGCAGTATTGGTATATGATATTCAGTAACAGAGAACTATTGATGTACCATTTAGAGTTGAGGGTGCTGAGATTTGTGGAGTTAGTGTTAGGACGGTCTACTTCAATCCATGGAATTAGATTATGGAATAATCTGGAGAGTGATGTTAAAAAAGCCAAATCAATGCATATGTTTAAGAGAATCATCAAAGCTGATTTGTTAAAGATTCATGAAATAGCTTAATGTGTATTGGTATGAATTGTTGCTAGAGAAGGAGTTATTTATTTTGTTTTGTTATTTGAAGATTAATATTGTTTGAATTATTTTTTTGGAAAAAAGGGGCAGATATTATAAGATGTTTTTTCTTCTTCCTGCTGCCTTTCATTTTATTTATGGTTGTATTTTTATTGTATATAGAATTGTTTTGTTTTGTTTAAAAATGAATAAACTTTACAATAATTTTAGACAGCACAGCTTTTGCCGCATTTACTGTAATACTGTACATTTTATGTGCCACATTTTTTTCTACAACTTAGGTGAGGTGCAGCTTTTCTAACATTTATGGTAATTTTCACGTCTGATGTGGTTTCTTTCTGTTTCCTTCCAGGTGTAAAAAAAAAAAAAAAAAAGCCTCCTTGCAGTCAAAGTAAAGACCTGAAAAGACCATGTGATAAATGAAGAAAACTGGCATGGCTGTCATTAAAAAAGGATCTTTAGGCTGACCTGATGAATTTTACTTGCACCACTGCTTTAGGAGTGTCAGCTGCTACTTGACTGGACAAAATGGAATCCGTTGTTGCATTAAACTTCTTCAAACTAAAGAAAACAAACTGTTCATTCAGGCCTTTAGATGGCCCAAATAAACCTGGAAGTGTGACGTTGTCACAGTCTACCACATGGAATAATAAGTGGGTGGTGTTGTGCTCTGTGAGGCCTTTGCTGTGGTTTCTTGTTGTTGCCATAAACACACCAACTCAAAGAGCTGCTGTCTGGTGTCAGTCCTCCGCTTCATTAAAACCCCAATCCAGTCCAAGTTTCTGAAGCTGGTCCTTCAAGCAGTAAGACTAGTGCTTAATTTGAGCTGGATCCTGCCAGAACGGGATCCAGGAACTCTCTTATTTTGACAGTCTGCGTTCTGGTAACTGTTTGCTTGGATCCGGTAACTCTCTTTTGTACTACTAATAAATTTATGAACAAATATGACTGCCTTGAACGAATAAAACTTATACTGGATATGTAAACTGAAAGTAATTACATAAACACTAATTTTAAACACAACAGCCACTTACGACTTCTATACCACATGTGATCTGCCTCTTCAAGTAGCAGTTCCGTCTCTACCCTTAAAAAAATCTCAGCCCCTAAAAGAATGGTGGGGTGGGGTATGCAGGCAGGAGTGCACAGGCAGCAGCAATGAACAGACAGAGGAGGCGCATGGAGGTTTCACATGTGGAGTTGGACAGTGAATTCAGCGGAGAAGAGTTGGCTCGGGTGGTTGGTGGGGGTTAGGATGCTTGACAGAAGTGGAGTGTGTACAAATGTAAGAAAATGTAGATGTTTAACAGCTCGTTAAAATACAACAAAGCAAAGGAAATCACATCTACTTTATTCAAAATTTTCTGGGGGAGGACCCCCCAGACCTCTGCCTCCGCCCCCACCCGTCAGCCAGTCCACCCACTATTTGTGTTCCAGCATTGATTGGGTTACAAATTAAGCCCTGAGTAAGACTTTTCTGTCATTTTAAAAAGTGGTGCTGACGAATGGATCTCCAAATATTATGAAGGTCTTTCAAAGTTTTTCTTGGGATTTTGGCAGCTTTTTTTTTTTCTCTCCTCCATTTCAGTCCTTGTACCAACACATTTTCAGAGTTTTCAGCTAAATCTGACTTCTGAATCATTCAGGAACAAAAACTCAAGATATGAACCTGAGTTGTTGTTTTTTAAATGTAGATGTGCACCCAATGATTAAAGCCTGAAAGATAAATTAAAATCCAACCAGTGGAGATATTTGACTAACAGACACAGGCAAAAATACCATCACCTCTCTGCCTTCAGCAATTCAAGCATTCTATACACAAATCAGTCTCAATTTATCCTCCTCTGGTTCCTCCAGGAGCTTTAAAATCAGAAACCATCAGCAAGGACCTCCACGTAATCAGAAGGATCGTCTGAAGGGAAACAAGAAGGACGGAATGAGTCACAAACAAATGAAGAGGCTGTGAGGGCAAATGTAGAGCGCAACTTACTCTCATAGTCATGGTCCTCTTCGGATGAAGGATCGTGTCTTCTTTGAGACACGCAGTCTGCCCATACCCTTGCAGATACTCCTGGGGATACTACAGGTGATGTTTTGGATGATATGCCTGCTGATACTCTAGATGATACTCCTGGTGATGTTCTAGAGGAAACTCCTGGTGATGCTCCTGGCAATGCTACAGGTGATACTCTGGATGATACGCCTGATGATACTCTAGATGATACACTTGATGATACTCCTGGTGACACTCTGGGTGTTATTCTTGGCTTGATGTGTCTTTCTGGAATGGGAGGGGGTTGAATCAACCAGGGCGTCTTCTTTTTGACAGCGTGACGCAAATGAGTAGCCAAACCCTGGTTCTTCCTCTTGTAATTCAAAATTAAATCCTCCAAAGTCTTAAAATACGTCTCCTGTAACCCTCCAGCTGTCTGAAGACAAAACAGGATAAAAGTATTTTTAAAAGATGCGCAGAAATAAACTACACGTGTGTAACTTTTAATGCTGTTTGCAGTTGGTTCATTTTGAGACAACATTATTTAAAATCTGAACGTATTAGTTTTTTTTTAATGTAAACTGTAAGAAAATAAAAACAAATTCTTGTTAATGATTCCCAAAGCCAGAAAAGTACAACTCTACTGAAAACTGGAAACATCCATCAAGTAACTGAAAGAATTTCCCAACTAGTTGAAATTCAAAACATTTGTATTTAATTATAACCACACAAAAAATGCTAACAAAAGAGAAAAGTGTTCTGTGAGAAGATGTGTAAATAAATGGTCTTTAATGAGGTTTATTGAAATTGGAAGATTGATTTATCGTTAAATTTCATCAAAACAATTTAGATTCCAGTCATCTGATAATTTGACTGACATTTAATTTCAATACCAAATAACCTAAAAGAGTGAGAAGACTTAAATCTGTCTAATTAACTCTTCAGTTTTTATTAACACCAAGCTCTGAGTGGGGTGGAAAAATGTCATTGCATCAGTGTGGAGCCTTTCTTAAACAAGTATAATAATATTTTCCTTTGCTATGAGGGTGAGTTTCCACTCCGAGGGGAGAAACATTAGTTTTTCAGAGACTGGCGTCAGTTTGAATGACTCAGTCACAACTCAGCAATGAAAAAACTGATGTATTTCTTTAAAATGTTATGTTGCCAAAGTTCTACATAGTCTTTTTAGCTTGACATGGCTTATTTCCAGTTGGTGAGCATGAATAACTAAAGCTGGAAATTTCTAAATGGATTGACCGATGCTTAAAATAAGTTCAAGAAACTGAGTAAAGAGGAGAAGAACCGTGGATTTACAAAAGTCTGGAAAAGCCTTTGAAGCAAATTCTAAATAACTTTATATTCCAAGAAGAAGTTCATGCTCAATAATCCAGGTGAAAAATACAACCAAGTTCAGTCAGGTCATCTGGACAGTTGCGTTTGTTGTTGAGGCGTTTCGTCCTTCATCCAAAGGACTTCATCAGCTCAATTCAATCTCAAGTTTGTTGTGGCTCCTCGGACTGATGAAGTCCTTTGGATGAAGGACAAAATGTCTCAACAAAAAAAGAAACCATTCAGATGACCTGATTTATCTTTGTTGGAGTCCAAGATATTCATTTCAAACAACTGTATCTAAGTACCTCTTTGCCAAGGGCTGAAGGAAGAACTGTTCCGTTCAGATGTAAGGAACCTGGTTTAGATATTCAGGAACAACACAAGGACCACCAAGGCTCCGGAAACCACCAGAACATCAGAGTACCTGTCACTATAGAAGTCTTAAGGCCTCTCAAGACTCATCCCATTTCAGTTTTATGTAATTCTAAACGTGTATATTTTGACACCTAACCCCACTCTTTATGACAGAAAACATCCAAGGCTACGTACGGACCTGAGTGTCCAGGCCCCACATTTACACAAAAAATGGGTGAAAAATACCAAAAACAGCTGAGGTGGGCAACAAACAATGTGCACAGCCTAGACTACAGTTTAGCCAGCCATGCACAAAGCAGGTTACTAAAAACTTCACACGGTCAACATGGCTATGAAAAGCTTATAGTTGAGGTGAAACGCACAAAAATAAACGTTTTACCGTGGGAGTATGTATTTTTTTTTAAAGAATGTCTGGCTGCCAGTTTGCTTCAGTTAAAAAATAAAGTTTAGTGAAATAAATATTTTGTTTAATAAATGTGGAGTTGTCTGAGGGAGAGTTTCACACAGCAGAGTTTCATTATATGCCGATGACTCACTGTTTTATGTTGCTACTTTTTTACTCGTTGGAATAGCAGTTCAAGAAATGTTCTTTTTTAGTATCAATGACTGCTTTTAAGAAATATTTAAACAGGTCACGATCAATAAAACTAATTTATTCTGGTCCGATTAATGTAGGCTGCAATTAAAATGGTTTTTGTAGCGATCTGTTCATCAGGATGAATCTGTTGCATGATTTTCTACATTTTAATATATTTTTTTATTATAATCAACTATTCATTTATTAGCCACATTTAGTTGATTGTAAATGACAAAACACAAAAATGCTAAAATAAATGTTTTATAATTTTTTATTTTTTATTTTTTTTTTATAATAGACCCTAAAAAAACCGCCTCCTAGAAATTCAAGCTCTTATCTCTAGTCTGGAGGGGTTTTATTATAAGATTTTTACACAGAAGTGTTTTTCTAATAAATAATATTAATTTTGTACCTGTGAGGATGTGATGTTGCAAAGCCATAAAGAAAAAAAATACCTTTCCTGATTTTTTAACATTTCCTCATAAAAAGTGCTTTAGTTTAAAAAAAATTATTTTTTAGACTGAACAAACTTTTACACAACTTTTGTACTGAAACAATAAACTCAATATTTTTGACATATTGTTGATGTTGGAAACTGCTACTGCAATCATTCACTAGTAAATACATATTTAAAAAATTATTGCAATGTCATTTTAATTATTTTACTGATTGTCTTGAAAGAGGTAGAATCAATGTTTTACTGTTTTTAACACAATTATGCACAAAAAGCCAAAATAGACAAGATGATTTACCACTAACTAACTAAATAAATGAAGCTTTGTGGATTCTTTTTAAATAATTATATGAGCATGTTCCATAAAGTCCAGTTTATAAGTTAAAAAACATAAAATTGTGCTCAGTTTGAATGTTTCTGTGAGTTTTTACCAGGAGAGTGTAGTTTCCATCGTGCGACTGAAGAATCCTGTAGGTATAGATCACCCTCTGTTTGCTGAAAAGACAAAACAAGATGTTGACGTTAACAAAAGCCCAACAAGAATTTGGAACTCTTATTTTGTAAAAATCCAAGCTGACAAAATGGCCGACATTTTGCTGTATGAGCTGCGGAACAAGAGATCGGAAGAAACTTTAAGCTGATGTCAGTGGTGTTTTAGGGTCACCATGGTAACCACACACCTGCGTCTGTCACTTGTTGACAGCACTCTTTATGAAAGACAGAAATGCAGAGCAGAAAGTAAGCCTCGGGAAAATATTCATATTGGAAAAAAGTCTATGACAGAAGTGTGGTTATCATGTGTTGCTTTTTTTTTTTTTTTTTTAATTAAATGTGTTTTGGGAAGGAGGTACAGCTCAGTTTTAAAATAAATTTCAATTGCAATGGAAACCAGTGAGAGTTTGGGTGTGTGCACTCTGGATGGATTTGAGAGAAAATCATCAGTCCTGCAGCAGCGAGACACACTGGATGAAAGGAGATAAAAATCTTTACATTTTGATGCACACTGTGAATAAAAAGTACATTTTATCATTGATTCCAAAGATCACCAAAAGTTCATGTTCAATAATCCAGTTACAAATCCAACAATGTTCAGGCAGGTCATCTGGACAGTTTCTTTTATTTACTTGTTTTTTTGGGCTGAGACGTTTCATCCTTTAGCCGAAGGACTTCTTCAGTCCGAGGAGTCACAAACAAACTGGAGTCTCATAAATACCACACTCCCATAGTGGGGGGAAAAAACAGTTTGGTCTCCAGTTTGTTTGTGACTCCTCGGACTTAAAAAGTCCTTCGTATGAAGGATGAAACGTCTCAGCAAAAGACCAAGAAACCTTCCAGATGACCTGACTGAACATTGTTGGATTACAAAGAACGTTTGGCATATGTGCACAACCTCCAAAGAACATTACATGTGTGTGAATCGAAGAGCGCCGTGACTAGTTGGAAAAAAGAACGTTTCATTTTGACAAGTGGATCACGAGACCTTATGTTCTGGCTTCTGCTCTGGGAAAATGGGTGAAGGTGGGCCAGGGTTGTGTGTAGTTGTGTAGCTCTGAGGTTCATGCACGATCTGATCACAAAAGCCTCATAGAGGCTGATTGGCTCGTCTGCATGAATTACAAGTCCCAAAGTTATGAAAACCCCATGCTCCGTGTGGTTTGCGTCACAACTCCTACAGATGAGCTGAGTTCTGTTGGACCTGCAACCACACGGCATCAGAATATACAGATTTGTTGTTTCTCGTTGTCTGAATGTTTCTGAGTGGTCCTCACCGAGAACCATAGCATTTTTCTTCAGTACATTTTTCAGCACATCTGCAATTTGTGCACTATTTCGACAATTCATGTAGCAAAACGTTCGGCTCGTTCAGGACATTCCTGCTCTGACTTTTGTTATTTGTGAAATTTTTACTTTTTGAATTATTTATCTTTGTCGGCCATGTTTTTCTCATTGAAAATGAACGGCGCTCTATTCGGATCCTTCAAACCCTTTAGCTGTTTACAACCTTTTATTGCTCATTTCAGCTTTTGTTCTGGTTCAGCTTCCTTTCCATTTACCTTATTTTATCTATTTTGCTTTTGCTCCTTTTAGCTTCTTTCTGCCAAGTTAATCTTTTTCTGCCTTTGCTTTTTAGTTGTTTTCTAGCTTGAGCTTTTTCCTGTTATTAATTTTTTGACTATAATTGTTCTTCTTTTGAATAATTTTAACAGTTTGCTCCTTTCAGCCTCTTGCTGCAAATTTTAACTTTTTTGTTGCCTTTTCAACTTCTAATTTCAGTTTCTTTTTTTGTTAATTTTAAATGTTTTGTAATCTATTCAGCTGTTCTCTCTCTCTGCCCATTTGATCTTTTTCTACACACTTCTGCTGTTTTTCAGCTTTCAGCAAATGTCACCTGTTCAAATTCAACTTGCAGTAACAGCTTAGCGATTAAACTTTTTAGCTGTTTTCAGCTTGTTCAGCAGCACTCAGCTAAAATCCTTCAGCAATAAGCATCCACGCTGCATTTTCACAGAAAATCACATTTATCTAGATTCCTTTGTTTCTTTATTTCTTGATTAATGAATCACGACAAAATTCAGTGTTTACCAACTCCACCACTACAACCCCACTACAAGAGCTGTGTAAAATTTTCATAAAACCAGAATATAGTGGTTTATAAATCCATATTTTATTCCGAATGAAACACAGTGAACACATAAAAAAATTTAAACTGAGACTTTTTTTTTGAACATTTAGTGTAATTTTAAATTCTTTGGCAGCAACTCACCTAAAAAAGGTTGTTGTAGGTGCAAGAAAAGGCTGTAAGTGTGAATAAGAAGCAGCTGGAGGAGCATTTTGTAACTATTTAGATTTATTGGTAACCAGTCAGTGAGAGGACTGCATACAAAGTGAGACTTTTAGAAGTGAAGATGGGCAGAGGTTCACCAGTCTGTGAAAAAACATGTCCACCGTCACGGAACAATTTCAGAATAAAGTTCCTCAGCATGAAATAAGAAACACTTTGAATGACATAAAAAATAGTTAAAGAAAACGGGCCAGTATTGATGAGTGACTCAATGCTGATGCGTTTAAATATTACCAGGCTTCACAACAACTTTTCTAAATGATTCAGTACCTGTTTCTGGTGGTCTGATGGTTATCAGCTGGAACGTCATGGAACAAACCAGAGAAAACGACTGACCACAGCAGAGACACATGACCACGAAAAGGAAGCAACTTTAAGATGAGGCGTTGGCACAACTTTAAACACAGCAA
>JARVGS010000761.1:23418797-23428864 GCA_031762315.1 Hypsolebias antenori | reverse complement strand
AAGAATAGCTAGAAGCTAAAAGTATCCAAAGAATAGCTAGAAGCTAAAAGTATCCAAAGAATAGCTAGAAGCTAAAAATATCCAAAGGATAGCTAGAAGCTAAAAGTTTCCAAAGGATAGCTAGAAGCTAAAAGTATCTAAAGTATAGCTAGAAGCTAAAAGTGTCCAAAGAATAGCTAGAAGCTAAAAGTATCTAAAGTATAGCTAGAAGCTAAAAGTATCCAAAGAATAGCTAGAAGCTAAAAGTATCTAAAGTATAGCTAGAAGCTAAAAGTTTCCAAAGGATAGCTAGAAGCTAAAAGTATCTAAAGTATAGCTAGAAGCATGGTAAATGGACTCTACTTGTATTTTGCTTTTCTCTCTTATCAAAACACTCAAAGCTCTTTACAACACAATCTGTGCCTCATTAACCCGTTCACGCAGCTCTCTACTAAATCTCTACAAAGACTAATCAGAGCTTTATCACATTCATGCACTGATGGGACACACATCAGAGGCATTGAGGCGTTCAATGTCTTGCCCAGGTACACTTCGGCATGTGACTGCTGGTGGAATCGAACCCCCAACTCTTGCTTTGGACGACGACTGCTCTAACCACTCAGCCACAGCCGCCCCAAGTATCAAAAGGACTGAGCTGAATACAGCACCTCAGACTGAAGACGTCTTTCGGCTGAACGACGAAACGTTTCTACATTTTATTTATTTATTTTTTGTTAGTTTTGCTTTGTTTTGTTTTTTGAATGTCCAGAGGACCAGACTTAACATTTTTAGATATCAGACTGATAGGTGCAGGTCAGAGTTTCAGTCAGGGTTTAGAGCTCACCAACGCACTGAGTCTGCACTGGTGAAAGATACCAGAGATGTTCTCATGGCCTCTGACAACAGACAGGTGTCTGCACTGGTCCTGTCAGACCTCAGTGCTTCATGTGATACAGTTGATCATAACATTCTACAAACAGAGACTTGAATATGATGATTAGCTTACATCATATTTATCTGATAGATTCCAATTTGTAAATGTAAATAATGAATCTTCATCATACACCAAAGATAGTCATGGAGTTCCTCAGGGTTCAGTGCTTGGACCAATACTCTTTACCTTGTATATGCTTCCATTAGGTGACATTATTAAACAGCATGGGATAATGTTCCTTGTTATGCTGATGATACACAGTTAAACTGAGTGTGTATATTGAAATGTTCAGTTTTCCTGTCTGTTAATTGTTTAATCTTCCTATATAATCTGATATACAGCATGGATGTTTCTGTTCAGTGCCCTGAGATGACTTCTTTGGTGCTATATAAATAAACTGAGTTGAACTGATAGCTAGAAGGATAACTAGAAGCTAAACGTAGCCAGAGGAGCTGACGACAGTTTGTATCTGGTGTGAAAGGCGGCGGGCGATAAGGCAACGCACCTACCTGAGAGGAAACCCCACAGCTGCTGTGTGACGTGATAAAACAGATTCTGTTGTGAATTTCAATCCTCAGGAAACTGAATAATCTTTGAGTAAATAATGAGAAACTGTCGCCTCCTCCTCCTCCTCCATCACCATCACAGCCACAGGAAGGCCCTGGCAGCTGATATTATCTCTGCGCTCCTCATCTTCGTCCTCTGTGTCGAAATCTCGCCCAAAGGGAAACCGTTGGGTTGCAACGGTCCGCGGGTCCGTTTCTGTGGGTTAGGCTGCTGATGGTGAAGAGCGTGGCGGGTGACGAGAGGGCCGCTTTCGGGAATCGACCAGCGCACTCGTCTGCTGTGTGGCAGTTCTGTGTTCAAGACCTCCCTCTGGCATCATTTGTGAATTTCTAACTTTTGATGGTTCTTCTTCATCTCAGGGTGGAGTGACGACGCAACAACCGGCTTTAGTGACTTTCAGAGTCGTGAAAAGTTTACAGAAGTTTAATTTGTTGTAGTTTTCCTGCCATATTTTACTGACGCGCTCGGACAGATCTGTGTTTGTGACCCGCGCTGTCAGAATGAGCTGCGGCGCAAACGCGGTGAACTTTTCGATGTTCGCCGTCATCGACTAAAACATCAACAACAAACGTTTAAATCAAAGTTTTCCAACCCTTCGTCTCGTCAACCTCGACTGTTTTTCTCTGCTGGCTGCCGTAGCCCCTGGGAAATCCCGTCGTATAATGCTTGGCGTCGTTTGTGGATTTTATTTATTTAATTATTTACATACGGCCGGATCCCGACGGCGTCGCTCCGGCTCAGTAAGTTCTCTCGTGAACAGAAGCAGATTTCAACAAAAACCACGGATCGTTTGGAAGTTTTGCCAGATTATAAAAGTTTAAAGTTTGTTTCAGCGCAGTAAAAGCCAGCGGCTCACCTGCACGTTGTAACTGGATCGGGTTTTGTACCCATCAACAATCTCCCAGTTTAATTCTGGTTTGATTGGTCTTCTTGGCTGGTTCTGGACCCGGGTTTTGATCGTCGTCCGGGTCGAGGTCAGGGCTTTGAGAAGCTAAACGTTAGCCTGACTCATCCAAACTCCAAGTCGAAGCTATTCCATGATGCTGCCACCGCCGTGTTTGAGAGGTGGGATTCAGAGCCTCATCTTGACTCAGTTCATTCCATCCATCCGTCTTCGGCTTGTTCTGGACTCAGGTCTCAGGGGCAGCATCTTGAGCAGGGAGGTCCACACATCTCTCTCCACAGCTCTTCTGGGAGGTCTCCAAGGAGTTCCCAGACCAACTGACAGTCTCTCCAGTGTGTCCTGGCTCTTCCCCAGGGTCTCCGTCTAGTTGGACATGCCTGAACCACCTCAACTGGCTCCTCTCGATGTGGAGGAGCAGCGGTTCTACTCCGAGTCTCTCCTGATAACTGCAGAGGAAACTCATTTCAACCGTCACGATCACCGTGACCATCGCCCCACAGCTCAGCTCGCTCTTCACCACAAAGGACCGGCACAGAGTTCACAATACTGCAGACGCTGCACCGATCCGTCTGTCAATCTCTCCGTTCTTCCCTCGTGAACTAAACCCTGAGAGACTTGAGCTCCTCCACCTGAAGAGCTCGACCCTCGAGGGTCATCGGTTCAGTTTATTTAAATTATTCATACGGCGCCAAGTCAATATAAAGGTCATCTGGGGTCACCGTATCAAAAATTAAACATTTGTTTGATTTAAAATAATGCACAATGAATTAAAGTTAAATTTGATCAACAAAAGCCCAAAAATTGAGAAGAAATTAAAATTTATTTTACATTTTCTTTTTATGTCATATTAAAAAACTTCACATTTCACGACATTTAAATGTAAAATCTTCCTGAAATGATTTTTATGCATCTTCACACGGTTCATGTTTCATGATAAATCACGTATTAACCCAGAGAGACTCTTAGATTTCATCGCCTCCACTACAAACCACAGGTTGTTGGGCAACTCTGTTGGGCAACAGGAGTTGCGATCAGCCCTGACGAGGACAACAAACGTCAGGTAGGTGGTGAAGCAACGAAACGGGAAAAGGTTCTGAACTTTCTGGGGTTTCGCTCAGAAATGACATGAAACATCATCACGTTTAAATTTTATAAGTCAAGTCTCAAATAATACAACAGATTTTATTGTTTTTAACGTTGATGTAAATAAATAAAAACGCCTGGTCGTTTACTTTTAGTATCTGCTGCACGTTTGATTAGCTGCGGTGGCCATTTTGAATCTCAAAGGTCAAAGATTTGTAGGCGTGCGTGTCGTGACTACTTCCCGAGAGTTTCGTTAAATTTCCTCATGAGATATTTTGCTAACAGACAAACGAGTCACTGCTGTGATCAGTTAGAGCTCAGGACGTCGTGCTGGGGATCACTCTCAGCGACCACCAGGCTGAATGCCTGCAAGCTTGGCCGCGTTGAAGCCGTTTTCTGCGTTTTGTAGGTTTGATCAGCTGCGGCGGCCATCTTGAATCGTGTTGACGTCCGTTCAGCCATCGTCTCCCGAGAGTTTTGTTAAGATCCGCTCAGTAGTTCGTGAGATATTTCGCTAACAGACACAGCGCCGATAACCACCTCTTGGTTCTGCTTTTCATCCGTTGCACAAAGTCCAGTTCTACGTCGCACGCGAGCCGAGCCTCGGGAGTTGCGGTTCCCCAGCTGGACCGTCAGAGGCCGGGCTCGTCGGGCCCCTGCAGGTGCCGCTGGGACAGGACGTGTCTCAGGGTGTCCAGCTCCTGGCTCAGCTGTCCCACCTTGACCTGCAGCTTCTGGTTCTCCTCCTGCAGCTGCAGGGCCCTCTGCTGGGTCAGCAGGACCCGCCGCCGGGCCTTGTCCCGGCTCTTCCTCACGGCGATGTTGTTCTTCTCCCGTCGCAGGCGGTACTCGGCGCTGTCCTTGCTGATGACCCTCTTGGAGACGGGGGCCCTGAGGGACGGCAGCAGGAAGGGGGAGAAGTCCTGGAGCCAAGAGGAGACGTTTGTTTGACAGAGACGAGACAGGAAGTGGACGGCGTCGCGGCGTCGGAGCTCACCTGCTGAGCGTTGAGCTGATGGTTGGACCCGCCGGAGCCGGACGTGTAGGACAGGAACGCCACCTGCTCCCTGTCCTCAGCGCCCCCCCTCATGACCCCCTGACACTGACTGTAGGACATCATGTCCATCGGGGACATCTGATTGGTCGGGGCCCCCTGGTTGGAGGAGCTCATGACCTGACCGTGGACCTGACCCGGGTACGAGGACCCCCACTCCTGGATGACGGAGGACACCCTGGGATCAGACATCTGGGGCGAGGGGTCAAAGGTTAGATTAACATTTATTTAAAAATACAAAGATACAAATTCAGTTTTAATTTGAAATTAGAGTGAACAAGTAAAATAAAATTAGTTCAACTAAAACAACTCAAATATAAAAACAAAAGTAAAACCTCACATTTCAACAGAGCAAAGCTTCAAGGTGGGATTTTTATTTTATTTTTTAAACAATTCAATAATTCTGCCCTCCCCGTTAAAAAATCACATTAAAACATTTGTTTAAATTTATTTATTTTCAAACAGAATCAATAAAGTTGATTACAAGGAATCGAATTTGAACAAATACTTCTGGTAAAACTTACAAAAACTTTACAAAAAATATTTAGTGAAGTTGCAAACTTTGGGGATTTATTTTACTACTTAATATTTTCGAATGACCAAAAATAAATAAATAAAATAAACATAAAACATCTATTCAGGGATGTATTTTTGTTATATTTTAAAATAAACAGCAAATTAACAATTAAAATAAAATTACCCAAATGGGAAAAGATATTCAGGAATACTTTTATTTAATCTACTAATTTAAAAAAAAAGGACTATAAAAAAGTAAAACAAATTGATTTCTCCATTTCTTTAATAATGATAAAAATACTAAATTATGGTAGAAAACATTTAGGAAAATATTTAACTGTAATAAGAAATCAAATAATAAAGTCATCTGTTTTACTTTTCCAAATAAATTACCCAAATATTCAAAGATTAAATTGATCAAAACCAACAGTAAAAGTAAATAAAAATATTTCCTAAAAAGTTATTAAAAAAACTTTTTTCTGTATTTATAATTAAAACCTTCAAATGCTTAATTTTCTAAAATTATCAGAATAAAAACAAACACTAAAATAATTCTGTTTATTATTAAAATTTCCTTTTAACTCTTTAGCAGTTTTAAAAAATAAATTTTAAATTTGTAATGCTAAATTTAATTTGTAAACCCTTAGAGTTGCTTTGTGTTTTTCTTTTATTTAGAATCTGTTTGCTCATATTTTAAGATAAAAAAAACAGTAATTTTGGTTTAATTTGAGTTAAATTGTGTCTTACCTCGACTCTGCAGCTCAGAGGGCTGAGTGGAAATGAAGACAGGCAGGTACCTCCGAGATTATCACACATCACTTCCCCTCTGGCACACGCACGCACGCACAACATCTGTCACTTTTGAGAAAACTCGTTAGATATGATCACTTTCAGCATCGAGATCATTTCTCTCTCCTCGCGGCTTCCGTAGCTCCGCAACAAAATCAAAATGGCGGCTCAGATCGACAACGTGAGTAAAGCAGGGTTGAGTATTTGGAATTAAAACGCTTATTTTCGGTTTCCAATTTTGTTTTTGAATACATTTGAGATTTTTTTTGTGTATTTTTACTTTAAATTTTATATTTATAAAAATGCGCGGTGTATTTTAATTTATTCTTTTTTTTTTTTTTAGCGAAGAGGCTGCAGCGAATGTGTTTCTTTGTAGCCAAATTTTAATTTATACATTGTTCACACAAACTTTTACACTTTTTACAGGATTTAATCGAGAGAGATTTACCGAAAGCTGTTCAACTCCTGAATAATCTCACTGAGCAGGTAAGCTAACGCGGTGCTTTTATTTTGAAACAACAGTCATTTTCCTTTCACAAAGCTGGGCTTTTTATGTTTAAATTAATAAAACGGTAATATTTACGATTGTTTAAGTTACATTAGACTTTAAAAACCCTTACAAATTCAAACACTATAAATATTCTGGAGTTAATAAATATTTTTATATCTATAATCAGATAAATGGGCAAAAAGTAGTAAAAAGTTTAACTTTTCTTCATCTAATCTAATTCTGAAAAGGTATAAACTAGAAGAAATTTTAAATTTTTGTATTTAAGTGTCATATTTGAGTTGAATCCCTTTCCAAGTGCTTTTCAAACATACCCAACTCTTTCATTCAACCTTTATTTAAATGGGTTAATCCCACTGAGCCTCGGGGATTCATTTACAAGAGAGACCTGAACAAATGAGCAACATCTGGACTTCCTGCTTAAATTTGTCTCGAAACTAAGTTTATATGTACTTTAGGTAACTTCGGTCACAAGTCATGTCCGCGAGCTCCTAACGAAAGTCAAAGATGGAGCTTTCAACACAGCAAAGGTGAGTGAAGGTGACTCATTATCTGTCTGTTAGCAAAATATATTATAAACCACATAATGAAACATTAAAATGTCTACAACTAGAGATTTTAAGCTAAATTGGCTGTGGTAGTAGCTGAGAGTCATCTCCGACTCTGAGGCTAAACAGATCACACACACACAAACTGCTGATGATGAGGAGACGCTGTTCTGGCTCTGTTTTGTTTTTATTTGACACTTTTAGCTCCTGTTGCATGTCCTTCTGCTGCTTATAGCTATGGTTTTGCTGCTTTTAACTACTGCTTTGCTATTTTTGGCTTTTAATTCTTGTTCTTTTAGCTTTCAGCTATCCTCTCTTATTTTCTACTGGTTTTGACTGTTTTATCTATGGTTTTGCAAAATTTAGTCTGTGTAGCTGGTTTTGTCCGGTGTTGCTCATTTTAGCCTCTGTGTTGCTGATTTTAGTCTGGTGTTGCTGATTTTAGCTTGTGTTGCTGAGTTTGTCTAGTGTTGCTCATTTTAGCTGGTGTTGCTCATTTTAGCCTCTGTGTTGCTGATTTTAGTCTCTGATGCTCATTTTAGCTGGTGTTGCTCATTTTAGCCTCTGTGTTGCTGATTTTGTCTTGTATTGCTCATTTTAGCTTGTGTTGCTCATTTTGGCTTGTGTTGCTGATTTTAGCCTCTGTGTTGCTGATTTTAGCTTCTGTGTTGCTGATTTTAGCTTGTGTGTTGCTCATTTTAGTCTCTGTGTTGCTGATTTTAGCTTCTGTGTGGCTCATTTTAGCCTCTGTGATGCTCATTTTAGTCTCTGTGTTCCTGATTTTAGCTTCTGTGTTGCTCATTTTAGCTTGTGTGTTGCTCATTTTAGCTTGTGTGTTGCTCATTTTAGCTTGTGTTGCTGGTTTTAGCCTCTGTGTTGCTAATGTTAGCTTCTGTGTTGATTTTAGTTTCTGTTGTACACTTGGTGTTTTCTCCTGTTGACATGTAACAGAAACTGCTCGTTTCTTCAGGGTTTGTCCTTCCTGGACCTTCGGTACCACCTGCTGCTCTTCTACCTCCAGGACCTCACCCACCTGATCAGCATCAAGGCAGAAGGCGGCCAAATCAAAGCGAGCGCCGCCCTGAACCGAGTGGTCACCATCAGAACCGTAAGACCGGACCATAAACGCTCTCCGCTTGTTTTACCGTCTTCTGCCCGGGCTTCACGTCGAACCTTTTCATGTCCCTCTTTTGAAGGTTCTGGAGAAAATGCGGCCCCTGGACCACAAGCTGAAGTACCAGGTGGATAAACTGGTGCGCACGGCCGTCACCGGGAGTTTATGTGAGGCTGATCTTTTCGATGAATCGTTGAATTTCTGTGTGAAGCTGCTATATCAACATTTAGCTGTTTTCTGTTGGTTTTAGCTGAGAACGACCCGCTGCAGCTGCGCCCGAACCCCGAGAATCTCATCAGCAAAGTGAGTTTTTCACTGTTGCACGATCGCCCGCTGCCAAAAGGCGATGGTGGAAAGTCACATTAATGCCAGCGTCTGTTAGCAAAATATCTCACAACCCTCTGGATTGATTTTAATACACATGGCAGCCGTGAAGAAATGACATCCCGACACAAGAACTACAGATACTGAGCCAACACTTGGTGGTGGTAGCTGAGAGTCATCCCAAACACACAGTGTGACATTTCAAATGTTTGAAGCTGCAGCTCCACCATCACTTATCTTAGTCTGAAAC
Source organism: Hypsolebias antenori (assembly GCA_031762315.1). Taxonomy (NCBI): domain Eukaryota; kingdom Metazoa; phylum Chordata; class Actinopteri; order Cyprinodontiformes; family Rivulidae; genus Hypsolebias; species Hypsolebias antenori. The sequence goes on along the minus strand of JARVGS010000761.1, from coordinate 23,420,294 downwards.
TCTGGCGATGCTCGTTTAGATTTTTGATCGTTTTAGTGCGAGTAAAGTTAAAATTTGATCTTTTTATGGTCCAGCTGAGTGGATCTGAGTCTGAAGGTGAAGCAGGGGACGAGGGAGCCCCTGAGAAGAAAGCAGCCCGCTCTGGTGGCAGGAAATACGTCCCGCCGAAGATTGCTCCGGTCCACTACGGTAACGTTGGTCGGATTTAGACGGGCAGGTTTTAGATTAATTTTGGATGAAGTTTGACTCTGATCCGTTTGCTCCTCAGACGGCGACCTGACGGAGACGGACAAGAAGAAGGCTCAGATGGAGCGCCAGCGGCGGGCGGCCCTCAGGAGTTCGGTGATCCAGGAGCTGAGGCAGCAGTACAGCGACGCCCCCGAGGAGATCCGGGACCGACGGGACTTCCAGAGCGAGCGGGAGAGCCGCGACGAGCTCCACAGGTGAAGGATCGCCACACAGCTGGCGTGTTGTAGCGCTGGTTAGATGAGGCGTCGCTGAAGACCGATATCTTCACAGGAAAAACTACGAGGAGTCGATGATGGTGCGTCTGACCGTCCCAAAGAGTCAGAAGACCAGGAAGAGGAACCTGATGTCCATGTCCAACCAGCTGAGCAGCATCACACACTTCAGTGACATCACAGCTCTGACGGGCGGCGAGGGCAGACAGGTGGGTTCTAATGACATCATCAACATCCAGCTCTTGATCACGGCTGACGGACACAAAGAACAAACTCACGAGTCGTCTCTGTGAAAGTTTAAATATCTTCATTTGTTATTTTGTTGTTCAGGATGAGGATAACCATACACCGAAGAAAAAGAAGAAACTCCTGAAGAAGAAAACCAAAAGAAAAGGTGAGGAAGCTCGAAACTCATGAGACTAAACGGGTTTGAGTCACGTCCAACGGTTGTCCTCTCTGCTGTGCAGCCTTCAAGAAGCGCCGATGAATCCGAGTCGACGTGTCAGCCAGCCATCCTGTTCTATAAATAAAATCAAGACTTCTCATCTCCACTAGAGGGCAGCCATGACGGTCACGAGCATCGCAAAAACAAGTTCTCTTCTCGGAGTTCATCAGGGCTTCGTCTTAGGCCCCCAGAGGAAACCTACTCTGCACGTTCCAGTGACGAGGCCAACAGCAGCAATTTAACACGCTGGTTTTACTTTCACTCAATAAAACAAGATTTTTTTTTTTAATTTATAAAATTTTTTCATTTTTAAAATACAAAACAATCCCATTAACGATTACATAAAAAATATAAAAAAATGAAAAGTAGCAGAAAGAAGAAAAATTCTTATTATATCTGCCCCTTTTTTTCAAACCATCAGTTCAAACAATAATAATCTTCCAGTAACAGAACAAAATGAATTACTCTTTCTAATTTTTCTAACTAATACAATACACATTACGCTACTTCATTTATATATTTTTTTAACAATTCAGTTTTGATCATTTTCTTAAATGTACACATTGACTTGGCATTTTTAACTTCATTCTC
>JARVGS010000761.1:23399891-23412200 GCA_031762315.1 Hypsolebias antenori | reverse complement strand
GCTTTTAGAATCGATTCTGAATCGCCAGGACTAAGAATCTAGATTCTTTTAAAAATCGATTTTTTCCTGCAGGCCTACCTAACAGCTCAGGTTTATATCGTTGGTGTCTTTGTCTGGAAGGTTACCTGATGATCACCGCCTGGCCCCAAAACATGACATCTCTGTCGGTGTTTGAAAACTTGGAAATGATCAGAGGAAGATCAAAAGCTGGAGAGTGAGTTTCCCCTTTCTAAATACAGTATAAGATCACAGTTTTCAGAGAGAAGTTCTGCCTGTTCGTTTTCTACAGAACCTGCAGTTTGATGATTTGATTTAGGTTTTCATTCTTTGTTAAAATGAGTAGGTTTAACTGAGGTCAGAACATGTTCATTTTATTTTCGGTACCATGACTCGTCTCTTTAAAAGAGCGTGCAATAATTTAGCATTTTTCTGCCCTAGAGGCTGATTGTTGAATTAAAACATTGAAGCAGAACAAGAGCCACAACACAGTCAAATTGCTGGGGCGTTACAAATGTCCTGTTTTGCTCTCAGTCAGTACAGTCTGGTGGTGGTGAAGATGGAGCACCTGCGCTGGCTTGGCCTGCGCTCTCTGAAGGAGGTGAGTGCTGGGCATGTGATGCTGAAGGACAACGAAGACCTGTGCTACACCGAGACCGTGAACTGGTCCCAACTCTTCAGATCCAAAGACCAGATCAGCAAATCTGCTGGCAACACCTGCAGTGAGTCCTGAATTCAGTACCTTCTGAAGCTGAGTTGAACGACCATCAGAGAATTAAACCTGTGTTTATCTGCTTCACACAGAGCAGCAGAATCAGACCTGTGATCCGGAGTGTTCAGAGGACGGCTGTTGGGGCCCTGGGCCCACGATGTGTGTGTCCTGTCGACATTTTGACCGCAGGGGGCGCTGTGTGGCACAATGCAACCTGTTGCATGGGTGAGCTGCATAACTTATTTTATTCAGCACAAAAATGTTCACATTATTTGTTTGCTTATAGTGTTAATGTGTCAGATTGGCTGATGCTGGTGAACCCAATGGTGCAGGCAGGCAAGGACTCAAGATAATATAAAATAAGGAGTTTATTTTACAAAACAAAAGAGCTGACAGGGCAACCAACTTACAAAGTACATAAACCAGGAGATGAACATGAGGAGTAGAATGGGCATCACTAGGAACAGGGCAGGGCATCACCAGTGGACAGATAATAATGCCAGGACCAGGACTAACACAGAGACACAGACTTATATACAGGAAACACCAATTAGACCAAGTGATGACACTTGTGAGTAATCACAGATGCCAGAGAAAGAGACAGAGGACGCAAGACATGAACATGACACAAGATGGGGCTAGATACTAAAGCAACACAAACCCTATAAAGAGAAACAGAGGATCAGGGGGAACACAGACATAAACACAACACCAGGGACAAAACCACAACTCCTACAGAATGCTGCTTTACTAGCTATAGTTTAGCACTTCTTTCTGCATATAGCTTATTCAAAATACTTTTGGCAATTTCATCGGTTCAGGTATTAAAACAAAGTACAAAAGTACAAACTACAAAGTTCTTTATTTGTCATTTGTGAACAGACTAACAATCCAGGCACATTGGAATTATTGTGCAGAGCCCTCTCAGTCATAGTCAAAACACAGAAACAACACTAAATACATAAAGTACAAATAAGAATTAAGTGGTTTATATCTACATTGTAAGTAGGTAATATCTACACCTTCCCTTGTCATGTGAATTTAGTTAGTTTTCATTCAACCTTTATTTAGGCAGGTTAATCCCATTGAGCCTCGAGGGCTCATTTACAAGAGAGACCTGGAAAGTGGAAAGTGTTGTAGTGTTGGGTTATTATTGCACCAGATTCAGTGGTTCTGTTTGCCATCAGTCTGACTTTGGCAGGGAAAAAAAGCTATTAAAAACCTTGTACTATAGGTGATGATGCTGTATGCTCTACTGTGTTTCAGGTTATATGAATATTTTTTCTGTCTGAGTAAATAAACAGAATGGAGTGAGTCCTTGATGGTTTTCAACAGCGCTGTACCACCATCGAGTCCATGGAAGGAAGTTTTGCCCCTGTGATCCTCACTGCAGTCTTTATGACTCTTTGCAGTGCCTTCCTTTCTGCTTGTGTAGTGTTCCCATACCAGACGGTGATGCCTGCAGTTAGGATACTCTCTATCAATCCTCTATAGGCCTGGGTGAGAGGGTGCTGGTTCAAACCTGCTTTCCTGAGCAGTCTAATGAAGTACAGTAAAGCCTTTGCTGGGCTTTTTTCACTGTAGCTGTGGTGTTGAGAGACCAGCTCTGTCCGATGTAACTTGCAGTCCCAGGAGTCTATAGCTGTCAGCCCTCCCTACTTCAGTACCTTTAGTGATGAGAGGATATAATTGGGGAGGGTTCTTCCTGAAGTCCTATATGATTTCTTTGGTCTTGTCTGTATTGAGGATGAGGTCGTTCTTCTCTACATAGTTTATAATTTTGTCTACCAGAGTCTGGTACCCTGACTTGTTCCCCTCCTGGATGAGCCCCAATATAGTGGTGTTGTCAGCATATTTAATGACGATGGTGTTGTGCTGGGTGGAGACACAGTAAGTGCACAGAGTAGAGTTTAGGGAGGAGGCAACAGTCCTGCAGGGATCCTGTGCTGACTTTGAGTTCAGCAGACACCCTTCCTCTCATTCTCACCACCTGTGGTCTATCTGTGAGGAAGTCCAGGATCCAGTTACAGGTGGGAGTCGGGACGCCGAGGTCTGTCAGCTTCTCTATCAGTTTGGCCAGTTGGATGGTATTGAAAGCCAAACTGTAGTCCATGAAGAGCATTCTGGCATATGTTCTGCTGCTTTCCAGTTTCCAGGTGTTGCAGAATGTGGTGTAGGGCTGTTGCTACGTCATCATTTAGGGTGATAGGCAAACTGGAGGAGGTTGACGGTATCCGGGACCATGCAGTTGATGTGCTGAAGAACTAGTTTTTCAGGTACGTCATAGCAACAGCTGTTAGTGCCATTGGCCTGTAGTTGTTAAGGGTAGATGTTTCTGAACTTTTGGGAAGTGGTATGATGACGCTAGATTTGAAAATACAGGGGACTACTGCCTGGGATAATGATAGGTTGAAGATGTCAGCATATGCTCCAGCTAGCTGTTCTCCACAGGCCTCCAGAACTCTGGGAAGAACTCCATCAGGTCCACCAGCCTTGTGGGGGTTCAACTTCTTCAGAGCTTTCAGGACATATGTGTGTTTCACCTTCAAGGTAGTACCCGACGGGATCCCAAAGGGCACTTGAGGGTGGGTCTGTGTTCAACCTGACAAACATGGCGTAGAATGTGTTATGGCTGTCTGGAAGGGTGGCCTTTCAGGGACCCATGATTGTCATAGTTCTTCTGTAGTTTGAGACTGATTGAATTACACATGCTGTGCAGGCTTTGGTTGAAGTGGTAGCTTCAAGTTTTTGTGAGTGAGCCCTTTTTGCTGTTCTTATGGCCTTTTGCAGCTCATACCAGGCTGGTAAAAAAAAAAACATCCAGCTCATTTAGAAGATGTATCCTGTGGTTTTTGTATTTGTTACTTTGATACTTTTGAAAATATTTAGATTTATTAAAAATTTTGGTTCCTTTGAAACTGCAAGAGATTTTCAATTTTAGCTCATTTTAGCTTTTATGGTTTTGTTGAGCTAATTTTAGATTTTGGCTTATGAGTTTGTTTTAATTTTTACTTACCGCTTTGTGAATTTAAGCTTTAAGTTGATGTCCTGGTTTTAGCTTTTACCATTTAGCTATTTTAGATATCTTTTTAAAATCTATCTTCTATTTTAGCTTTTAACAAAAATTGTCAAATCTGGCTGTGATAGCTCAGTGGTCAGTACAGTGGTCTTGTAATCTTGAAACTGCAGGTTTGAGTCCAGGTTTTGTCAGGAAAAGCATCCTGCATTTAAAAGATTGACAAATCTTTGGTGCAAGTTCGCTCTTTATCGTGACCCCTGAAGAAGGGATCAGTTGAAAGTTGTCTTTTTGGCAATGGTTTTACTGATTTTACTTTCTGTTCCACTCGTTTTAACTTTGACATTTCAATTTCAACTTCTTTAACATATTTTATAGTAAAATTGTTAATCTAGGAGCATATAAATTTATAATTAGATGTAAAAGTCTGAAATTGTGACAAAGTTGTTTTTGTTGTGTGTTGGTTTAACTCAGTTTTTTTTTTTTTTTTTTTTTTGTTAATTTGTTACATTAGGTGTTTGTTAGTTAGTAGGCATCATGGCACAGAAAACATAATTCCTCTTGTCTCGGTTTCTTCCTTTAGTGAACCCAGAGAGGTCGAGGTTGATGGCCGCTGCGTCGAGTGTCACTCGGAGTGTTTGACAATGACTGGGAAACCAACCTGTTTTGGTCCGGTGAGTCTAGCTGCTGTCGGCTGTCCAAGAAAACTAGAAATCCTTTTAAAAATATCTTTTTTTTTTTTTCTCTAAAATTATTATAATTTACAAAACAGTTTCTAAAAATTCATTACTTCTTACTAAAAGGAGCCTATTCAGTAGTACACATATAGTCAGACTCAGCTGAGTCATTGGTTGCCATGGTGATTCCCGCCCTGGAAGCAGAAGGGGGAGGGGTCTGCCTCAATGCACGAGACAGAATAAAATGCAAAGACATAAGCCTTAAACAAACTATTGTATAACAACTATGTCAGATCGTACAAGCTCTTGATAGTGAGCGTCAGAAGGTTCTGATGGTCACATGTTCGTTTTTATTCATCTACAATTATTTATTTAAGAGATATAGCTATTTTAAAAGAACTATTGATTTTACCAGTTTAAAAAAAAACTGAATACCATTGTTGTCTATGGGGCATTTTTTAACAATTTTTTAATACGTTTTTATCTGCCATTTGATGTACTGCTACCAAAAGTCAAAACACACAATTTGAGCTGCATTTTTTAAAAAATATATATGGGTTTCACTAAAACTACACTAGTAGCAAACTGAAAAAGGTGATAGGAACTGAAGAACAATAGGTGAACAATAGTTGGTATAATAATAATAATAATAATAATAACAATAATAATAATAATAATAATAATAATAATAAACTTTAGTACTTAATCCTTTGGTACATTTAAATAGTTCTAGACTGAACCTAACCCTATTAACGTGAGTTAAATTGAACAGAATGTAGTTAAATTTGAAACTAAATTAAATTGAATTTGAGTAAATTTACACAATTCAAAACAAAAATTGGGTTGAAATGGGACTAAGCATTGCATGACTTCTGGCTTCTGAACATGATCCCCTCCTGTGTTCAGGGTCCAGGGAATTGTTCCACATGTGCCCAGTTCAAAGATGGCCACTGGTGCGTGGCCCAATGCCCTCATGGCGTCCTGGGAGATGAAAACATGCTGATCTGGAAATACGCAGATTGGGCAGGCCAGTGCCAGCTGTGCCACCAGAACTGCATCCAAGGGTGAATTTTCTCACATAATCCTTTACATGGTGATTTATATGAAGTTATAAAGAGTACAGAATGTTTATTTTATTATTTTTATTGTCTGCAGGTGTTCTGGTCCTGGATTGTTTGGATGCCAAAAGTAAAACTACAGCAATAATTCTTTCTCTGACAACGAAAATGCTTACTAGAAAATTTCATAGACAAGCCTTGATGGGGGCAGCCACTTTGGTGCTTGCTTGTCAATACTTCTTTTAATTCCTTGTTTAGGCTTGCTGAAAAATTAGAATTCAGTAAATGTTGGAGACGACTTTCATTTACCACCATATAAGTACAGTATTAGCTCAAAATGTCTGAAAATTATGATTTGTAACCATTTTTATTTGCAATGACAACAAACACTTCAGTGTATAATGAGAATTTCTGCTAACAGACTTTTTCAGCAGCAGTTCATGGCAAAATATTAATCTGAACTGCGCTGTCCTTTTTACGCATCAATCTTATGTTGTAAGAATTACTGAAATCTGTTATTGTTCCAATTTTTATCATAATATCACTGAAAAAGGCAGCAATTTTTTGTTTCCAGAATAGCTCTAATCATTCCTCTTAGCTACCACCACATTAAATTTTTGCTTAATATCTTCATTTTTTAACTTAGGTGGCCATCTCAAATTTTTGATTAGCATTCAGAATTTATTGAAGATTGTTGTTGGCTACTGTTTTACCAATATTCAGCTTTATTTGTCTAAAACTGACTGATTTATAGCTCTTTCTCAAATAAGCATAAGCCATTAGGTTGAAGTTATTAGCTTTCTGAACGTCATAGGGATGGCTCTTGGCTACCGCCACACCCAATCTCAGCTCAGTAGTGGTTCATGAAATATTTTGCTAACAAACATTTCCAGCAATTTGTCTTTGTTTAGTAAAATTAAACATGGTACTGAAGGTTCCTATAGCAGTAATCATTTGTCTTGGGGATCCTATCAGACTTTGTCACACAGTATGTGCTAAAATGGCTCATTTACAGCAATTTAATGGTTTTCCATGTTTGCTTGGACAGCCATTTTGAATCTGGGAGAGACAAAAATGTTGGATATTCAAAGAGGACTTTCCAAGAATTATTATTATTATTATTATTATTTTGAGAGATTAATTAATTTCTGTTCAGTGGTTCACGAGAAATTTCAGAGCGTTCGTTGTTCCTATGAGGGGGGTTTTAGGCTCGTTTGTTGGCCTATTGCGTTGCCATGGTAACTCGATGACCATTAAAAGTAACTGCACACCTCACGTGACCGAGCTGGTCATTTCAGTATATGATTTCTGTGGGTGCACGTTTTAGTTCTGGCTGCCATAAAGTTGACGGAAGATCAAGATATAAATAAATAAAATTAAGAAACCCTTTTAAGGTGGATAACAAACGGTGGCTGCCGTTGGGGTTTATTTCAGGAAAACGTCACGTCTCTCATGCTCTTTGTGTCCTGACAGTAAACCGGCTTACTCCAGGTTGGCGGTGAGCATTGTTAGCGGACTCCTGGTCGCGGTCATCGTGTTGTTGCTCGTCCTCGTGTTGCTACGGCGACAGCGAATCAGGAAGAAGAGGACTTTACGCCGGCTGATGCAGGAGAAGGAGGTGGGACCTTATTGTTGCGACAAGACGTTGGTTTTGACTTGAAGTTAGTAAAAAAAAAAAAAACAGCAGATATGAAAATGATATGAAAATAAAACCGTTTTCTCTGATTGGTCGTTTTGCAGCTGGAGCCGTTGACCCCGAGCGGTCAGGCTCCCAACCAAGCACATCTGTGGATCCTGAAGGAGACGGAGCTGAAGAAGGACAGGGAGCTCGGTTCTGGCGCCTTTGGGACCGTCTATAAAGTACTGCCATGTGCTAATGTTGATATTAATCTCTTTAATTTAAACTTAAACTGAAGACTTCAGGGATGGAACTCAAAGAAAGTAACCTTGTGTGTGTTCTTCAGGGGTTTTGGTACCCTGAAAAAGAGAATGTAAGGATCGCTGTCGCCATCAAGGTTCTCAAAGAGGCCACATCCCCCAAAGCCAACCAAGAAGTCCTGGACGTGAGTATTTCCTCTTCTCGTCGTCTGATGTGAGAGTCCTTCGGTTTGTCTCTGACCGTTGTGTCCCTGCAGGAGGCGTATGTGATGGCGAGCGTGAACCATCCCCACGTGTGCCGCCTGCTGGGGATCTGCCTGACGTCCTCGGTGCAGCTGGTCACTCAGCTGATGCCGTACGGCTGTTTGCTGGACTACGTCCGGCACCACAAGGATCGCATCTGTGCTCAGTGGCTCCTCAACTGGTGTGTTCAGATCGCCAAGGTGAGCCGGATCGTCTCTGCACCCGAGGCGCCCGCAGCTCTTTAAGCCTGCCGAGTCTCATTAACGTGACCCCCACCGTTGAATGGATCGTTTTTAATCTTTCTGATCTGTTTCAAGTCTCGTTTGGTCGTTTAAATGCTGGGAATGTAAAAATGAAGGCGTGAGATTAGTGTGAAACTTACAGTGGACTCCGTCTTTCAGTTCTAGGGTTTTATTTATTTATTTATTTATTTATTTATTTATTTATTCGTTTGTTATTTCATTTAAAAGAAACAAAACAAATAGAATCATACTTTCCTAACAAATTTAACTTAATCACCTTTTTAAACATATAAATTGTTTTATAATTTTTTATGGTGACGTCAAGGCAACACCACAATCCAACTCCCTGAATTACAACGCAGCTCCTTTAGACTAGTTCTAAGTGGAGGTTTCACAAACATTTCCATTCCCTTAAGTTTATAATGACTCTCTTTCAACAAATTTTAATTGAATATGTGGGGGTAGTATTTTTTATGAGCTTTATACATGACTTGTACCATACCATATTCAACCAAATCATAAAATTGTAATCATTTCAATTGATGAAATAATATATATGTTGGGTGACCATAGCACTTCCTACTAATAATTCTTATAAATCCTGTTTTTATTTTACAAAAAAGAACTATAATTGTTTTGCATGCTTTTCCCCAAACGTCAGTAGAATAGATTAAATTTGGAACAATCATGACATATATACAAAGCTTTGTCATTCAAAAGCTCTTTTACTTTATACACTAATGTAATTGATTTTGTTATTTTTATTCTTAAGTGATTTACATGAGATTTCTATGTCAGCTTCTCATCAATAACGACACGCAAACATTTTATTTAATTAACTCTATGAATTTCAATACTGTCAATTTTTAATGGGACTTTGATCATTTTCTTTATATTATTAAATATCATGTAGTTTGTTCTTTCCAAATGCAATGATAACTTATTGTTGGAACCAAGTTTGTATTTTCATTAATTCTGCCTGTATCAGTTCAATATGTTCACCCGAACAAAATAATGTATCATCTGCAAATAAAACACACTTCAAAAGCCCTGACACTTCAACCAGATCATTCACATTCAAAATAAACAACTTTGGTCCCAACACAGAGCCTTGAGGGACTCCACGTCTATTTAAGATCATCTGGTTTTTACCAGGTTCTAAATTTATCTACATCTAACTTAACTTAACAAAAACCTAATCCATTCAACTGAGTTATCTTTTTTTAAATAGGAAGACAAGTTTGGGCTTGTTTGGCACCCACAGATCTCCTCTGTGGACCAAAGCAGTCAAGTTTTAAAAATACTAAATAAAACCCGTCTTCCACCTGCAGGGGATGAACTACCTGGAGGAGAATCACCTGGTCCACCGAGACCTGGCGGCGAGGAACGTCCTGTTGAAAAATCCAAATCACGTCAAAATTGCCGACTTCGGTCTCGCCAAGCTTCTGACGGCTGACGAGAAGGAATATCAGGCCGATGGCGGGAAGGCGAGTGTTGAAGAAACATTTATTTATACCCAGCACGACCCAGAAAACGCACCTGAACTGACTGTCCTGGACCCACCTCTCTGCAGGTTCCCATCAAGTGGATGGCTTTGGAGTCCATCCTTCGGTTCACCTTCACCCACCAGAGCGACGTCTGGAGTTACGGTGAGACGTTTTTGAATTTCCTGCTTCTGTCTGGTCGGCTCACGCCTGAGTCCACCCGTTAACGGCTGACGTTCTGCAGGTGTGACGGTCTGGGAGCTGATGACGTTCGGCTCCAAACCGTACGACGGCATCCCGGCCACCGAGATCGCCTTGATGCTGGAGAACGGGGAGCGGCTGCCTCAGCCACCCAACTGCACCATCGAGGTCTACATGATCATGGTGAAATGTAAGCAGAACTGGTACCAGAGCATAAACCAGCTTTGTTTCATCACTGCTCAGTTATAAACTGGTTTTCTCTGAACCTCTTCACGTTAAAAGTGAGAAAGCTTCTCTCAGCATGATCACATTTTCTGTCAAACCTTTTTCTTGCAGGTTGGATGATCAAGCCGTCCTGTCGGCCCCGGTTCAGAGAGCTGGTGGCAGAGTTCTCTATAATGGCCCGCGACCCGTCCAGGTACCTGGTCACACAGGTACGCCACCATCAGGAACTCATTTAATTTGATCAGGGCACCGATTTTTACCAGCGTTTGCAAAAATGTGGACCTAAAAAGACGTAAACAGAAGAAGTTCAGCTTAAAACTAAATTACGGGCTGCATCTTTATTTTCCAACTTTGTGATCTGTCAAGTCTGGATAACTTTTATTCGTATTTTGATTTGAAGATTTGGTTCAACAGTAAAAAAAAATGTATACAGTATATACGATAAATATATAGAATGCCCCATTTTGTTTTGTTTTCCAATAATCAAAGACAGGAAATCAAACCAGCATTGTTAGTTTGGAAAACAAAATACATCTGAAGACTGGGATACAGAATAAATATCATTTCTTTGAGCGTTTCTAAGCTTGAAGGAGCTCCATCTTCTTGCTTTGCTTTGATGTAAACTGCTTGAAATGTCTTCTGGTTAGTTTCAGTTGTGGCTGAGCTAGATCAGGGGTGTTCAAAGTGTGGCCCGCAGACCATTTGTGGCCCTTGGAGGGATTCTGTGCGACCCAGAACAGCATTTTGATAATGGTGTAATTTTGACCCGTAGGCTGAAGAGGTTGAAGCAAACAGGCGCCATTTTCAAATTTTAATAGTGATTTTTTTTTAATCATTTTTAAGTTTAAAAGAAAAACAGATTACTGTATTTATTGGACTATAAGGCGCACTTAAAATCATTTAATTTTCTCAAAAATAGACAGTGAGCCTTATGTATTGATTCTGGTTGTGCTTACTGACCTCGAACTGATTTTATGTGGTTATTGTGAATGAGTTGAATAAAGTTTGACTTATTTGACTGTTTTGTTTTGCTTAATGCGCCTTATAGTCTGAAAAATACAGTAAATAATCCTTTTTTTTAATGTGCATAGAGTGAATTAAATACGGTACATTCTGTAACTGTACTCTAATTTCACGGTACAAAGTACAAACCTTTACCGCTTTTTTACCATAAACTAAACCTTTGCAAAATACAGCAAGTGAACAAACCATAGTCAGTAAAATAGTTGTTACATTGTTGAAAGTTTAAAAATGAAAAACAAAATCATAGAAATAAAACTTGTCTTCTTTTAATTAATTAAAATTTTTAAGTTAAAAAAAATTCCCATCTTTGTGGCTGGTGAGTACTTTCTGAACATCACTGATCCAGATCCACATGTTGAGTCAATTCCTAATTTCTAATAAAAGTCTGCGGCTTTTAAAACCGGCAAGGCTGAGTAATATTTAATATTAACTAATTACTGATACCACAAGAATCATTTGACAGAGTCAGTTCTTGATTAAGCTGCTCTTTTGTGAAAACTTAAGTTTCTATTATTATTTTTTTTTTGTAAAGCAATATTTAACCTCTTTGGTAATAAATAAATTCATCTTTAATATTTAATTTTTTATTATTAATAAACTCCAGCACAACTCGCCTCCTGTTTTAAGGAACGTGCCCTCGTAGTCGTCGTCGTTCTCTTTGGTGCGGTAAAAGAACGAACTGGATTGTGTGTGTTCCTCAGGGAGACCTGCCGAGTCCGTCAGACAGCAGGTTCTACTCCCGCCTGCTGAGCTCGGACTACACCGAGGATCTAATCGACGCCGACGAGTACCTGCTGCCGTACAACGAACAGAGTAACCATGGCAACCATCCCTGCAGAGTCATGGTAAACAACAACAACAAACAATAAGTTTTTCTTGATAAACAATTGGGAATAACTGAAGGTCTTTAAAATAATAACCTGCTGTTCTGAAGCTGGCCACAAGGGGGCAGAAGAGCAACAACTGTTGGCCTTTGAGAGGTTTTTCTTGCACAGATGTGTGTTCAACAGCTCTGTGTTTATCATACAGGACCATAATTGATTGATTTATAAATATGTATTTGTATTTGTTCTCTCTAAGATGTAATCTGTTGTGTTCAACTGTTGTTTTCTGTCAGAACGGCTTCCCATTCAGAGAGAACAGCGTCGCCCTCCGATACATCACCGATCCCACCCACGGCCCGCCGGACAGAGAAGACGTCAGTTACCACGGTACGTTGATCTAACCACCACGTTTACTGCAAGAACCACCACCAAGTCACTCAAGTAACACGACTGCTTCTGACCTGAAAATATTTTGATTAATTTTTTTATTTGTCAAAATTGTTTGAAATACTCCCATAATCTCCCGGTTTACCTCCTTTTAGTGTACATTGGACAGGAAATTGACAATACAGGTAGTCCCCGACTTACGGCGGTCTCGACTTACGGCGATTTGACTTTACGAACGCGCTCCCATTGAAAAGCATTGCTTCAGGTTACGGCGTTTATGCGACTTTACACCAGAAAATACGGTACCAAAATGAAACTTAAAAGGAGAAACGACGCGCGCTC
>JARVGS010000761.1:23379857-23390179 GCA_031762315.1 Hypsolebias antenori | reverse complement strand
ATTTAACCATGTTTCAGATAAAGCTATTATTTTGAAAGTCGTATTTAATCCCTTTAAATAATCGGAAATGTTTGACACATTTGCATTTAAGCTTCTACAATTTATATGTACAATGAAAACCATTCACTCTCTCACTCGCACCTAGAGACAATTTAGAGTCACCAATCAGTCTAACATGCATGTTTTTGGTCTGCAGGTGGAAACTGGAGTACCCACACAGCACAGGTAGAACATGCAAACTCCACCTAGAAAGGCCCCCAGCTGGAATTTGAGCCAGCAACCCTCTCGCTGAGAGGCGACAGCTCTACCAACTGAGCCACTGTGCTGCCCAAGGTCCTATCCTCTAAAATTTAAATTGAGAATACAAATTTTGACTATCGTGACTCTTTATGTAGTGAATTGATATGCAATCCAAAACCTAATCTGATGTGTGAAAGATGTTTACAATCTCCTGGTGTCCTCTACAAAGAAATACACAAAATGAATATTCTTTATTAAAAATATTAGGGGTAGTAAATATTAAGAGGCCAGAACTAAAACGGCAGAGAGAAAACTACAGAGAACATGTAAAGAAAGAGCTGAAACATGAAGTCCATAAAACGACTGGTCACATGCTTCAGCACAGAGGAACTCCACAAAACATGAAGTTTATGCTCCTTGAGACAAAGAAACACAGCGGCACATTATGATTCATGTGTACTGAGTCTGTTATCAGCCCGGCCCAGTTCTGTTGCAGCCTTGGCTCTGTTCACTGGGTGAAGACAAAGCCGAGGGCTCTCTGACTTATAACCAAGGGCTTTAAATGAGGCCAGTTCACAGCACAAATGGACTGCTTCTGTTCCCAGCACAGCAGACAATGCTGCATCAGATAATGAAAAAAATCATTTCAGCAGGAACAGAGGAGAGGAGCTGCTGGACACTAACATGACACTAACATGACAACATGAAACAGATGGACAATGAAAAAGGCTTGTATGATTAGTTTGCCTGAACAGTGGAGGGCTGGATCCTATCAGGCGCTGAGCTTCTGAGTAATTTCTGTTTCTTTTTGCTCTCGGTCAGCACGGTGTGAATGTTGCAGGACCTAGACTATTTAAAGCCAAGCTGAAAGGCTGCCCTGCAGCAGCCACTCTCCGTTAACAAAGTGCTCGTGTGCAACAAAAGATGATGACCCAATGCATCTGCTAGACCTAATTTTTCCTCCCGTCTGGATTCCTGCACATATAACAAAAAGGGTTGACTGCAAGTGAAGGCAGAAAAAATATATCTTTTCTTACATTTTTTAATCAAATTTGTGACCAAATGTAGTGCTGTTTATAAAATCAAAAAAGGAATGTTGAAAATGTAAAACCACAGTCATTTTCTTTTTTCAATCATATGTTTTTTGTGCTAAATGAGGACTTACGCTTTCTGAGGGACTGCAAATAACCAAAGAACTCTATGAAAACAAACACGTAACTCAAACTGACAGCATTCACAGAACCTAAACAAGATGCTCATCTGTCCTGTCACACATACAATCTACTCCTCCAAACTGAGGCTGATCAAAGCGCTGTCTACAACAGGTTAGATATTTACTGCTCATACCTCTTCCACAGAACACCACCAGAAAGAAGGGTCGGCCTTAGGTAGAGATTGCAAGTTCAGTTTGACCTGACATCCTGATATCCTTAGATCCTTGTATGCTATTTCTTATTTATTTTATATTTTTTGCTATTTTGGGTGTTACTGGGACCTTGAGTACACAATGTCATCCCAACTCATGTACCACATGTGATGTGAATGACAATAAACAACAAAAAGTTTAAATCATGTCATCTGGACCAGTTTCTTTAAAGGGATCCATGATTAGTTGAACATGTTGGCCTAAAAATATTGTAATTTTTCTATTAACTTAAAAATTGCTGTTTGTGATATGTAAAAACTCATATAACTTCAAAAACATTATATATTTTGTTATATGTTTCACCCACTGAGGTCGCCATTTTTCACCTGCGCAATGCATGCTGGGTTGACGATGCGGTTAGGTCCCTTCTGTACTGGAATCTACAGAGTAAACACAGGAAGGCTAATATTACTAGGGGTGCAGAAAAAAAGAGATTCATTAAAGAATCTAGATTCTGAATCAATTCTAAAGGCCCATGAATCTATTCTAAAATGTGTTTGTTTTTTTCTGCTCCTACTCCCAAGCGTACTGCATATCACACTACGTGTCCACTCAGCCACCATAGAATTTGGCCTTGTAGGCCACCGTACAGCAAGCTAGTTAGCCAGCTTCCTTTATATGAATGGAGTCTGCTATCATGGAGCTGAGGACAGCGCAATTCAACCTGCTCCTCTGTCATTAAAAGTCAGTGTAAAGTCATTTCGGATCCTGCAATGTTCCAGGGAAGACAGAGCTTGACAAGAGCATGGCTGTTTTCAAGAAATGCAACAATAAAACTGCGGTACAGTATTTTGGAAATACAACAAAGGTAGCTGAAAAGCGAAGCAGCAGACCAACTAACTCTGCAACAAACTTCCAGCTAATTTCCCAAGTAAGACTGTGAAGACTTCCCACTTTGTCGCCTGCTATATCACAAAGATTTATGACCAGACAGCTCAGTGGAAGGCGAGGGGTTTAGGGTTATTTTTAATACTCTGGAGTACGTTATTCCTTCACTTAGCTTTTAGCGATAAAGCAGCACCACGACTTCACCATGAGAGAATAAAGTGAGAAGCTCTGATTAATGCTACCACCTACAGCTCAAAGGTAACTGTTTTTTTCTCATAATATACGAAAAGCTCTATAGACATGTTATACAAAAAACTTAATGTTATTTGTTTTTTAACAGGTTGAAGAGAGGCCATCTGAGACACATCGACTGGAGCCAGTTCTAAATTATACAATTAGATGGTTTATAAACTATTACAGTCCAGAAGAGTTTTTGTGCAGACTTGCACAGGTTTTGAAATTTTGTTAAATATTTACCAAGTATGAATCAATATGTTAAGACTGTGACGTCTGTATACAGTATTTCATATTAGGCTAAGTTTTGAAAATATAGTAAATGTAAGTGCAATATGGTTTGAAAAAAACTGGATGGAGCTAGCACTATACAGTTTCTAGCACTAAAGGACTAGCACTACAGGACCTAGCATATGCCATTTACCCAGAATGCATTGCAGTGTTAAAAACATGGCAACGTCTGTGTGACAATATTTCATTTAAATTTATAAAAACTAAACAGCTGATAATATTTTTACTGTACTGTATTGTTTTACAAATAGTACATCTAAAATAAGTATTTCTCAAATCAAGTCTATTGTTACAACTAATCGTGAAAACATGGGTGTGCTATGGGGTCTTCAGTTTCTCCTATTGTTGTCAACCTGTACATGGAGGAGATAGAAAAGAGAGCCTTGACGTCCTTTTCAGAGACACCACCAAGTCATTGGTTCAGGTATGTTGATGACACCTGGATTAAAATTAAATCTCAGGCAGTCCAACATTTCACTGATAACATCAACTCTGTAGATACATGAAGTTCACACAAGAAGATGTAAAAAAAATGTCAGGCTGGCTTTCTTGGACTGTGAGGTCTCAATTTCTGATAGAGAATATTTGCAAACAGAGGTATACCGCAAACCCACCCACACAGACCAGTATTTACAGCTCCCATCACCCTCTGGAGCACAAGTTAGGAATCATCAGGACTCTGTACCACAGAGCAGACAGCTTCCCCACTAACTCAGGAACCAGGCAGAAGGAGAAATCCCACAAGACTGGCTCTAGAGCCTAGGTCATTGAAAGGCAGACTCCGGTCAGGATCCGGTCTGTTGTGTTCACCACTAGGTGTCATAGGTGATTAAGGTAGAGGGTGGAAAAGGAGATGAGGAAGAGATAATAAGTGAAAATGCTGTACACCTGGGGTGGCAGGAGAAATGGCTGATTTGATGTACTGCTGAGAAAATGATGAAATAAAGACTGTTAAGAAGACTGCCGACTGAGGTCTGTGAGTGTCCTAAAAGAGCAAACAACAATTGGCGATGATGACGTCTGTACTTATGTCTGCACCGTTCTTACCCTGCAGTGGAAAACCTACAGTTTCATTTTCTACTTGGCAGATGATGTTTGAGAATTACTTGACAGCAATTCATGCTAATGGAAATGCTTGGCCTGATGCTAGACGCCGTGCACTACTGATTCATGCAATCGGATTTGAGGGACAACGTTAGTTTTATACCTTGCCCAACACTAGCACTACATATGAGGAAGCGATGACGGCGTTGGAATTACAATTTGCACCGAAGGTGAATGTGGTCGTGGCAGGACACCATTTTCGACAAAGAATGCAGAGGGCTGATGAGACAGTGCCACAATACATGGCTGCTTTACGTGAGTTGGCCGTCACTGCGCTTATGGGTCTATGGAAGACGAAATGCTACAAGACCAGCTTATCGAGAGGGCTTATGGCCCAGAAGTTAGATACAGACTTTTGTTGGAACCTTCATTTACACTGGACACTGCTATTACACTGGCGTGTCAAGTGGAACATGCTCTTCAATCATCCAAGCTTCTCGGAGGAGCTACTGCGGTTCACGTGATTGCCCAGCGTGGATTTTACAAACAGAAGGGTGGAAACCAGCGAGCGGCTGCTTCTAAAAATAGCCACACAAGCTTCGTATCTCCAACAACTCGAGCTTGTTATCGCTGTGGATCGACAAAGCATCTGGCGAATGCACAACACTGCCCTGCGGCCGCAGCAAAATGCAACAGCTGTGGTAAGACTGGACATTTTGCTAAAGTTTGCCGCTCAGCTAAACAAGTGAGAGAAGTATGTACTGCCTGAAGTGGTTGTGCTCATGTTGTCTGCAAAACAAGTTAATACTACTGATAGACTGCTTTGCAAAGTGCATATTAAGACTGCTTCAGGGGAGTCTACTGACTGTGAACTACTGATTGATACAGGATCATCAGTTTCTATCATACCAGAAACTCTGTACAATAGACATTTTTCTGAGAGCCATCTGACTGCGCCTCATGTGAAATTGGTAACCTACTTGAAAGAGGACACTCCTGTTATAGGATGTTTGAAAGCAATGGCTACTCTTAACAACACTGCTACTGCTTCTTTGTATGTGGTGAAAGGTGGATCTGCATTACTGGGAATGGACTTAATAAAGAGTCTGAAATGGAGACTTCACCATGAGCTAGCCCATGCCCCACCTCGTGAAAATATTTATCCCGCTGCACTTGTGTGCTTAACAAAAATGGACTCTGCTTCTATTGGCTGTGTTGCTGGGTTTGTGCACAAAATTAAAGTACGTGAGGATGCAGTCCCAGTTCAGCAAAAATTCAGAAGGCTTTCATTTGCAATACGGGAAGCTGTGTCAGAGGAACTGGATTTGCTCTTGAGGGAAAGCATTATTGAACACATTGACGCTTCTCCTTGGATTTCTCCTATTGTGGTCACAACTAGAAAAGAAGGTAGACCAAGACTATGCATTGGTTTATGAGAACTTAATAAAGCTATTGTTGCTGACAGTCACCCCTTGCCACACGTGGATGAACTTTTTAGTGAACTCAGGGGTGCTTCTGTGTTTTCCGCCATAGACTTGGCATCTGCATACCATCAACTTCTATTACATGAGGACAGTAGGAACCTCACAGTGTTTATTACACACAAGGGACTTTTTTGCTACTGCCGTGTCCCCTATGGGTTGGCCTCTGCTCCATCGGCTTTCCAAAAAATGATGGAATCTGTACTTAAAGGGCTACCTGGTGTACACAATTACTTGGACGATGTGATTGATGCAGGATCTTCTCTACAGGAACATGATAGACGCCTGAAAGCTGTGCTTCAGCGCCTTACAGATGCAGGTTTGACACTCAACATGCAAAAATGTACATTCAGAGTCCAGCCTTAGATTTCTAGGTCATATCATCTCTAAGGATGGTATCCTTCTTGACCCAGACCATAATGTAGCTATCCATGATGCCCCACCACCACATGATTTGCCATTGCTGCGCTCCTTCCTGGGTTTAATTTCTTGGTACAGTAAATTTCTTCCTAATTTTGCTACAGTAGTGGAACCAATGCGGGCTGTACTGTGAGAAACTGCTTAAACTAATTTCTTATGGACTGAAGGGGCAGACCAAAGTTTTAAGGAACTAAAAGAACTTCTCTTGAATAGTCCTGTCCTGGCTCTTTTTGACCCCTCCCTTCCAACTATTGTCACAACAGACGCTTCAGAGTATGGATTGGATGGTGTGTTGACCCAAATGCTCCCAAATAATACTGAACAAACTGTGGCATTTGCATCTCGAACTCTGACCCCGACAGAACGAAAATACTCAACAGTAGAGAAGGAGGCTCTTGCTTGTGTATGGGCTGTAGAAAAATGGAGGCCTTATTTATGGGGCCGATGCTTTACTCCAAGAACTGATCATCAAGCAAGCTTGCCACCAAAGGTACTGGTCATGCTGGAATGAGAGTCGCACGTTGGTCTGCACGTTTACTATGTTTCACCTATGACTTGGACTACAGACCTGGTTCACAAAACCAGGCTGCAGACTGTTTATCACGGGTGCCACTCCCTGTGGACTCTACTGCTGTGGAAGAACCTAATATGGTTGCATCCAGTGTGTCAGCTATATCTGTAGCTGAGTTTACTTTAGCTTCCTCCCTGTGCCAATGAACTCATACTCCTGCAAAGACAGATAGTGAAGGGCTGGCCAAAATGCTAAAAGGATGTGGACCCTCTCTTAATACCATTTTTTTTTATCAGGAATGAACTTTCTGTATCTCAAGATCTGATCATGAGGGGTGAGCATCGCTACATTGTGCCTGTTGCACTGCGTGATAACTGTCATTCATCTAGCACATGACACACATCAAGGTGTTGTTCGCACAAAGCTTCGTGAACTATACCGGTGGCCTATGATGGACAAAATGGTTCAGTCTGTCTTTTTCTTCATGTATTCCTTGCCAAATGAATGACAAATCTGCTTGAACTGCTCCTGCTCCTCTCCAACCCATTAAACTGCCTGACAAACTATGGGAGAAAGTGGCCCTGGACATTGTGGATCCCTTTGAAACTGCTGTTTCTTCATGTAGATTTTTTTATAACATTAGTGGACTATTACAGTAAATGGCCAGAGGTGGCATTTTCTCACACTTAAATACTGATGTTATTACATTTCTGTGCTCAGTCTTCAGCAGAGAGGGAAACCCTAACTACATAGTCACGGATAATGGGCCGCAGTTTATCTCCAGCTCTTTTGCAGATTTCCTCAGAGAAAGGGGGATATCTCATCTGCGTACTAGTGGTTATCATCCACAATGCAATGGTGCGGTTGAAAGATGGAACAGAGTTCTGAAGGAGACAATCCTGACTGCTGAACAAATGCAGAAAGACTGGAAAACTACAGTGACTGATTTCCTACAAAATTACAGAGCAATGCCACATGCAACAACTAGAGTTTTGCCATCAGAACTACTGCACAACAGGAGGATGAAAACGAAAGAAAACATCTTTCCAACCCAGAAAAAAAAAAACAGAGAATGCATTACAGTTAAAGAAACAGTGAAACAGAAACAAGAAAATTCTAAACTGTATACTGTACTGACAAGCGCCGTGGAGCAAAGACACCAACATTCAGACCTGGGGACATGGTGAGGGTAAAAAAAAAACCTGGTCATGTTCACAAAGGTTTGTCAAGATTTACTCCACCACTGTCTGTTGAAAAGCAGATTGGAGGAAGTACTTGTGTACTTAGTGACAGTAAGAGGTGGAATGCTGCCAGACTTTCAAACTATTTGGCTGATACCACACGTAAAACAGTAAAACCAGAAAAACATGACATGGTGGTTCAAAGAAAGAGTGTAAGAGCTACTGCTCCCTTTTACATGCACAATGGTTCTTAAGGTACAGGATGAATTCCATTTAACTGGATTTTCTATAATGTCGTTTACATGTGATAATCCTGTCTATAGTGGATTCAAGTGTAAGAGTTATGTGTTACTGAAGACATGTAGTAGTGGAGTACTTAAGTAACCACCTATTGTTTTACAGCTAAAGTTATGCTTATGACATCTAAAGATAATTAACTAAGGTGGATGTTCAGTCATATTCTAATTAGGTGCCCATAGTATTTTCAAGTGAAGGGGAATGTTGTGTTCACCACTAGGTGTCATAGGTGATTAAGATAGAGGGTGGAAAAGAGACGAGGAAGAGATAATGAGTGAAAATGCTGTACACCTGGGGTGGCAGGAGAACAGGCTGATTTAATGTACTGCTTAGAAAATGATGAAATAAAGACTGTTAAGAAGACTGCCGACTGAGGTCCGTGAGTGACCTAAAAGAGCAAACATAACATGGTCCGAAAGTCTCATGCGGACCTGAACCTATAGGGGCCGTTTACACACCGTATATTTTGAGTGAAGCTGCACCTTTCTCTTTGCAGCTTGGCTGTTCATTTACACAAACCAGTAGCACTCCTCTTTGAATCCAGAGGTTTCTCAACCCAACTCTGAGGGTGGAGGCAGCCACCCACTGTTATGTAAACAGCTTCGGGGTAGAGTGGTGAAAGCCTATGCATATTTCTATCAACAACAATGCTGGCGGAGTATAACATCCTGCTTTCTGTGCTACAACTGACGGAATATATTTTGAGTCTCATAGTTAATCTACGCTGGAATGTAGCTGCTGTGACTGACATCTGTGTTGGAAGAGACACCAGTCAGATCCAGTTCTAATATCGCTGTTTATTGAACGAGCCTGTCGAGGCAGGCGGATATGTCACATGTCGTGCTGGAGTAACATTCAAAATGCGCTAAATAATAACAGTTTAACAATAATAAACTGCGTTTCTGTTATGCAATGAAGCTATCTAAGCTAAATGAAGCTACATGTATCTGGACATTATGTCCATTTTCCATAAAAAACAGGTCTCTCTTGAAAACAAGTTCTCATGTATGAATAAAGGGCAAATGAAAAAAAAGTACTTCAAGTTACTGTATGTGATTTAAACGATGATGTGAAACATTGCATGTTATTAAAGTTGAAAATGAAGACATCTGGTTTAAATTTTATTTATTCAACACCACAAACTGTATGTCACACAAACACTGATAAGAAAACTGAACACACTATTAAAAACATGTTGACCGAACTTTAAACTGCATCAATGAACTGTACTGTACGGTACTGTTGTCATCCTGGATACTGGAGCCGTGTTGTTTATCTGGCTTGTTCAGGCTATCACTCCTTTGCTTAATGTAGCTTAAAACATTGAATAGATTGGAAAAATGAACTGAGGGGCAAGTGAATAGTTGCTCCAACATCTCTATTTGATGTTCTCCTGCACTGTACCTCAGGCCGATGTGTACGTTCATTCAGAACCGGTCCGCCTCTGGTGGGAGGACAGCTTCTCCTTGCAGGAAAAATAAAAATAAAAACTCAGTTGGTTGTTGTGTAACCTAAGTAAACACAAGCAAGCAAACATTAAGAAGGTTGATTTACCTGCTGTAGCATCGACAGCTACTGAATTAACACTGAACTAGAAAGTCCGACATCATCATCATCAGTTCTGGTCCACTCAGCGACCGGTGCAGATGAAGCGGTCCCATTTGGCGTCAAATCTGTCAACTCATATCCAAAATCCAGCTTTAACTTGTTGTTAAGTTGTTGTTAGCTGGGCTTTCAGCCCAGAGGAAAGTCCTTACTGAAAGCAGTCCTGGGCAGCACACATGTGCATTAGGTGAATGTACAAAATTTACAGTGCCAACTAATGACCCAGCATGGCAACTACAGCAGATTCAGGGGATTCTAAAGTGCTCACTGAGCTCAGGAGAAATATAAGTGATTGCCTAAAATGTTCAGATATTAAATGTGTTCAGATTTAAATTATTTAAAAATTTTGAGATGGTTTAGGCCAGATGTGAAACATAAAAATGTAATCCAAACTTTTTTCTAAGTTAGTCATTTGTGAACATAAACAGTTGTGAGAGACTACTGTATTAGACATCAAAATTAGACATACATGTTCAGTTATTTGCATTATGACAATAAATATTGTCAAAAAGTACTTGAATAAGACTGAATTCATTTAATTTGATATGCAAATTAATGCATGCAGATGTTGATACATCTACATAGCTACTATAAATATCAAGTCAAGTCAAGGTTCTTTATTGTCATTCTCATCACGATGTACATGGGATGAGAATGAGATTGTGTACACAATGTCCCAGTTACTGTAGTTTTCAGCCTATAAGTCATGTTTTTTTTTTTTTTTTTTCATAATTTAAATTGCCCTGCGACTTACAGGCCAAATT
>JARVGS010000761.1:23323500-23336577 GCA_031762315.1 Hypsolebias antenori | reverse complement strand
TCCTCGATGCACTGCCATCAGAAGAGTCCTTGCGTTTTGGGAGCCATAATGAAGGGCTAATGGCCTACTGGGATGCTAGTGACGCCGTCGTCCTCCGCCGCTGCACCGCATACTGCATTCTTCAGCCGCTGCGCTGCCGCTTTACGTTTAACTTTGTAAAACTGTCGTAAAACCGACGTAACTGCGTAACTTGAATAAGGGAGATGCGTCGTAACAATGTAACCCGAGACCGTCGTAACCCGAGGACTACCTGTATTTTGAGTCCTCTCGGATGAAACAAATTCAAATAGCTTCGACAAGACCAGGAAGTTCCCCTTTGATGTCACTTCCTGTTGATCTTTAGTCACGCCAAGTTCAATTGGGTAAAATCCAGTTATAATTACGTCCACATTAAAATGTTTTCTTCCACTTTTTGTATTTGTAAGAAATGCCCATCACCAGAGCTTCAGGTTTGACTCCTTTACTTTTGTTTTTCTGTATTTTAGGTCCAAACTGGTGACGGAACCATCCGCTTACAGGAAGTATTTAGTCTGATCCTGCGTTCAGTCAGACTGGAACACAGAAATAAATTCCCATCCTTTGTTCTTTTAGTGTCTGTTGTTTTAAATAAAATATGTAAATGTGAATTTCCCGTAGTGAAAAAGATCATTAACGGTTTGATTAAAAGTAGATGAAGAACTTGGGAGTTCTGGTTTTCTTTCCTGCCGAATTTAAGGTCTCGTTCATTTTTTTTAAAATCTTATGTATTTAACATCAGATTTGGAAATTTATCCCACAACTTGATCTAGAAGAAAGTAAAATACAAAAATTAGTTTTTTCAGTTCCACACACAAACTTGTTGGTTCTCTTCTCCATCCATCAGACCAGAACAAAGAACCCAGACGGCCAGGTCCAGTGGAGTTAAGATCTTTATTGGAAACCGCAGCCTTCAAACTTCATAGTACATTTTTCTTAAGTCGCACAGACAGACGTTCCCAAACTGAAATAATCTGTGTGAGGTTCTACTGGTGGGAACGGTTCTGGAACCACACCTGATGATCAGCTTCTTTACCAGAGTTTAAAGTGATTCACTGTCGGAACAAGCAGCGCTTCAGAGTTTTACCTTCGGTCAGAGGACCAAATAAAAAAAAAAAAACTTATTGGTGAATCCAGAGGTTCTGAATTCTACAGGAGTATGAAATTAATAAATACATTTTAAAATGATGCGTTCACTGTGAGATATTTTGCAGTTGGGTTTGCAAAATGATGGAAATATCAGTGAATGGGAAAATGGCCGTTCAGTAAGGCAAAATGTAAAAAAAAAAAAAAAAATTTTTTTTTTTTTAAAGATTTTGTTTACACAGCTTTATACTAACAATGATCCAGTACTGATCTCCGAATGACAAAATCCACCGATGGGACACGAAGTGGCGTAAACAAACTAGAATAATCTGGATTGGACTGCCAGAGGGTGAGCTTTAATAAAAATAATGATCGGTGTGCAGTCGGCCCAAGACATCCCAATCTGAGCATCTGAAGTAAAATCCCTCCTCCAGCCTCAGCTCTTTAAATCTGAAAACAGAGAAAAGATTGATTTAAACTCAAGTTTGTGCCTCCTAAAGAACCCAAACTAAATCCACTGAGAACAATATATATAATGTATATATATATTAAAAAAACAAGCTGATTAACAACTCCACGACAATTCTCCAGAATTTCATATGCTGCGAAACAAAAACATTGATTTTGGTAAATTCTACATTTACGGTAGTAGCCACCTTCACAAACTGGACGTATGACGCTGCACAAAATTATAAACACTTCAGCAGCATGGCAGCTTCCTTTGGATGGCTCCGCCCATTTTTTGGATTACCCAAAAAAGAAATCCAATTAAAGTAAGTACAGTACTGTATATGAAAACTAAATCAAACGAAAAAGTTTACCCACAAAGGGTTTTACTTGAGTCATTTAAAATAATTTCTATTTGACTAAAGTATATATATATATATATATATTTTTATTTAGGCTCCATGAGTTAAGAATCAGAGCCCGTCGTTTTATTTATCTCAAAACCTAAAAAAAAAAAAGACTACAGTTCATTTTACATAAACACGTATTTTCATGTTTCATAAAGAAACGTTTAAAAAAAAAAATCCTTTTTCTGATCAGCTTAACAACAATTAGCATAAATGCTAGCTTAACATTGAAAATTGATTAGCATCGTGTTTCTCATTGGAAATGTATACAAAACTATTCTAAACAACTGAACACAGCTGACAACATTTACAGATTATCTTACTGCAGAAGCTGCGGCAACTCTGCTGAGACAAAGTGCCGCCGCAACGTGAACTCAACACAAAGCTGGCTAGCATGCTGTGTAGACATTTAACAAATTAAAATGTCGAAATAAAGCAAAACGACGAAGAGCGCGACGTCTCGTCTAATTTGACAAATGTTAATCCAGACGTAAACGTTTTTATGGGGCGCTGCTCCGTGTCTGAAGGGACAGAACCTCCAGGTTTCAGCGTTAGCACGAGTTTAGTTTCCCCACTGCTAAGAAAGCTCGTTCTCATCTGAAAAAGGGGCGGAGCTTAGAGCACAAACGTTCTATGGTGTGCCTTTTGTTCTAAAGTGAAGCCGACACTGTCCGACTGTGAGAACTGCTCCAGGTTCTGTACGGTTTACGTCACAGCAGGTTGATGTCCAGTGTGAAAAGCTTTGCTTGCAGTAAAACCTTGAGGCACGACGGCTAAGATTCTAAAGACTGAAACTCACGTCATCGATGTCCTCGTCGTCGTCCCCAATGTCGTCAAACTGGATCTCGTCGTCGTCGCCGGGCCCGAAGGTGTCAGTCTCGTTGATTTTAGCTGTGAGGAGGAAAAGAAATGGAGAAATTTGTGCTTTACTGGAGCTGGATAATAAAATGTTAACAATAAAACCTGTTCCTGTTTTGGTGTAGTTTGAATAAAAACAACAAAACTCAGATTTGACTGAAGAAAAAGACAAAATTACTCTCATCTATGATATTAAAATAATTCAGGGCTCCAGAATCTGGAGGGGAACATATTTAAATACAACACTGCTCTTTAGCCTCAAACCAATTTCATAAAGATAAAAAACTGCTTATTAAAATAAATACATTTTAAAGAACCAAGAATGTTAACATTAATATCTGAAATAAAGTCGCCCTCTGCTGTTAAACGTCTGCAACTGCACGAGTCTCTTCCTGAAACAGGAATTTGAGCGAAACAAGCACGTTTCGTTTATCTTCCGGATCAGAATGAGACCCGACTCACCGTGTTCTGGAAGCTCCCCATAAGCCTTCAAACTGCGAGCCTCGTCGGCGTTGTACTTCAGGATGACGTCGGCTTTGTTGTCCTGAAAAAGACCGTTCCAGATTAGAGAAAGACTAAAACTCTGTGGTTCCCAACTCTAGTCCCTGAGGAACACCATGTTTTAGTTGTTCCTCTGCTCCAACACACCTGATTCAGTGATTTAATTACTTCCTTAATCAGAAGCCTGTTAATCACATTTCATTCAAATCAGGTGGGCTGGAGCATGCAGGATGGTGTTCCTCAGGGACCATGGTTGGGAACCTCTGCATAATTTTTAACGTCTGTTGGGTTTTTCATTTCAGAACCCGAATAAGATCGGATCAGATTCAGAGCTTAAAGCAGAAGAAATATTTTGAACATTTTCAAGTAGAAGAACACTATAGTAAAAGTACAACGTACACTGTGTACGCCACCTTAGTAAAAGTACACAGTACAGTGTGTACACCATCTTAGTAAAAGTACAACGCACACTGTGTACGCCACCTTAGTAAAAGTACACGGTACAGTGTGTATGCCATCTTAGTAAAAGTGCACGGTACAGTGTGTATGCCACCTTAGTAAAAGTACACGGTACAGTATGTATGCCACCTTAGTAAAAGTACACGGTACAGTGTGTATGCCACCTTAGTAAAAGTACACGGTACAGTGTGTACGCCACCTTAGTAAAAGTACACAGTGTTCTATGGTTCTGAAGGGAGAGACGTTCTGAACGAACTTTTCTTTCGTTCACTTTTAAAGACTCGGGCCGTGCGCTCCCACGGCGGCGCCGTTTCCTTCGAGGACGTTTAGTGACGCGCACCAGTCGCACGTCTGTACGATGACGCTCAGAACACATTAACGTTTTTTTCTTTTGTACTTGTATCACAAAATATCCTCAGCAGCTAAAACAGAACAAGTACACGAACAGAAAAACACAATCACCACGGCCGTCAACACACAAAAACTATTTTACTGTAAACATTTAAATTACAACCAAAGATTTCCAACCCAGTAATTGATTCTTGATGGCTGAATCGATCAATAAACACGCCTGAACGCCTACGATTAAATGCTTTATCTTTTATTGCGAGCGTGTTGCGATGACGTTTTCAGAGTTTGACTTTGCGTCACCGTCACGGTGCGACAGTTCGTGCCATCACAAAACTCCCAACAGTTCCTGAAACACTTCACAGCCTGTACGGCGTTCGTGCGGCAGCCGGACTCTGCTGCAGGTGCAGGATGCCATGAAACGGACACAGGTGTAGAAAAATCTGACAAAAGGAAGCTGAAGGTCATAAACCCTGTTCACTCATATAAACCCAGTTCTGCTTTCAGCAACAAACAGAACTCGTCGTTTTCCTCCTCCTGGCTGGTGAACACGAGGAGGGCGATCATGCACTTCCACTTAAGAACCATTTAGATTCAGCCATAAAACAGAGAAAAATAAAGGCTGTAAATATGAAAAACACCTCCGAGGTCTCAAATCTGATTATTTAAAAAAACGTCCTGAGCTCCAGCCTCGCCTGACCGCGTCGTACAGGAAGTTACGCCGAGCGGCATGAGTCACACTTCCTGTCTGAACTAGCTCACCATGCTGTGGCGATGCTAACAATGCTAACGGTAACGTCAGATTTTTGACTGGTCTTCAACAATCAATCAATCGGGTGTTTGTTTATTTTTTTGACGGTGGCGGGTCAGAGAACCTTTTCCCGCCTAAAGGCAGAAGAATCCCCAGACCCCCAGGAGCTGGACTCCGTCAGACCCACCTGATAGTCTCTCAGCCCGACCAGAATGATGTCCGACGTGTTGATCCAGACCTGCGGGAAAACAAAAACAAATGTCACTCCGACCTCCGTGATCTCCACACAATCCAGTGGGCGGAGCCAGATGAACCCAAAGAGCGCGGACGCTGCGTAAAGGTGCTGGTCGGGACGGGTTTCTACCTTTTTCCGGAGTTTTCCTCTGATGTGGCAGAGCCTCTTGGTCCCGTCGAAGCACATGGCCTCCAGGCGGCCGTTCCCCAACATCTTGATGACCTGAGCGTACTCTGAAACACATGATGAGCATTCAGGCACCAACAGAGCTCCGTACCACCGCTGTAAATAAAGAGAAAACTAAACCCAGAGTTATTTCGAAGGACTGGAGCCTGAACAGGAAGCAGATTTTTGGACTTTAAAGATTGATAAATAAATAAAAAAAAGACGTTCATCCTGCTTTTAAAACCATTTTTCTACATATTAAAAGTTTACTGTTGCTCTGAAGAAAATTACAGCCTCAGTAATGGATACATGTAGATTCTTTGGTAGGTTTTAATTTTAAAACTAAACATTTATGTTATTTTGTTTCTTCTCATTAATTGGATTATTTATCAATTCTTTCTTTAAATAAGAAAGCAGCTTTTAAAGCTCCAACATTACACTCAGTTTAAAGTCAAATAAATAAAAATCATCTTTTAAAGTTGATCTGGTCCTCGTTAGTTTCTGTCGCTTCTTATTTCCATGTTGGCCGACTTTAAAAACACGATAAACTTTAAAAAAAGTTTAAATCTGATTTGTTTTACTCATTAAGTTGTGTTTGATTTAAACAGTTAACTCTTTAATAAATCAACAGATCGACCCTCAGCTGGGACTTAGCTCATATTCTGGCTCGTGTTTGAGTTTAGCGGCTCCGATCTTAAAGATTATTTTTATAAATCAACGTGGTTTAGGACAAACTAATGAACCTTAGATGGTTTTCTTTAAACCTTAAAAGTCTCTGATGAAGCAGCTTCAGGCTCAAAACTGATAAAACGTCGTCTGTTTTACAGATCCAGAGCTGAAATCTAGCGTGGCAGTAGCTGAGAGTCATATTTGATGCTCGCTATGAGCACGAAGGCTTCGGTTTAGATTTCAGCGGTGATGCGCGTTCCTTCAAGGCTCGCTCGATCTTCAACCTGCAGACGAACGTGAGCCCGTCTGACTGAATCTGATGTTTATAAAATGAGATAAATAAAAAATGCTGCTGCCGCCGTTTAATTACAAATGGAAGAACATCCAAAAGTTAGCCAGGTCCCTAAACGTTTATTTTACAAACAGCGGCTCAGGATTTTAGTTTTGAATTTTAAAACATGGTTGGAAAAGGTCTTGACAGATTGAGCTCCTGATGCGACTCTAGTGACCCAGACCTGCTTCATGAAACCAGAACCAGGACTCACCCTGCCCGTCCTCTTTGAACACCAGCTCTCTCTTCTCAGACTCGTTCTCGTTCTTTCCACGTCGCCGGTTTTTACCTCCTTTACCTGCAAACACAGACCAAACGTTTTGTCAGCCGACGGACTTCAAACAGGAAAATCATTAGGAATTTATTTAAAACACAAGACAGAAAATGGATCAGAACTTTAAAAATCCAGTCCCGAGGACACACCGGTACAAACTCAGCTTTTAAAGTTTGGAAAGAAAAACTTTATTCGCCTTTAAGATTTGATTCCTTTTAAATCCTGACTTCCAATTGGCCTGCAATGTTATTTAATTTGTTTTAAACACATTAAAATGTGCACGGACTCAAAAATATGCTTTAATTATTAGCAAAGGAGGTCTGGATCAAGACTTTTACAGACCTGTGTCTTAAATCTAAAGTTCAGGAGTTAAACTACAAATTGAACTATAATATACCTGATATTTAAATATTAAAGTCATCTACTCTCTGTAACTAGTTAGCATTCAAGTTAACAACGTGATACTTGCGAGCTCATTTAAACCTCCAACAAACTAAAATGAACGGTTTAAAGTGTTAATGAAGTCAGAGATAATGAAGTTGTGAAATTGACGAGCTGATATCGCTCAGGGTGCGGTTTAACCGTGTTAGCCAACAGTTAGCAGCAGGTAAAGGTTTAGCAGCCTCTTCACACCCGAATTAACTCATTTTTTCTTTGTTTTCTGTCAGTTTTTACTGCGACAGGTGAGGAAGACTGCGAAACAAGCGGATGCTAACAGAGGTTAGCCGGCCCGCGTCACGTTTTCATCACGGCGGCGCGAGACGTTTACCACCAAACAACTCTTTTTTTGAACACTTACCTTTATTTTTGGGCATATTTTCTCACAAGACGGTCGCTTTAACCACGCTCTGTAGAATTGTTGGGTGATAAATGTCTACAAAAGTCAGAAAACTGCTCAAATCTAAACTGAAGAGGAGCGACGAAGCAGCTAATCAACGCTGGACCCATCCACCGATCTGCGCAGGCGCGGAACAATGTGTTCAATCTGTCAAAGCTTTATTAGAATAGGTTATTGTTACAAACACGGAGCGTTCGTTGTTGAAAGTTATGGAGCTCCTGAAATGCCAACTGTACCATTTTTTTTTTCTTTATTGAATTGTAAAATGAGTTTATACTCTTTTGTAACACGAAAAAATATGGAGTGAGACTTTGTTTTTTTTTTTTTTGTTCTGTGACTACCACAAAATATTTTAAACACAAAAAACGTCACCATTTAAAAAGTGGTTAAAATTTTAAAGCTAAACAATAATTTTTACACACATTTTATTCATTTATTTATGTCTTAACATAAACTTAATCCTAAAAAGTGTAATCCTCAGTGTATTAAAGCAGACTTGAACTGGTTCAGCGCTTAATCTGAGCCAGATCCTGCAGAACAGGATCCAGGAACTCTTGTTTTGACAGGGTGCATTCTGGCAACTGTTTACTAGGATCCGTTAACTTTCAGGCTTACAAAAAAATAAAGTTATGAACAAATATGACTGCCTACAATGAATAAAACTTATATTGGACATGTAAACTGTTGAAAATAATTACATAAACACTCATTTTAAACACAACAGCCACTTACAACTTCTTGGGGGCCAAGATGTTGTAGAGGCAGGGCAGTCAGCTCGGGACTCGAAAGTCCTAGGTTCGATCCCCAGTCACTGATACCTCGTGGTGTCTCTGGACAGCACACCTAAGCCCCAAAATGCCTCCCGGGCACCTTCAATATCTGCCCACTGTACCATCTGGTGGTGGATGGGTTAAATGCAGAGACTAATTTTACCATTGTATGGAAACGTACAGTGATGACACTGTTATTATTATTAATATAACATGCATCTGCCGCTTCAAGTGAAACATTTCTGCATCTATGCTTAAAAAAAAGCTCCGCCCCTAAGAGTGGCGGAAGTGAGTGCCCAGTTAACCAGGCAGTTGTACGCAGGCGTGAGACCACAGGCAGCGGCCTTGAACAGACAGAGGTTTCACATGTGGAGTTAGACAGGGGATTCAGCAGAGACATAATTTTTTTAAATTGCTGTCACTGACAATAATAGAAGTTTTAAATGGTGCCAATTACATTTGGTAGTTTTTATTGTCTGCACAAGTTTTTTTTTTTTTTTTTTTTAAATAACAACGGTAAAGCACCACAATGAAGACTCAGCAGGAGACAAATTAAACGTAGCATCCAACATCTGGAGTGAAAAACGTTACAGAAAACGTAGAATCAGAACTCTCAAAAGTCTGAAGGCGTGTTGACTCGTCCAAAATGTTACAAGTCATTTTTCTTTGTTCACAGCTGTGCTCATAAGTTTCCACCCACTCATTACG
Organism: Hypsolebias antenori; assembly: GCA_031762315.1. Taxonomy (NCBI): domain Eukaryota; kingdom Metazoa; phylum Chordata; class Actinopteri; order Cyprinodontiformes; family Rivulidae; genus Hypsolebias; species Hypsolebias antenori. The sequence continues at coordinate 23,327,715 of JARVGS010000761.1, read as the reverse complement.
AACATGAATAATTAATTTCGGAACTGTCCTTTAGCCACAAGCTTCTGGCAGAAATCCGCAGATATTTGAAGGCTCTTCTTGGCAGAAGTGGAAGAGTTCATCTCAAACTGGTTGGTTTGCTGGTTTCAGACCAGGCTTTTAATCTGAAAAAGTTTGGTTCAGGAAAACCCTTCCAGAAAATTAACGGTAAGATATGTTCATTAAATGTTAATTAATCTTCTTCCCTCCCTACTAGCTGTCTTTAAACGTATAACCAGTGAGAACCTTCAGACAGAAACGACGCATTGATTCTTGTGTTTTATTGTTTTTCAATAGAAAGTCCAACTCTGCAGGTAGAAAACAGAGAGCTGGCGTAGCAGCAGGGACAAGTCCGACAGGATCCGACCAAGAGCGAGAACAAAGGAGAAGCTGTTCAGAATCGCAGAAAAAACATGTTTTTCTTTATTTCAGAGCTGTACACTGACAGACAAGTCAACAAAATCTACAGGTATAATCAAAAATTATATAAAAAACATAAAATCTGACATTTATCCCTTTTGAGTTGACATTCAGACGCAGAATTTGTCTTTAAAAACTACACGGAGGCCCGTTTCACCAAAGTATATAAATATAAAAACTGTTAGGAGTAAGTTTCTCGCATGAAAAGAAAAAATCAAGTTTCTCTGCAGCAGAAGCTCAAACATGCAGATTGTTGTCAGCGAAGGAGACGAACCTGGAGCTTTGATTTCTAACTGTAGATGCATGAATTCGTCTTCACAAGTTTGATGTCAAATCGTTACGGCAAAGATGCTCGAGGATTTTCGTCATTGTTGCATAAATTAATTTACGTCAGGATTACGGTAGTTTTTCACAGAACCACAGCTGGAATGTTTTTTGTTTGTTTTTGTTTTTAACGGGTTATTGACAGAAAATGATCACAAAACATCCGACGAGGAAGAGTTCAATTCTAAAACTAGATAAAGTTTTTATGTTTTAAGACGATAAACCAGTTAAAAAAAAAAAAAAAAGTAAAACTTTACAGTCTGTAAAGTTTGGAACTGGACTCCTCGTGTCACAGTTCGCCTCGTGTCCGTGAAAACTGCATCGACTTGATTCTTAGAAACCTGAGTTTTCCGACGTGTTCGCGGTTCTGCTGCGGCGGTCGGGTCCGACAGAACGGATCGGAGGCTGAAATCTGTGGAAGCAGGTTTTTTAAAATTTATTTACAGTTTCCTGTTTGTTTTAGGAAAATATTTAGACCCGTCTTTAAGTTCAAACTGCTTTCAGAACATTTAAAGGGATATTTCTCACATTTAGATGTGACGTTTGAACCCGAATTAAATCCACAGAACTTAAAATAAAAATGTTCAAATTTTGGCGTTTAAAGTGTTTTTCTCTATTTCTGTAAAATAAACAATTTTGAAGGTAAAATAAAAAAACAACTAGGCTCAAAAAGACTCCTGTTCGGCTGAAAAGGAGTAAACAAACAAACCATTTTAAACTAGTCAACTGAATATTTCAATTTTTAATTAAAGCTGCAGTAAAATGAATAAAATAAACAATTATTTTATTAATAAAGCACCTAAAATAGTTGACTAACACAAAATTAGAAAAAAGTAAAAGTTGTTTGTGGCACAAAATGACAAAAATATTTTGATTTGTGAAAAGCCGTAATTTTTTTTTTATTTGCTAAATGTGGCTAAAACAACTGATTTATACAAAAAATACTATTAGGCATCTTTTTTACTTTAAAAGTAAACATTTGATGATTATTTTTGTAGTTTCTTGCTTATTTATTCCTAATTTAGACAAGATAATCTGATTGAGCAGCTTCTGATTCAGATTTATCAGAAGATTTTTGAGTTTTAAAATAAAATTTTGATTTTTTTTAAATAAATAGTTAAAGTAAAAATAAATCTTCAACTTTGCAAATGGTTTTTTGATTTCATGCATTTTCGTGTTATAAGCGCAATTATAGTCCCCTTTTTTGCATAAATTGTTTTTCTTCAGGTTCTTTTTTTTTTGCCAGAGCATGAAATATATGTGTAATAATTCAAATATTAAATAGAAGATTTGTTTTGAACAAAATGATGTGGACTCAAATTTAAAAAAAAAAAAAAAAAAAAGTGGAAAAACAAGATTTTAATGAGTTGTAGTTCTTGTTTTGGCCACCAGGCGGCAGCAAACGAATTTAAAACAAACTTTCTGGACAAATAAAACTAGAAACTGTTGAGATTTCAAGATCTGATTTTACTTAAAAACAATTTCTGTTGATTTTTTTTTGGAAACATTTAATGTTTAATTAAAGTTTTTATATTTAAAAGTCAGAACAAAACTTACTGATTCTCAAAAATGACGAAAAGTTTGATTTTCTCGCTACAGACCAGACGTTTCTCTGCCTCCTGCGGTGAAGCTGTGAGTTCTGCCGCCGGCGTCGACTCAGAGGCGACTGAAGGTTTAAATCTGCCACAAAAATAAAAAAAACGCATACCTCCGATTGATCCTATGACTACCTGTCTGAGGTGAATAAATACTTTTCCTGACGTGCTGCTGCTCCGAGAGGCAGCGCTGATTGTCCAAAGCAGAAACGGGTCGACGGGTTCCGGTTCTGGTCCAGCCGTCGATCGGCGAGGCTAAAGCTTGACGGTAAGAAAGAAGAGATCCGATCAGAAGAGCCCAGGGAGGGGAAGTGGGTAGAGGGGTGTTTGTGCTCCTATTTGGCTTATCAGCTCTATCAGTAGTCTGTCCCACTGGACCGGACCGGACCGGACTGGAGAGGGGAAGGAGGAGGTCCGGCGGTGGTGGGATCGAGGTCAGAGTTGACAGGAGGAGGAAGAGGAGGTCACAGAGCGGTGGAGGTGATTTTCTTCAGCCCCCTCCGCTGGGCCAGAGAGGAGCAGCCCACCGGCTCCAGAACCGTGGCCACGTTCCTGCTCAGCGCCGAGTACGTGGCCGCCATCGCTCCCTGAAGGAGGAGGACACACAAACTGATTAGTTAACAAAACAGGGAGGAAAGTGAGATTCTACGGGTGCCCGGAGGGTCACCTTGACCAGGTGTGGCGCTTCCTGTCTGTTCAGGGTGTATTTGGGCAGCTGGTCTCGGCGGGTCACCCAGGGGTGTCTGAGGACCTGCCCCGCCGTCAGTCTCCGGTGAGGGTCCACATGCAGCATCTTGGACACCAGATCCTGATGGGTAAGGAAACCTTCAGTAAACCCGGAGCTCTCCCCGGTTTCACGGTAAAACCCCGGTTCTGTTCCCACCTTTGCTTCAGCAGAAACAGAGTTCCAGTACCCTCCTGTCAGCGAGAACTTCCCGCTGCCGATCCGGGACAGAATCTCCTCCGGAGTGTCCTCTGGGCCATTTGCAAATGGAGTGAAGCTAACAAAAGGCGGCAGAGGGGGAAAAAGGGTTTAAATGCACGTAGAGTAGAGATGAAAGGGTTAAAGGATGATATTCATTTTTATTTATAAAATTTATTAATTTATTCATATTAAGCAGCACAAAAACGTGTCGGAACGTTCCGGTAAACTCACCCCGTCAGCATCGTGTAGAGCAGAACCCCCAGACTCCAGATGTCACAGGCTGCGTCGTAACCCTGCTTCTTCAAAACCTGCAGATAAACAAGAGTCAGCTAAAGTGACTGCATCGCTTTAAGCTAAGTAAACATTTCGGCTGTGACTCAAGACTTCAGCTCACTTTACACGACTCATCACGGCAGAACAAGAGGAGAAAACCGAACGCTAAAAGCATCAAAACGGTGGCTACAAAATAAAAGCGGCAAATTTTACCTTTAGTCTGAAAGAACCAAAACACGAGCTTGAAAATAAAAATAGCAAATGAGAACTAAAATGAGCAAAACACTAACTAGGAATAGACAAACACTAAAATGTAAAAGTGGCAAGACGTAAGCTAAGAATGGCGAAAAAACACTAGCAAAACTGTAAAAGAAGCTAAACATAATGGCAAAAATGCAAAAGGCTAGCGAAAAACATAAGCATAGCTAAATGTTAACTTAAAAGTAGCAAAACACTGGTTAAAGTTTAAAATTAGTGAAATCTTTGCTAAAAGTAGCTAAACCATAGCTAAAATGTCTTCTTCTTCTTCTTCTTTCGGCTTTTCCCTCTTCAGGGGTCTCCATAGCGAGTCATCCTCCTCCACCTCACTCTGTCCTCACTCCAACTACCTCCATGTCCTCTCTAACTGCATCCATATGTCTCCTCTTTGTCTTTTTCCTG
>JARVGS010000761.1:23312974-23323238 GCA_031762315.1 Hypsolebias antenori | reverse complement strand
CATTTTCTCACCCTCAAATATTCCATTAAATATTTGAGTCAAAAACCTCACTGCCATCTCTCCAAGACATTTCCAAAACTCCACTGGTATGTCAGGTAGTAGCTAAATGCTAAAAATAAGCTAAAAGTTAACAATAAACAATTGCTTGTTGTGATTTAGACGTTGCAAAATATTGGCTAAAAAGTAAATGCAAAAATAAAATAAATAAATAAAAATAATAACAACAATATAAATAAAATATATTTAAAAGATAAGTTAGCTTTTCAAAAATTACATATATTAAAAAAAGATCTTCATTTTTTTTGGGGAGGGGGGGGGGGGTAAAAATTTATGAACATGGAGTTAAATATTTTAAAAGGTTTACAAGTATAAGAACAAAAACTCAAGCCACAGTTACAATGTCCTGAAAGAGTCAAACGTTTTTTAAAAAAGTTAAATAGTACAAATTAAGCAGAAGTAGTTTAGTGCCAAAGAACTACCGGATACGGTAATAAAGGGAAACAGGATCACTACGATGGCTCAGCGCTCACACTTTGTGATTGAGACAACTTTGAAAATGATGTTGCTTGAATGGAAAATATAAAGAGTCGAGGACTGGATTAGGGCTTTAATCCAGGAGATAAGGATGTACTCAGATTACATTTTTTACTCTCACTCTTAACGTACCTCCGGAGCCACGAAGTTGGCCGTGTAACACGGCGTCATGAGCAGGCCGTTCTCCGCTCGCAGCTGTTTGGCGAAACCGAAGTCGCAGATCCGGATGGACTCGGCGTTCCCGCTCTCGTCCACGTACAGGATGTTACTGGGCTTCAGGTCCCGGTGAACCACCTGCAAACGCAGGAGAACCGATCCTTACGCCACTGACAACTAACGGCTCGCGCCGCTTATCGTAATCTATTCTTCTTCACCGGGAACTAAACTTTTTCATAGAGTTTCAACTTCACCAGCTCCATAAACTCCCAGCAAACGTCTCACTGTTGTTTTTAAAACGTGGCCATCGCTCATCTGCAGCTCCACAAAACAACCGTTCACTTCCCTGAAGAGTAACGCACCCCGTTGACGTGCAGGTACTCCATGGTCTTGGTGATGGTGTAGAGGACGGCGCTGGCTTCTCGCTCGGAGAAAAACTTCTGTCGGAGGATTTTGTCCAGCAGCTCGCCTCCTTTCATCAGCTCCGTCACCAGGAACACCGAGCGGCCGTCGTCATACACCTACGGCAAAAAAATAAAGCAAACCACGCGTCACAAACGTTCTGGCATTTAGACGGTGTTCCTTGTTCTTTAAACAGGGTTCAACTGTCAGACAAATCAGCTCTGTAACTACATCCCTGTTTAAAAAACAGACACTTGGATTTTATTGTTGGAAACGAGCATCTTCACCCGTCAGCCAAAGATATTTTTACCTCTAATCAGCGCTGAGTCACAGGACAACCGGGATTATTTAACTCAGATTGTTGTTCTGAGCCCAACAAACAGATTCACCACATTATCAGGAGGCAAAATGACCCAGAATGAGGCACTTTGGATAAGAAAAATGATTTATATATATAAAAAAAAGAGACCAATAGTTAAAGGATTCAGAAAAGGTTCTGATTGTTTAAAAACAAACTAATTTATGCAAAACATTACTGTCCAATAAGTTCAATAAAAATGTAGAATTTACTTCTGCAATAATATAAATCACACAGATACAGGTTATTAATCTGAAGAGTATGCATGAGTTTTATTATGAAACACCAGGTTAAAAACACTTCCTGTTTTGCTTTTAATGACTTTAAATATTGATATCAGATGACCCGCTAACATAAAAATGAAAAGAAAAAAACAAAACAAAAAAAAACCCGAAAACCAGTATCTGCTGAGTCACTGGTTGCCATGGTGATTCCCGCCATTTTTTTGGGCGGCAGGGACAGCACACGTTCAGTGGGAACAAAAACAAAAAATGACGCACTAGATAAATGATCACTGTGTAAAAATTATAGGTCGTATCAAAATATTTCTTGAACAGTGTACGGCAGAAGGCTCTGATGAATCCATACAATCATTTTTAGGTCTCTAAAGAGTTTTATGTAGGAGATAAAGTTAAAAAGAACCTTCTAATTCTAGTTTTCCATACCAAAAAGTCCTGCAGCAGTGTGATTGTGTGAAATAAGACAAATATATCTGCAATGTGAAGTAAAAAATGTATAAAAGTGTTAAACATGTGCAAGGAACTCATGTAAAGTCCAACTTTCTGTGACCGTTTAAGCTTTGAATGATGTTTTTACTGTTTGAGCTGTAGAGCTCCGCTGGGTTTGACCATTCGCTTCAACTGAACCCCATTTTTGTCTATTTCATCTGTTTTTTTGGCCCGTTTTGTCTAAACTGTACACTTCTTCTACGATTCTTTACGCGACCATCATCCGGTGCATTAAAGCAGGAAAACGTGCAAAATGAAAATTAAGAGGCATTAAGGTGGATCAACAAGTTGTGCAGCTCGCTGAAAGTGATTTTTGTAGCGATAGAAAAATTAAAATAATAAATAATTTTTATTTTGACTCACGTCTTTCAGGGTAATGATGTTAGGATGCTGTCCATATCTCAGCAGGATCTCCACCTCCTCTGTCGGGTCTCTCTTAGCCTTGTTAATGATCTGTAACAGAGGCTTGTCTAAATCAGAGGTTTTCAACATTTTCAGTCAATCTAAAATCTGTTCCTGAAGGACAAAATGTTTGTTTTTCTAGTCAAACATGCCTCAAATTAACTTTTTCAGACTTTTCCAGTCCTACGGTCTGACTGTAATGTTGATGTTTTGTTGTTGTTGTTGTTACCTTGACTGCGTACTCCATGCCGGTTCCTTTGTGTATACAGCGTTTACATATGGAGTAAGAACCGACGCCAATGTCCTCTTTAATCTCATATGCGTCTGAAAACTGGGATGTGCTTCTGTGAAGTTGCTGCAGGAAAAACACAAAAGTACATGAGAGTTTCATTAAAATCTGTCCATTTGTTCACAAGATATTTTGCTAACAGACAGACAAAGAAACATTCAGGAATGGTGGTGAATCAGTTTGCGATTAGCATTATGAACTGCAAATAGATTTCTCTGTAGCTAGCCACATGCTACTTAGCTTGTATGGCTACTTTTGGTTATGACATTTTTAACATTCTGGAAAATTAGTCATATCTTTCAGTTTGTAGTGTGCTAAATTAAGAGAAGTCTGGGTCCAAGTCTTACTGTTTCTTTAAAGAAAATATAAATAATTAGGTTTTAAATCCTAAAATATCTGTTTAGAGTGGTATAGAGTTGGACAAAAACACATCATCTGCATATACATTGAGTTTATTCTAACTTATTCCCAAAAACGTCTAAATTTTTTTCTTTTTCTTTGAATAAATTCTGTTTTGACTTTTTTTTGTGCCAACAAGATTTATTTAAATAATTATTAATTTTCTCACAGATATAAAAGAAAAAGGGGCATGTTTAGGCAAGACGAATTGACAAAATAGTCTTAAATAATCTGAGAATAAATCTGAAACTAAAATGCCTTGAACATGTTCCACCGTCATTGAGTTTAAATTCTTGTTATGATAAAAACTGAGTATTTTTTATATTCAGGTACAGTAGTCCCTCGATACTTCATGGTTCAACATTCGCAGACACACTGTTTTGTTGGTTTTCAGTGTAAGATTGTACATGACACACAACTGGAGATGGGGAAAGACAGACCCCACCCCACCCCTCCTTTCTCTTTCTGAGGCTGTCTGTCACAGCAGAGAAAGAGAAAGGAGGGGGCAGGGATGGGGGTGTCTGAAATGCAACCCCTGCGATAACCAAGGGACAACTGTATATCTTATTTATATTGCTGGACAGTTTAACTATCCTGTGTTATGATTTTTAGATGTGTCCACTGAGGCTTGCACCAGACAGTCAGATGAATTCTGGTTCTGATCTGAGACGTAGTGAGTCACCTGTACAATAGTATTGGGTACTGGCTGTGCTTCCTCCTCTGTTATGGCCACAAAACTGAATCCTCTGAAGAGCTGATGGGCGTTGGCGCTTGGCGGGACCCCTGGTGAGTCTGAAACACACACACACACAGTAACAGCTGTTAACGCTTACCGCTCTGTGAAATTCACAGAGAATGTAGTTCACCTCTCAGCGGGCGAGTTGAAACGTGCACCTCTGGGTGTTTTAGCTGTGAACTCCGGATCAAAATAGAACGTATCGTCAGATCGTCCTGCGGCCGGTTTGAAAGGAGGCCGAATCTCTCTGCGGAAGAGTTTCTACAGGGAGAACAAACGGAACGCAGAGTTCTAAGAAAAGCAGTGTTAGGATCTTTTTGTGTGTGTTTGTTTCTGCACTGTGACGAGGATAGAAAAAGGAGAAACTGACATTCCAGTCGATGGTGCTGAAGAACTGGTGCCTTTTGATCCCCTCTACTCCATCTGCTCCGGCGCCTACAAACAAATGGAAATCAACTGAGCCCAAATTTTAGATATTACCGGTACACAACTTGCCTGATGAAAGTTTATTTGCAGGAATTTTTAAACTTCTAATGCAGCGAAACATCTGGATAAGTGTTAAAATATTTATAAAAGGCACAAAATGTACTTGACCCAAACAAGACCACATATAGTAAACGTTGCTCTGCTAACAAAATACAAAACGTGCACACAAATATTTGCAGAAACATACTTTTGTTTGAAAAGGTGTAGAGTTTTACTTGTGTTAACAAGTTCTCTCAGTATTACTGATGCAGTTTGTATCTTTGGCTGTTTCTAGTATGTTTGCATTACAAAATAAATGTTCCTGCAAGATATCATATCATCATAAGAAAGTTTGTGGTTAAACTTGTTGACATAATTCTGTTTATATATTATTATAATTTTTTTATAATACAATATTGAAAATAAAAATAACTAGAACTGTTCTTTCAGAGACCTACGTTTAAGTGAATTTATTTTTTGGGGACATTTATGTTTGCCAGTAGGAGGCAGTAAATGCTTTTATATGTTTGTAATCTAAAACAAAATTTCCCTCCAAAACAATCAATCCAGGAAGTATTGCATCACATGGGGAGCCTTTCAAAATAAAGGCTCGGTGTATCATTTTGTTTGTTTGGACACAAGTTATTTTTACTCAAGTTAGGAATGAAAGGTTGATTTTATCATAAATATGTAGTTTTTTTTTTATCAAATAATATGTAAAAAAAATAGAAATAGTATTTAAATAAAGATTAACTCTTTAGTTGGACTGTACAGTAGTCCCTCGCTACTTCGCTGTTTGTTTTTCACGGACTTGCTCTATTGCGGTTTTTCAAAATAAGATGGGACATGACACATAATTGACTGATGGATGAGCCACACTATCGGCATGGGATTTTTATTTAAAATTAATTAAGTATTTATCACCTCATGCACCTCTGTGCAGCCCACACTGTAGGACAAGCTTCCTCTGCAGCTGATCAGCTGTTCTCCATGCAGAGAGGAGAAGTGGGCGTGGCCAAGAATGCTTACTACTTGTACTATAATTCCTACTTTGTGGTTTTTCACAGGGTACGGATCCCCCGCGATAAACGAGGGACTACTGTAATAAGTTTTAATTCTGATCAAGGACAAACGTGGTATACCAAGATACCCGTTCAGTTGAACACAACTTTAGAGAAGTGTTTTTCAAAATATAATGAAAAATACTCTATTACACGCTGGTTTTATTTAAGCAGCTGGATTTTATGTTTACTGAAATTACAAATTATGGTATGAAATGCAAAAAAATACATCACAAGCATTGATTTTCCACTTTTAGGTACCAAGCTGAAAGAAATCTGGACTCATCACTGCAATTTGTTGTAATTTTTTTTTTATCACCAGCTGCCATGAAAAGGTGACAAACATGTAACTGTCCTAAAATATCTCAGCAACCAGTTGACAGGTTTTAATAAAACTCACTTAAAATATTATTGTATATAAGCGACTGATTAACTTTTGGTTGATTCAAGATGGCCACCACTGCTAATTGACCTTACCAAACACAAAGCTCGCTATAATTCAGTCAGTTTTAAGGATACTGAGCGCAAATTTGATGTGGTAGTAGCTGAGAGTCATTCCCAACACATAGGCTGAGTTCTAACAGGTTGACAGAGATTTTTGTTTCAGGGTCGTAGGTGATATGCGGCCCTTCAAGAAATATAAAATGTTTGCTGTTGTTGGTTACGGGTGCTTTTTTTTTTTTTGGCAGTTTTTTGTCAAAGATAGATTCTGCATCCAAAAGGATCTTATTTTGTGCCTTTTTTTTACATCAGTGATGAATGTATATCTCCAGGTGCTGGTTGGTTGTGCTGCCTCCAGCTCATTCAAGCCCCCCAGCATGTTTCATGTCTGAGTTTTTTACCTAATCTGTTGGCAGGGTTGCGTTTGAAAAGGCTCCTGAGGAGACTTTGGGCTTCAGCACTGAGAAACTGCGGCATTCCCAACTTAGCTCTGCACACAGAGAAACAAGCCGTACAGATGAGTCAAAGAGGCAACAACGCACTGAATGTCCGTATTGTATATCCAAGCGAAGCGTCTGAAAGCGAAGACAATAAAGCAGCTCAGTCCAACAGGAAGCAGCGTCAGCACTCTGCAGAGCGAGCTCAGCGTTTTCCTGCAGCCGAGCGGCGAGAGTGAAACAGAGACAGAGGAAGCAGGAGGAGTTAATATTTCCTCCGAGGTGTGTTTTTAATTTTCATCAGACTCCAACACCATCTCGGTCTCTACTCCACTTCCTCCTTTTTCCTGCGGCGCTGTTATAAAAATCAACAAGCTCTCCGAGTTCATTCCTCTTATCTGTCCTCTGCTGGGTCCCACCCAGTCCTGGTCTTGGATGTCTCCAGGAATATAAATCCTCTTGGCTGACTCAGTCCCTCGTACTTTCTCCTCTCTGCACTTTGAGCTGTAATAAAATCTGTGAGCTGGAGATCGGATACGACGGCACGAACGGGATAAAGTGGCTTACTTGAGGATCATTGTCATCGTCTCTTTCCGGTCTTTGCCTTGAAAAGGCAGCGTTCCCGTCAGCATCTCGAACTGGGAACAAACAGAACAGAACAGCATCGCAGTCAGAGTCTTACTTAAACAGAGAAAAAAGTAATTTATTTTCTTCTAAAGTGGCCTAAATAGGTTTTTACACTTCTCCGAAGGTCTTTTAAGGCTTGGTCGAGTGCGGTACAAGGGATGGACAGAAAAATTGAACCTCAAGTGTAGAAAAACAAAGTGATTCCACCACGTCATTATTTATTATTTAGGTCTCACTGAGAGCTGCAGGTCCTAATGGATGAAGTTCAGAGGATCTCCTTAAAACTGCGTCAACATCGGACTGAATCGGAGAGGAATCAGGTTATTTCTGAGAACGACGAGCTCAGGCGACCTAATTATCCCACGAGACAACTGCGTTCAGCGAGTTAACCCCTGGAAAAGAAGCTTAGTCTGTTTAAACACTCTATTGTCATCAACATTTTGTGTTTTCTATATATTAAAATCCTTTTTATTTATAACTTATCTACAGATGCAACAAAGTGTGACATTAATCACTGAAACAAAAAATATTCCTTTCCTGACGTGCCTGCCCTCTTGCAGACTACGCTTCTGATTTTATTTCTTCTTTTTGGACGCAAATAAATTCATGGAAACTATGTCGTAAACAACAATAAGCTTCGAAAATCAGATGGGTCTAGAACACTGGTAACAAAATCGGAAAGGATTTAAAGCAGGTTTAGGATTAAAGATTTGACACAGATTTATGACACCAGCTTTAAAATCAGGATTTGGGACCAATTGGAGACACCTGAAACTTCTGAGCATCTTCAATTCTTAAGCTACAAAACGGCAAGCCATGAAGAAACAGACTTTATTTTCATAAAGTAGGTTAGGTTTTGCTCTAAATGACGTAACTTTGGGCAGTTTTCCCCTAAATGTAAAATTCCTGGTTAATGCTATTCCCCAACTCGTCCCCTGTTGCAGTTTGGTGAGATATCATACTACCTTAAACTGTGACACTTGTGCAGCATTCATGCAAATCATGTGTAACTTTATTGGTTGCAATTTAGTCACAAGGTGTCTCAGTTGTGTTTCAATTTAATCTCAATTCATTCTCTTTCTTGTCTCCTGTCACAGTTTGGTTTCATTAGCCCATTATTGTCTCAATTTTACTGAACTTTCTGACACAAGGAAACTAAACTGAGAAGGTTTGAGGTAGACATGGACATTTGGGGCTGTAGCCTCAGACGTTTCTGTCAGAGAGCTCCTGCAGGTGTCAAAATACAGCTCTAACTTTCTTGAGATGGGTCGGAGACAACCCCCAACAACTTGGAAAAGATTTGAGACAAGTTTGAGACACCAGTTAAAAAAATAGGAAAGGTTTGAGACAGCATCTACAACATAACTGAGAGGGATTTGAGACAGTTTTGAGACTAGCTTTAACATTGAGAAGGGTTTGAGACTGTGGAAGCCAAAACATGCAGCTTTATTTTGAAACTAAAAGGCCTTTTTATTAATCCATTTTAATTTGAAATATGACACATAACTGCTTCCATATTATGGAATTTGAAACTAAATGTTAAACATTATTTTTCTTATCATTTTAATTAATTTACAAATTGAGCAGTCTTGTAGACGAAAACAAAAATGCAGTTTGGATTATTCATTTTAATTTTTATTTACGAGTCAAAACATGCAGCTTTTTTTTTTTTTTTTACTAAAAAGCATTTCTATTAATTAATTTTAATTTTAAATATTATACATAACTGCTTCCATATAAGACAGACTGAAGATGCCTGAAATAACAGACTACGTTAAGATAAAATTTGTTGCACAAACTTTTCAACATCTTCAATGTTTGAGCTTCACAATGCCGCAAAGAGCTTGTAACTATTTTGAGAGGGACAACGAGTCGATTTGTAAACGTTTTGAAATTTTTTTTTAAATTATGTATTAGAGTTAAGGCAGAATCATGCTCTGACTGAAGATGAGGTTTGGAGCAAACCTGCTCATTGAGTCCATATTAAAACGAAAACAGTGGCAGCTCACCATGAGCACGCCGTACGACCACCAGTCGGCGCTCTGCGTGTGCCCCCGCCTGTTCACCACCTCAGGAGCCATGTACTCCACCGTCCCACAGAAGGAGTAGGCTTTGTTCTCGTGGTCGATGGACTCCTTACTGAGGCCGAAGTCTGACAACACAACACGACAAATCCGAACATCTTAATATTCAACGAGAAGACGTGAGGACAAAGACGGTGGGCAGCAGCTGAAAAGAGCAGCAGGAGAACACACATGGGGTGACAACACAAAGCGACAGAAACGCACGGAAATAAATAAAAGAGTGTAAGATTACACACCGGTCAGCTTGATGTGTCCGTCCTCATCCAGCAGGATGCTGAAACAACAGAAGACCGATCAAATCACAGCATCTTACTCCGTCTGTACGTCCCGAATGGTTTTAAATCACTTCATGACAAACAGGAAGTGAAAACGCTTCGAGTTTAGCTTGTTCTAGCAGGTCGAGCGCTGCACGAACACCACAGACTTCGTTCTCCACCAACAGTTCTTCAGACCTTTTGAACATTTTTTGAGTTTTCTGACGGAGAACGGAGCTGCTTTTTCACACCTTTTTGGTCTGAATATTTATACTCAGTAAAACAATTAGACAACTTGAGTTCAAAGGCAAAACAAAACAAAGTTTTCTTGTACTTTTTTACCTTCTGGTCTTCCATTATGAGGAACAAATAAAACAAAACATAACAAAAAGATTGTAGGAAAAAATAAATCAAGCAATCCTTGAAGGAGTTAATCATTCTGTATCAAACAATAGCAGTTGTCAGAGCTCAAAGTTCATGTTGAGGGTGACCTTCAGCTACTACCACGTCAAATTTCAGCTCAACATCCAAAACCGACTTGAGTTGTAGCCAGTTTTGTGTTGGCGAAGACCGCCATCTTGAATCAGGATGGCATTCATCCAGCGATTACTTTCTGTGAGTTTCAATAAAGTCATCCCTCTGGTTGATGAGATGTTTTATTTATTTTATTTATTTCTTTCTTTCTTCATTTTATAATTAAAATACAAAAAACAACAATATATACAATAATAAAAAAAAGAAAAGATAACGCTTATATAAAATGAAAGGCAGCAGAAGAAGAAACAATCTTATTTTTTCTGCCCCCTTACTCACAAATAAACAATTCATACAATCAACTCATATGATTTCCAAAATAAAGAACAACTTGATTTTAACCTCTTGTATCTCTTT
>JARVGS010000761.1:23241008-23255432 GCA_031762315.1 Hypsolebias antenori | reverse complement strand
TCCCTAACAGGTCTCTCTTGAAAATGAGTTCTCGTGGCTCAATGAGACTACCTGGATAAATAAAGGGTAAATGGAAAAAAAAAAAGTATAAAAAAAGCATAAAGCTATATGTATTAATTAGTTTCGGCTGAAACTCAAAGTCATCTGTTTGATCATTCAGGCCTCCACGGTTTGATTGAAGTGTCTTTTCCCGTCCAGATAGAGCATGGACTCTGATGGACACAAACATTAATAAAACACAGAAACAGAAACACAAAATTCAGCAGAAAACTCATTAAATTTTAGTTTTAAAGCCTCAACTTTCAGCTTTACAGAGGAACCAACACTAAGGTGTTCGTCTTACCTCCATAGGTCTTAGGGACAATGTTGGGGACGTCCCGGTCCGACGTGAAGGTGTAGTGGAAGATGTTGGTGGTGTTGTGCTTCTGGGTCAGCGGGTCGAACACCTCGCTGTGAACTCTGACCTGGATGTATTTCCCCTGAGTGTAACACACCTGAAGCACAGAAAGAAACCAGCTGTTCCTCAACAAATCAACTAAAATTTACCTTTTTTTTTTTTTTCAAAGATGGCAGCAAACAGAAAAATAAAAGTTATTCCAAAACCATCACAGCTCTTTTCAGTTCTGCGTAAAAATGTCTAATGCGTGATCTTTAGCTCCATCGTCTTTAAAGTTTTATATTTGTGCTTTTATTGCAGTTTTTTTATTTTTTTTTGTGTGTGTGTGTGTGTGTGTGTGTGAATCGTCTTTGTTGCTCCTGCGTGACGACACAAAGACACTCAGATTCAGTTATTATTTAAAAAAGTTAAAACCTGACAATTTATGGCTCAAATTATCTAAAAATTTTAAACTAAACAGCTTCAGAGTTCGGCGTCATTTATTTTACCTCACAAACATTCCAACATGTGAATTTAGAACCATCTAATTATCACGGGACAAATATATTTAATCCCCTGCTGCCATGAAAGGCAGTGAAAATATCAGCAATGGTCTGTGTTAGCAAAATATCTCATGAGCCACTTTATTGATTTTAATTAAATTTCTAGGAAATCGTCATTGGACACACTTCAACAGCGGGAGTCAACCTGATTTAAGATGGTCAACCTTAAACACATAAACAACTATAATTCAGTCAGTTTTACACATATGGGACTAAATTTCGGCGTGGTAGCAGCTGAAGGTCAACGCCAACACATAATCTGGGCACCGATGGAGATTTCAAGATTTCAAGCGAGATACAGTAGCTTACTTTAATACAAGTCACTTTTATTCAAAAACATTGCCAAAGCACGGGTTGTGTGGCCTCGTAGAAAAATTGGGAGGGAGATTTTTAAAAAATCTTCTGGACCCACTGGACCATGGATGGCTCGTTCCAAAAGGGTGGTGGGCGCTAATGAAGGTGATCAAACTGTGTGTAAATTAAACGAAAGGTAATCAATATTTAAATGACCAGTACATATTTTTATGGAAACATTATCTATATTTTTATAAATGCTTACACAAAAGTCTATTTTTTAGTAAAAGTTGGTAAAGACTTGTGGCTCTTTATACCATGAAGCAGCAATAAAATAAGAAACATGTTTTAAAGACAAAAATAGTTACATATTTAATATTACACATATTTAAAATATTATTTCATCTTGATTTGTGTTAAACCTAAAAATTACTGAAATAAAACCCTTGATATTTGCAAATGTTGTCTATTTGCATCAACTTATTAAGTATGGGGGCCACACCCAACCACTCAGAGGACCACAAATGGCCCATGGGCCACACTTTGGGCACCCCTATATTCGCATCACAAGTGGCTCCAAATTGCTCCTACATTGGTCTCAAAATACATAAAAAATACTTTTATGTTCATGTTTAATTTTTAACAATAAAAAGGTTTTAGATTTGAAGAATATATATTAATAAGAGTATAATTTTTGTTTTTTTTTAGTTTAGTTTACAAAGCGTTAAATATAAAATCAACAGATAAGAAGAACTGAGTGGTCGCTCTGTTGTCTGAAAAGCCTCTTATAAATAAAGTTTGATTGACAGGAAGTCTTTGTCTCACCTGAGAGGAAAGCATCAAGAGGGAACCGATGTCTACGGGTTTTTGGAACATAATGTCGTCCACAGCCACCAGACTGGGCCGACACCCTCTGCAACAAACCCAGAACTGATCAGAAAAACAACCATCAACTGTTCTGGGTCATTTCCGGGTCAGAATCTCACCCGTAGGAGCAGGCGTTGGCCCAGCCCAACTCGTAGGCCTTCCTCATGAGAAAACCTCCAAAGATCCGGTTGAAAATGTTCCTTTGCTGAAAAACAGAAAACCACAGACAGTCAGACCTGGTTCTGGTCCAGGTTTAGATAAAAAAAATCTCTGTCCTTCCTGCAGGTCCTGGGTCTCACCTGCGGGTGGCAAATCTCCACTCCTTTCAGCTTGGCGTCCTCCATCCAGACTGAGTTTGGTGGAAGAATCCTGCTCCGGAAACTGACCGTGCTGAGGACACCGGAGGACACAAAGACCATCAGAGAGGACACAAAGACCATCTGAGAGGACACAAAGACCATCACAGAAGACACAAAGACCATCAGAGGAAGCAAAGACCATCAGAGAGGACATAAAGACCATCACAGAAGACACAAAGATCATCAGAAAGGACATAAAGACCATCAGAGAGGACACAAAGACCATCTGAGAGGACACAAAGACCATCAGAGAGGACATAAAGACCATCACAGAAGACACAAAGACCATCAGAAAGGACATAAAGACCATCACAGAAGACACAAAGACCATCAGAGGAAGCAAAGACCATCAGAGAGGACACAAAGACCATCAGAGAGGACATAAAGACCATCAGAGGAAGCAAAGAACATCAGAGAGTACACAAAGACCGTCACAGAGGACACAAAGACCATCAGAGGAAGCAAAGACCATCAGAGAGGACATAAAGACCATTAGAGGACACAAAGGCTGTCAGAGAAGACACAAAAAAAAATGTCAGACACAAGAATAATCAGAGAGGACATAAAGACCATCAGAGGACATAAAGACCAACAGAGGACATGAGGACTGTCAAAGGACAAAAATACCATGACTGATTTCTGTACAAAACTCTAAAGAAAAGTACCAAAAGTTTAGTTAAAAGCTAAAGTAATAAACACAAAAATAAAAACAGGAAGTCAGTGAATGCTGACTCAGCGTTCAGATTAGTACTTTGTGTCCAACGTGTTGAGGAACAGGTTGTGAACGATCTTCCTCTCCTCGTCCGTTGGAGCGACCTTCAGCAGCGACGCTGTGCTCAGCTCCACACGACGAGATTTATTAACTGAAATCAGACATCAGAGGAAGATGAGGAGCCAGAGAGATTAGGATTATGTCAGATGAGACCGTCACGGCCTCTTACTTTCTCCCTCCTGGAGGAACTTCTCATCCTCCGGTCCATCGGGCTTCAGAGGATTGACAAACGCTGCCCTGGGGAAAAAAAAAGGTACGAAGTGGGGTTACAGCTGTGAGGATGGAGGGAGGCGGGGCTTACAGGACAGGTAAATATGACATATTTAATCTAAAAAAAACATCTAATCCAAATGTCTACCTCTTATTCTCTGGGTCGCGGGCCACCATGACAAACGTGGCGTCCAGAACTGGTGCGTACGTTCCATCCAGATACTGCAGGAGGAGACTGAATTCAGCAAAGGACTCTGGTCCAGTTCAGTTGCTTTGTTTACTTCTAATAAAACTTCTGTTTACCTGTGTACAGGTGTGTTTACCTGTGACATGTGCATCTTTGCTTCAATGGATGTTCTCCCCACCCAGGTCACATGACCCGTGAACTTGATGTCACAGTCTGGGTAGATGACGTGCTGCCTCATGTCTGACCCAAAAAACAAGAACCTCAGATCCAAACGGAACCAGAGAAAACACTGAACACTACAGAAAACTGATAAAGAATTCAACTGAACTCTTCAAGGTAAAAAAAAAAAAAAAACAGTACTGAAGCTAAAATCAGCTAAACAGTGGCTAAAAACTAAAGTAAGAGAAAGTGGCTAAAAGCTAAATGTTGCAAAACTGTATCAAAAAGTTACAATCAGCAAGAACGGCTAAGCTGCAGTTGGTACACTATAGTTAAAAGCTCACACTAGAAAAAAAAAGCTAAAAGCAAAAAATGAGCAAAATATTGCTAAAAGCTAAAATAAAACAAAACAAGCACTTTGGTTGGCTTTGTCACTGTTTTAAGTGCTCTATAAATAAAATGGTATGGTAAATGCCAAATGAAGCAAAACAGTAACCAAAAATAGCTAGAGGATCAAATTTAAAATTTGATAGCTAAAAGCTAAAATGAGAAAAGCTAAATGATCAAACTGTGGCTAAAAAGAAGGTAAAAGAAGCTCTGAAGAACAGAGGCAGAGCCAGCAGCTGAAGCGGATTTTAAAGAGAACAGTGCTTCTGTAGGAAAATGCATTTGTGTATTTTTATGGGAAAATATTTGTAAATGAAGATTAAAATAATCTGTAAATGTGTTGAAGTTACAAAAAACAAAAGTCACAGCACCCTTCTGAATAAGCTGAATGTTTTGATATAAAAACAGCCAAAATAGAACAACGTATGTGTCAGGATAGTCTGCAGAAGTAGTTAGATTGTGAAAAACATTTGAATGCAACCATAAACAGTTTATGGTTCGTTGCGGACTCTTACCTATCTTATCCACCAGTGCCGTGACGATGGACAGAGGAGACCTCTTCAGCTCGGGGTTGTAGGTGTGGGAGTAAGAGATGAGGACTGATGAGGAAGAGGAAACTCATTAGTGTCCAGCTGAGCGAAGCTTCCTGTCTCACCTGAACCAGAACCTTTATACCTGCCAAACTGTCCAAATCCTCCAGGATCCTGCCAAACCTGAGATGAGACGTGAAACCGGTCAGACGTGCTGTCTCCTGATCCCCTCACTTGTTTGTTTGTTTGTTTGTTTACCTGACCGTGTTGTGGTAAGTCAGGTACTTCTCTCTGAGCTGTGGCTCGGAGCCCAGCGGCAGGTGAACCTCCAGGTAGCTGTCCTTCATCGTCTTGGCAGGAAGTTCGCTCTGAGACTTGGCCAGCATGGAGGACAGAGACGCTCGCTCCGACATGGCCTGCTGATGGTCGCTGTGGACAAACATCAATAAATACCATACTCAAAATGTAAACAACCAAGCTTATTTTACTTCTGTTTACTTTAACTGATTATTTTAGTCAATTATTTTTAAACAGAAACAAAATTATACTAAAAAATAAACTATTTTATCTGTATTTTTAAATAAATAATTACATTCAACGTTGTTTATTTAAAGGTGTTGCATGTGAAACATAGTGCCATCTAGTGGCACAAACTGCAAAATGCAACCAATTAAATGCCACACCCCTTAACTTAGAAAACCTGAAAACATAAAAAGAAAATACTTGGAAATGAGGTGTTAGCAAACAAAAAGTACAAACATTTTAATAATTAAAGGGGATAATTGACTTTTTTTTAACATTAAAAACAAATAAATATGATAATATTGAATATTTGGTGTAATTTAATCAAGTGATTGAATTGTACTATGATTTAATAAAGCTGATATTTATTTATTTATTTACCCAGGTAATGTCCTGTAACTCAAAATATTTTTAAGAAAAGTGAGCCAACACTATTTATTGGTAATATCCGTGGAGTATCAAAAAATACTCTAACCAGCACTAAAGTAGGAGCGATGTGTCTGCATTCATTTAATACTGCAAATATTTCTTAATTTAAAATGAAAACACAGACTAATAAAGAATATAATCTAGTATTGTCAAATTTAAGAACCAAAAAGTGTTTAAAAAAGTGACAATGTGGAAACGCAGCTGTACGTCCTCAATGATCTAATTTTTATCATTTTTATCATTTTAGTTTTACTTTAATTCTTCTGTATGTTTTGTTGTGTGTTGTAATGTACATATTTTCTGTCTTAAGCTGCATTTTTTTGTTGTTATTTTTACTCAATGTAGTGATTACACAGACAGGATGACAAACAGGTTAAATAAAAGTTGATTATGACAATAAACAACACAATAAGACAAGATCAATGCATTTCAAAAGAAAAGCAACTCTGAATGATTAAAAAAAAAATTTAAACGTGTTTGTGGTATTTTAAATGTTTGTCCGAAATGTTTCAATAATGATCTTCTGGTTGGAATAAGTGTTAAAATGTAAAAATAAATAAATAAATAGTTAACTTTTCTAAGCTTCTCACAGTTTATTACCTCCAGTTCGTTGAAGCTCCAACAATTTCCCTCAGCCTGTTTCTCACTGAAACAAGACAAAACAACCAGATGTTTGTGATCAAACAGCTGCGACGGAGAGCCGAAGGAATCAGAGTTAAGGTTTTTGTTTCGTCTCGTCTCTGCTGGATTCACAAGGTGCAAAGATGCACTTTAAAAGCATTTGTACCAAAGTTCAACAGTTTGAAAAGCCATTTATTAAGATTAAAACTGGTTTAAATGTTTAGGCTTAAACAGCGAGACGATATGAACCAAAAAATAAACTGAAGCTACAGGGGCAGGAAGACAGAAAAAACTGCCAGATGTGAAGTCACTGCGCATAAAATCCAGACTGGAAACAAAGTGTGAAAGGAAATAACATGCAGGAGGAATTTAAGTGCAGTTACAGCCAATTAGAAGATAATTAATCAGAGGTTCATATTGGTTCTGGTTTACCAACACACCATTTGACACGTGTAAAAGTGGATTCCCTGTGGAGAAAGGCAAATTATTAAAACATGCATTAAAACCCTGCAATAAACGCAAATTTGTGCTTTTATTGTTGGGAAAAAGTGTCAACAAAACAAATAAATCTAAAGTTAGCATTGTATTCTGCTGAATTATAAATCTGATATTTATTGATAGTTTTAGTATCAGAGGCCTCAGATTCAGCCGGCTGGGTTTTAAAGAGTCTTTCACACAGCAACATTTTCTGCAGCTTTTTATTTTAAGAGGATGAATGAGGGCTTGTGTTGAGTCTCATACCCTCCTCCATGTCTGGTGCTTTGCCATGTTTGGATGCTGCTCCGGTGCAGAGGGACCTGCTCATCATCAGGGATGCAGCTGATCGCAGCATCACTAATCTGCAGAACAAAAACACAAATATAACCTCCAAAAAAACACAATCATGTGTTTAGTAGCTTGTATATTATTGTTTTAAATGGCTGCTAACTCACAACTAGACATTAAAATATCTAACTCATCATGACTTTAGGCCATATATAGTTTTATACAGACACTCTAACTATACAGTAATTTGCTTATGTTAGCAGAACTTTAGTCATTGAGTGGAAAATAACATTTTTCTGTTTAACAGGGTTTGGTTCATTTGTGGGTCTGCCCTCCCAATTTTCAATAATCAAATATATGGTGATAAAATAATACAAATAAAAAAATATGCAAGAGTGTCAAGTTTGCATGGCTGTTTGTCAGTTTTTAACTTTGTTAGCAGCATTGCTAACTTTGACGAACAGCAGTCCGCTTTGTTCGCGCACTGACCTCGGTGACAGCATCGTGTTTGTTTCCGGATCACGGTGTGAAAGGTTCGGAGGTCCGGACGGATCAGATGAGCCCACAGAGAAAAAGACAGAAAAGAGAAATCTCAAATTTTACCTGGAAGACGGAGCACCGCTGAGCGAAAGGATCGTTTCCGTGTATTTACGTCATCACGTTTTTACGTGATGACGCAAAACGACAGCCTTCATTGGGCTTTTTGATCTTGGTGCAGTCTGTCAGGAAATATTGCTCATGTTTAATAATTCATTATTTTCTTTAGACGAACTATTTATAATAAATCTAATTATTGTTTTGGCAAAATATTATATACACAAAATGAAGTGGAATGAAAAAATACCCTCTTTAAATAATTTTAAAGAAATTGACCTAAAAATATTGCCTCTAATGAAAAGCTTAATTTCAACAATAAGAAACTTCTAAGAACAAAAACTCTTATTCAGAAATTTAATTCTACCCCATAAGCAGACCACTTTGTTGTTTAGTATTCTTTTTCTCTTTGTAATGCATTTATTGGTTCTTTGTTTCAGACCCTCTGCTATTTATACATGAATTTATTTTTGTATATTTGCTGAGTTTGTTGCATTTTTATTTAGTTAAGAAATGTGAGGTCTAGTTTAATAGGATCTGTAATAGTTATGCATCTTTTTTTGTGTGTGTGTGTTTTGATGCTTTTGGTTTGGAAGATCTTTGTAATGTTATTTGGTTGTATCCAGAAACCAGCTCATATAGTTTAACTTTAATAATACTGTAATCATATATTTGTTTTACAGCTTATTCATCAGTGGAAAACTTACATAGGCTCCTTGAAAAAACAATATCACGATGTGACATCCTTATGACTTCTCATTTCATAAATATAATTTACCATTTGGGAGATTTTTTTTTTAATTCAAGTAGCAGAAATGGCTTCTTAATTTTTATCCATATTGCCAGATTGTTAAATATTGATTAGACTTTACATTTTATTACTTGTTACACAAACTGATTTTGGAGCGGTATCTTTCTAGTTTATTTTCTTTCCAGCAATATCACAAAATCTGCAGCCACAAAACCTTTTCCATTGTGTTTATTTAAGAACTTGAAGAGCTGAAATTACAAGAAAGTTGCGCAACAAGGAAGTCAAGAAACAGGAGACAAGTGCAAAAAAAAGATAAGTGTTACAAAAACTAAAGGATCGCATAAATTACATTTTGACCTTTCCATCTTTTGTTACTATCAGCGTAAACAGTTACAGTCAAACCCAGCTGAAAAATTCCACTGATGCATCATGGGTAGAAAAACACTGCTCCTTAGAGGAATGTCCTAAACTTTTTAACTTCTCACTCACAAAATAAAAGTAACACTTATTACTATTATTTGCATCTCTTTTATATGTTAAAGAAAAACAATATCAAATATATTTTACATTTTTATTTAATGTCTGGAAATCATATCAAGAGTATATATTTAATGTTTCATGACAAAAAACAATATTCTTAAATTCAATTTTAAAACAAATAGTTATTATTAAAGTGGAAAACTGTGTAAATTGTCTGTTTTCATCATCAAAACAAATAGTGTACTGTACTGTATATGGAATGTAACTGGTGGGGTTTGAGCCCGATGTGCAGAGGAACCGGCCCGACCCGCTTCAGCAGCAGTTTGGTGCCAGAAGTTCTGGATCTCTTTAATGTTTTGTACAGTGTTAAACATCAAAAATAATAATAATAATAATAATAATAGCTACTGTACAGTACATGTATATGGAATGTTTCCTTATGCGATTGTTTTCTGTGTGCTGATTGGGTGAGAAGGAAGAGCGCGGCGCTTATTGGTCAGAAATCTGAGCAGAACAGGAAACTGACCAATAGAATTAGAGCTCGAGCGCGGCTATATAACTGCCGGCGTTAATCCGAGCAGAGCATACAACGGCAGCGACCCGGCCGAACGGCGATTTAAACTGGATGTTCTTGTCTCGACTAACGCGTCCTGACCATATCCTGACTGTGGGGGAAAAGCCACTGCGAAGCGAATGAAGAAACACCTGATCTTCCACTTCACATACAGAGGACTTCTAACGAGAGGAAAAAAGAGTAAAAGAAAATGGAGTATCAATTACGAAAAGCTGAACCCAAGGATGTGCCCGATATATTACGACTGGTGAAGGTAGGCTAATTAAGGCCGGCCATTTTGTGCAAAACGTTAAACAAAAAAACTAGTCGATAGCAGCGAAAATAACGTTTGAGACTGAGTCGGGGTTTTATAAATATTTAAAATAAGTTATCACCGACTAGACGGTGTTTTGACGCAGTGTCAAGGTAATGAATACTTCGAGGAGAATTTCCGAAGGATGTTGGAAAATGAGGTCAGCTCGAGCCGCTTTTGTTTACGGCTCATAACGGCCTTGACTTCCGCTTTTCCAAATATGGTCTGTCCATCTTCAGAGCTCATGTTCTCATCAAGGCTGACCTCGATCCACTGTTACAGCTGCTTGACCACACATAAACAAAGACAGAACTGTGTAGTTTTATCATTTGGTTAAGTTATAGACGAACGATTTTAATTTGCTTTTATAAAATCTAAAAAAAAGTCCTGCGTATTAAGCAGTGTTAGTGATCCAAGATCTGGACGGGTTATTCACTTATTTAAACGTTATACCTGTACTGTACATATTTTTTCACAACTAAGTACCTCATTGGAGATGGTCAGCTAAAATGTAGTATTCCTTGCGTTATTTGACAAAAGCAAAACACTGTAATCCTTAGTAACTTAAATTAAAAAGGTAAAAGATAACATTTTGCCTACGTTTTGTCTTTCCAGGAGCTTGCGAAATACGAAGAAATGGAGCACCAGGTGGCGCTGACTGAAAAGGGTAAGTTTCAGGTCGGGTTAACCTTCAACTGTCTTCCTGGGTTTAATTTTGAATTTCTTTGTAGATCTCCTTGAGGACGGGTTTGGTGAAACTCCGTTTTACCACTGCATCATCGCTGAAATCCAAGGAGAGAAGAGCAGCGGAGGTAAGCGATAAAACCAGTTTCCTCCATGTCCATCTCAAGTTCTTCAAACGGACTTGCGAGCACCTGAAACATTGCCAAAGTTTAGCTGTTTTTCCGTGTGCTGAAACCTTAGTAACGAACAGCTCATACGACGACAGGAATGTTTTCCACCTCACTGCAGGAAGTAGCAGGTTAAAGGTGAACTGTTTCAGAGGGGAGAAACCTTTCCTCGGATATGATAAATCCAGGCTTTTAACATTTCATAAAACCTGTGCAGGTGCAAACAGCTGGTAGACTGGGTCTGAGCGCCTATCAAAATAAAAAGTGATCCGAGCATCGTTTTCTCACTGCAGATCTGAACGTGGTGGGCTTTGCCATGTACTACTTCACCTATGACCCCTGGGTAGGCAAACAGCTCTACCTGGAGGAGTTCTACGTGATGGACCAGTGTAGAGGTAAGAGGACTCACCTGTTCAGTCACACACAGCTACCAGAACAAAAAGCAACAGTTTTTGTCTCTGTTTGAAGGCCTGGGCATCGGTTCGGGGATCCTGCGACACCTCAGTGACGTAAGCTTCTTCACCAAACAGATCTTTCTCATTTCCAGTTGCATTCTGGGAACAGTGATTTTTAGCGGTTCTTTAATGTGTCCTGGCTCCTCCAGCTGGCGATGAAGACACGCTGCACCGGCATGATGTTCGTAGTGGCGGAGAACAACGAGCCGTCCGTCCAGTTCTACAAGCGGCGCGGCGCCGAGGACCTCTCTGAGGAGGAGGGCTGGAGGCTCTTCAGGTTCGACAAAGACAGCCTGGTCAAGATGGCCACCCCGGCCGAGGAGTGACAGGAGGAACCAACCGGAGAGCCCCGCTGCTCCGACAGCCGACTGAAAGAGTTCAGCTTCTAAAAAGGGAAACGTTTAAAATTCTGCGTAGTTTGCATCATTTAGTTTGTGAATATCTTATTTAATATTTGTACTTCAATTAATATTTGTATTTTAATTGATAAAGCAGTCTGATCTCACTCTGTGGCTCGTTCTGAAAACTATACTGAGATAATGTCCATCTCTGACCTTCAGGAGGTCAGAACGTATTTAAAATGATTAATCTTTAAATCCGTTTAAAGTTTCACCAGGAGAAACATCAGTCAGACTTGTCATACAAACCACACGTGATAAGAAAAACACTAGATCAGAGTCATGAACTAAGAATACACTAAACACTTAATGGTACAAAAACAACGTGCCAAACATAATCAGGACAATTAATTTAATTTACCCTTTATTTGTGCAGGTAATCTCATTGAGTCGCGAGAACTCTTTCAATTTTAGCACAGAGGCCAAGCTTCTCTGAATAAAGTTCTGCCGTGTCAGATGTGTTTAAAGCAGATTTCTGTTTTCTAGTTTTCAGCTCAAACAGCTTCGATGAATATTTGAGCAGAAGAAAAAACGTCTCAAGACTTTAAACAAGTTAAAACTTGCTAGACTGATAAGAAACAAAAACGCTGATGAAGCAACATTTTTATGGTTAAATTCGAACTGAAGCAGCTTCAAATATGCTGATTTAGTTCCTGAATAAATTTGTTTCAATTATGTTTTTAATCAGCATTTATTTTCTGTACAACAGCTTTTTCAAAGAAATGTTGATAAAATGTAGGCAGAAATGTGACATTAGCATCTTGAAGGAAAATATTTAAATTTAAATCTGAGAACACTTGGCAGGAAGCAAGTCACTGCATCTGCTGAACGAGGCGAACGCTTTGACTCATGAACGGCTAAAACTTAAGTCCCACTTCAGTTCATAAATGTGTGAGCCAAATTCTGTTAAAATAAATCTTTAAAATAAGCAATTTACATAGATTTATTTACATTTAAACTTTACACCTGTAGACATTGAACAGTTTGTTGATGAATATTAATAACAGTAAAAAATAAATACCAGGACGTGTCATGATCACCTCAGAGCAGGAAGTTCTGACCTCAGACAGGAAACACATTAGCTGAGGACAGGAGGAACTTGACATGAGTCCACAGAGAGTGTGTCCAACACACTGAGGAGTTTCATTTCCACATCAAATAAATAAGGTCAAATACTTTTTCACAGATTTTTTTTGTACCAAATTATATAACTGTAAAAATAAAATAATTTCCTACTTTAAAGGGGTATTTCTGCCATTTTGGAAAAGTAATGAACAGTGCATATCTTACCTGTTGAGGACAGGTCTAAACCACCTCAGTTTAGACAGTTTTAACTGAGATGAGAACGACGAGCTAATGGCTAGTCCCGGCGTGGGTCGCTCCACTAAAATGGCTTGGCATTCACTGAAGGAGTGCATATCACCCACCAGCTTGTCTGCTAAACTTTTATACAAAAATCCTAATAGATCCGTTAGCACTCAGATAAGGTGTCCTGGATGATCTCAGCTACTACCATACCAAGTTTTAGCTCCATGTCTGTAAAAGTAGCGGTTACAGCCAATTTACTGTTAGATGTGGTGACCATCTTGAACGAGTATCAAACTGATGTGGTTTGTAAACTAGCGTTAGCATAAGCTGTAATATTTTAGATTTGAGTTGTTTTTGGATTAGCTCATCAATCAGGTCACGATTAAACTATTCCTCCAAAATGAGATCTACAACAGGTAACGGTTGTTCTGAACTACATTTTCAAAGGTCCGAGCTATCCCTTTGAACATTTTAAGCTCATCTCAGCTGCAGGTGACAAAAGGCCCTTGAAATAGTTTTGAGTTACTAAATATTGTGGTCTGGTAACTAGATTAGGGATGAAGAGTAAAGATGAGGAGGAGGACATAATCCAGCTCAGGAATGACTTGAAGAAGTGGTTTGAGCCGTTCTGCTCCTGTGGACCGGTTCTGTCCAAAGACATAAACTTGTGATCTACAAAAGGTCCGTATGAGTAACGGAACGCTCCTCTTCCTCAGCTCTTCGTCTCGTCGGAGTCCTCAGGCTTCACCGACTAAACAACAACAAAAAAAAGTCAGAAAAAAAACCCAAAAAACTGAATAAACCAGAGGAACCAAAACTCACCTTTTTCGTGTTGAATGGAGGATCTTTCCTCAGCGTTTCCATGGTGACACGGCCCTGCCGAGTCCAGGTGTATGCAGAGTCTCGACTCACCTGTCGGAAAAAACAAACTGGATTTTATGTTAAATAATCATAAAACATTAAAAACTATAAACTGATGGAGCAGTTTAACGTTTGAGTCATTCATTATGGTAACAAAAAAAAAAAAAAAAAAACATACAGCAAAATACTAACAGGCTACACAACCAAGTACATACCAATAACTTACAGATCACCACAACTGGTAAACAGTACCCTGAAAAATATCTGATCAGAACGCTGTACCTAATTCAATAAATACCCTGTATATTACCCAGTAGGTACCCAGTGTATTACCCAGTTAGTACCCTGTATATTACCTAGTAGGTACCCTGTATATTACCCAGTAAGTACCCTGTATATTACCCAGTAGGTACCCTGTATATTACCCAGTAAGTACCCTGTATATTACCCAGTAGACACCCTGTATATTACCCAGTAAGTACCCAGTAAGTACCCTGTATATTACCCAGTAGGTACCCTGTATATTACCCAGTAGGTACCCTGTATATTACCCAGTAAGTACCCAGTATATTACCCAGTAGGTACCCTGTATATTACCCAGTAAGTACCCTGTATATTACCCAGTTAGTACCCTGTATATTACCCAGTTAGTACACTGTATATTACCCAGTTAGTACACTGTATATTACCCAGTTAGTACCCTGTATATTACCCAGTTATTACCCTGTATATTACCCAGTAAGTACCCTGTATATTACCCAGTAAGTACCCTGTATATTACCCAGTAGGTACCCTGTATATTACCCAGTAAGTACCCTG
>JARVGS010000761.1:23213398-23230221 GCA_031762315.1 Hypsolebias antenori | reverse complement strand
CTTTTTGTCCATGTCTCTGTCTCCAGACCATACAACATAGCTGGTCTCACCACTGTCTTGTAAACTTTTCCTTTGACATTTGCTGCCACCATTTTGTCACAAATCACTCCTGAAACTTTTCTCCATCCACGCCATCCTGCCTGGACTCTCTTTTTCACCTCTTTACGTATCTTTACCACATTTCCCATTTTCCTGGACAGTGGACCCCAAGTACTTGAAGTCCTGCGCCTTTGTGACCTCTGATCCTTGTCGCCTCACTGTTCCACTGGCCTCCCTCTCATTCACACACATGTACTCTGTCTTACTACAGCTGACCTTCATTCCTCTTCTTTCAAGTGAATACCTCCACCTCTCCAAGTTCTCTTCCACCTGTTCCATGTTCTCGCCACAGATCACAATGTCATCTGCAAACATCATAGTCCACGGGTTTTCTATTCAATAACATTCATAACACTCATTGATTGGCTCACATCAGCTCTACCCTTGCCTGTCCGATTGTAACATAGCAAGAAAAGGTCTCAGTATCCTGTAATAAGAACTCCTGTGTTGTTATATAGGATTTAGTAAACAGTGCTGCAGTGACCAAAGGATCTGATGATGTTTGTGTGATAACAGAGTCAGATTGTCTTCAGATTCAACAAAAAGGCAAAGTGAAGGCTACTGTTGTTTTTAAACCGTTTCATGTTTTCACATCGTATCGTTTCATTTGAGTTTATGAGGGTGTCTTTTTCAATTTGATTCTGTTTGTGTTTCTGGATATCAAAAGCCTATATGTGCAGAGCTATGTGCACACGCACAATTGTGCATGTGTGTGTGAGGTCAGTAGCACGGTGCTGTCTGGTTTAAATTAACTTGCGAACCAATTTACCGCTGCTTTTACAATGATGAAATGAGGTCTCTGAAAGAGGCAGAGCAAAAACACGATGTTGATAAATTTATCATCAAATGGGATTTAGCGCTGGGCGGAATAAACATGAAGCACATTATCTCGTGATGAAGATGCTGGGTCTACTGTCTGTGAATACTGAATATAAAACTTTTTTTCTTTTTTTCTGAGTGAAACTTTGGAGAACTGACTAGTGATTTTGTTGTAAATTGAGAGGTGGCAGCGGGGGATGGGGGGGGGCACAGTGCTGGGAGTATAATAGCCTATTGTTTCTGGGGTCGAAGAAAACTAATTGGACAAACTCTACTTCTTTATTGCTTCTCACTCGTTTCTTTTTATTTATTTATTTTGACTTGTTGATCTCCAAAATGTTGGGCAGAGTGCCATCTGGAATGATGCAGAGAGACTTGTCAAGTATTCAGAGCAGTGTGCTGTGACGACGAGAGGAGAGCTCAGGAAGTGAAATGATTCACGAGTCTCCAACTGATGCGCCTTTTCCTCACAGCTAAACGGTGGCTACATTTTTATATGCACCTTGTCCTTTTCAACCCATGGTACTTGCTTTCTATTCTGAGGTTTAAATGTGTCTAAACATTGTTTTTTATTTTCTCTACAAATTTGATGCTGTGACAGACAATCATCTATTTGTCTCCACCCTGAAATTGCTCCCTGCATAGCTCGTCGACATGCCACAGGATTTATATAAGGGGTTGTTATCGGCCAGCATATTCACATGAATGTTGTCCGCAGAGGCAACAAGCTAGCAAAGCTTTTATAACCGCGGCTCGTAGGGCTAATAAAATAAGGCTCTGAACTCAGCTGTAACTCACGTACGTGGAACATCTCCACGTTCACCCATTGCTGCTTTCATAGGGCATTTCTGTCAAAAGCCCTGCCGTCACTGCTAAAGGTTTATGAGGTGCAGCCAGACACTGTGTTTGTTTTATGACAAGCTTTCCAAATAAAAAAGAAAAAGAAAAAAAAAAATCACCGGCAATATAATTAATTCCACCACATGGATGTGAAATGTTGTCTTGCGGTCTATTTGTGTGTGTGTGGGTGTGTTTGTGCTCTCCTTCATAGTGTAGAAGTGTTTATTTAATGCAGCTCATTTACTTCCTGCAAACATTCTCATGGTCTGCTGGATACCATTGCACCTCTGGTTATTTAGGCTTCTACAGCTGCATCATGTGGGTGGTCTTAGTTGCAGCTTTATCTGTAATATTTCAATCATTCTGCAGCTCACCATTTTGTAAAGTGCAACCTGCCTAATGCCAAGGTAACACACAAAATCATAAAAAAAAAAACACACAAGATAGATTGTTTGTCGACGGATCGTGTGCTGCTTGAGATTTTCATGCTTTTTGCTTGATGTAACTGTTGACAAACTCATCTTACATAATCATTTTTAAAGGCTACTCTGACAATGTCACCTGTGTGAAAACAAGAAATGCAGAAAATGCTGCTTACTTAAATAAGTGCAGCTCGCCTATTTTAGTATGTTTTGCTTGCTATAAATGTGTATCGTCCTTTTATACTGAACAAAAATATAAATAAAGTACAACGCTTTTGTTTTTGTTCCCATTTTTCATGAGCTGAACTCAATGATTTATTTTTTATGTGCTCAAATACCTTTATCTCTTAAATATTGTTCATACATTTGTGTGAATGTAGTGAGCACTTCTATTTTTGCTGAGATACTCCATCCACCTCACAGGTGTGGCACTTCACGATGCTGATTAGACAGCATGGTTATTGCACAGGTGTGCCTTGGGCTGACCACAATAAAAGGCCACATTAAAATCTGCAGTTTTATCACACTGTACTTTATACACATTTGTACTTACTGAATCTACTGATATCGTTTCCCCTGGTGGCTTGTGGTTATTACTCTCTAGACTTATTGTTATAAACTCAGACTTTAATCACTTTCTAACACATACAGAAGAAAAAGATAAGACATTACACCGTCTGGCTGTTGTATTAAAGTCCATTAAACAGATTTATTGTCCTCTCTAAGAAGGGATATTTGAACCAAACATCCATTACACATTTTCAGTGAGTCATGCTTTATTAAATTCAGTGTACTGAAGATGGAGTTGAGCGTTATTAAGCTGTATGGGTATATGAATTAATTAAAGCCCTACTTTTTAATTCAGTATAAATGTCAAGCTCGTTGTGTGACAAAAGATTGAAATCAATCAGGTTTTGATATAACATGATAATTATCCTCCGACATGGACAAGCTCATCGATGTCATATTGGAATGGGAGGAAGTCTGCAGACTTAAAACACATTGTATTTGACCCAAAGCTACTTTTACCCATTTCATTCAAGGTGTGCTCTTAATCAGTCCTGAGACCTGTGAATTACTACTAATAAAATTATTTTTAGGTGTCGAACCCAAGTGCAGGCATACCACGGAGACTCAGAGATTTACAAAAAGAAATAATTTATTAACAAAAACTAAAGGCTGACAGGGCAGCAGACTTACATTAAACACAGGGGACACGGAGGAAAGACAGGAACACGGAGCTTGACAGGATAATGCCAAGACGAGGAACACAGACTCAGACTTAAACATGGACATTAAGAAAGATGACAACTCCTGGGAAGGACAACAGGTGGCAGAGGTAAGAACTGATTACATGAGGGAAAATAACTGAGGAGAAAAAACAAACACAAGAGGGGGACACACACAATTCTCACATAATCTAGAATTGAAAAACTGCACCATTATTATTATAGTTTCTAGCTCACACAAAAAAGGTAGGAACAAGCAATGTAGCCTGCTCTGATGTTGTTTCTCTCTACAAAGATGTCCCAAAACCTGAGCTTTAAAAACTCTGTACTTTGGAAAACATTGATTAAAACCTCAGTTTTTAATCCCAAAGACAATCTCTCTGAAGGTGATGTGCTGGTGTGGGCTGCATCTGACCAATGAATCTCCAGCATTTTACAGAAGGACGCATTAACAAAAGTGACCAACAAGGTCTTGACCCTGTAAATTCAATGGAGGCTACACTTGCTGTTTTGCATGGTGCTGTTATGTAATTTTAATACAAAATGTGCTTCCAACACATAATACAATGAAAAGAAGAGTATCTGTAGGTCCTAGGTGTTTCTGTGGTCAGCTTATATTTATTAACTTTAGACAAACAGAAGAGTGGGATGGCTGATATTTTGTTTATTAATTTTTATTAGTGGCCAAGGAAGACAGAAAAATAAATCAAATGAAAAGGACGTATCTGTTATTAAGTTGTATCAGCAGTAATGGCACCAATATATCTCAAGTGTGTACATGCTGGAGACAGACCATGCCGCTCTTTAATCTTCTTGGGCTCCCACCAAATTATTATCCACTGGTCCAGTTGCAAAGTTGCAGGTAGTAATCATGAACCAATTTATATTCTAATGAGCTTGACATTAGATGGAAGTGTTGAAAGGGTCGTGCTCAGTGAAGCTAAACAGAGAAAAGTTTGGAGTCTTAATAAAAGGGGAAGAAAACCAGCTGACTATGATTTGTGGTAATTGGCAAGACGTTCTGCTTGAGTGTGCACACACATCCCATTCAGTCACACTGAGTGCATTCAATTCAAAAAGAAGCAAAAAAAAAGCATAATTATGTTTATTACTCTTCCCGCACACAAAGTGAGTGCGATCGATCCCCACGGGATAGTTTCAGTCTCACACGAGATATGGCACTGGGTAAGATAACGCCCAATTATTTTTGCTGACTGATCTGGAAGCGTGGCAACATTCACATAACGAGCTGCACTTCTGCCCTTCCCAGCTTACGAGTGACACGGAGACTTCTGCACAGTTACAGTAGATTGGTAGAAACGAGAGCTCGAGTGAACGTGCAACAGCCGAAAAATATTACTCATGCTCGTCCGTGCGATAAATTTTAGAGGAGACGGGTTTTAGTGACTGAGTAGAAAGTTATCACCTGAACGAGCTGAATAAACTAAATGTGAACTCCATTGGATAAACTGGGTATCGGATCAGTGATTTTCACTTCTCATTCAGTTTCAATAACCTCTGTCTCATCAAGTCAACATCCTCTCAAAGTAATTCTCACATCTAATGACAACTGTAGCATGAGCTAAATTATTTATGAGCAGAACAAAGTAAGCCGCTTGTTTGTCCTTGCAGCATTTTCTCCAAAGCCGGAGAACTTAACAATTATCTGAGGAAGTTTGTGAGTGTGCATTTGTCCATGTGTGTGTGTGTGTTTGTGTGTGTGTCTGCTATGACCACAGGTCCATCACATCCTTCCTTACAAGAACCCACTTCCTCCCTGAGCCAATTTTACATTTTGCACACCAAACCAAGAGAGCCCGACTAATCGTGCTGAGCATAAACAGCAAATGTATTGGTTCTAATTAATAACAGTGCGCTGCCTGCATTACCTGTGAGGAAAAAGTAGAATTAGCTGAGCCAGTGGAGATTGTGAGAATTAGAGCATGTCAACAATATAAATAATGCAGAGTCAGGACGATTTTTAAACTGCAAAGAGATTGTCGTTAATAGACAGAAAGACATTCAACTTTAAACATATGAACTTTAAATATATATATATACAGTATATATTTTTGAATGAACTAATTATAGCGTAAGCATGCATTGTGTAATATTTTTCAAACCTATTCAAATAAGTGTACCAGATTTTTTTTTTCCTTTCTCAGATTTACTCCTGAACCTCTGAACAGAAGTGCAGCAAACAAGCACTTCTGCGGTGATGTAAGAGAGCGGCAGGATCAATGTACATCAGCCTTAATGCATATAGCTTGTTAACGTGAATCCTACATTGGTAGTCAACTTGTAGAGGTTAAAATGAAATTGACCTGAATCTTTAAGCATTTCTCAATAGCTACGGAGCAGGGTCCAATTTTTCTGCCGATAAATGGGGAGTAAAAAAAAAAATCCATATCAATAGAAGCTTTGTGTTCATTTATATCCAGTTTTAAGGGTGGGAGTTAGCTGAGCTGTTTGATGGACAATTTCTTCCCAAATGCCTCCCAGATACTTTACTGCCACTCTGCTGTACAGGTCTTCACATCAACTGATCCACAGCTCATAAAGTGGAGGCTCTGCTGCTCTCTGCACTTCAAGGCAAACATTACTACGTATTTGCAAATGGTGGTTGAGCCAGCTCTGATCTGCTTATAGAAGACTTGAAATCAATTACAGCCATCTTGATGTATATGCCATTTTCATTCAACCTTTATTTAGGCAGGTTAATCTCATTGAGCCTCGAGGACTCATTTACAAGAGAGACCTGGTAAAAAAAATAGCATTTGCACACAATTCAAATAGCATTTGCACACAATTGGTTTGAACAAGGTATTTGGTCTGTGATGCATTTATTAAATGATGGAGGTGTTATGTCTTTTGAAGAGTTCACTGTTAAATATAACATGCAAATAAATAAAAGTGAATTTCAAAAAATTATTAGAGCTATTCCCCCAAACATTTTGTGTACAGCTAAAAGTCTTTTTGAGAACCCTGCTTATAGAACTCCTGTTCTGCCTGGACTTGTGATTAATGGGCTCAACATTACAGATATCAAACTTAAAAACTCTAAAATTAGGGAATTTTTTACTAATACTTTGTTTCCCTTTGTATCAAACCCAAATTTTATTTCACATCTCTTCTCAAAGGATCAAAAGAAAAAAATTAGAGCAAATGATTTAAATCTTCCCATTCCTCCAAAAGCTAAAGATGTTCACTTTAAAACCTTTTCAGGGGTTTATCCCTCCAAGGAATTGCTAAGACGACGTTTTGCAATTGATGATAACACTTGTTCATTTTGTGATGGGAACATTGAATCAAGATCATCTTTTCTATGAATGTATGTATTGTAAAGCTTTGTGGGATGAAGTGCACTACTGGCTTTTCCCGAAAATTCCAAATTTAAGTGAATTTGATAAGACTGACATTATTTTTGGATCCCTGAGAAAAGAAAAAGATCTTGAAAGAATATTAAATGTAATTATTGTTATGGGCAAGAATTTCATTCACAAGTGCCGTTTCTTTAAAACAAAACCGTCTTTCCCCTCCTTTCACAAGGAACTCTGCCATCTCTTCTCATCTGTGAAGTTCATGGACAAACAACAAGCTGTGGAGTTGTTTCATATGATAAACGAACTGAAACTAATGGAAAACCCCTAGTTATTTTATTTATTTATTATTTTATTTTATTTTTATTCATTTTATTCTTGTATTATTATTGTTGTTATTTTTTTGTTTTCTAACTTGTGTTTGGAAGCAACCTGTGCTGGTTTTTTCAGTTTAGAATATTTCTAACATGGATGCCAAATTTGTTGTATATATGCTGTTAATAAAGTTTGGAAAAAAAAAAAAAGATGCTACTTCTGGGTTGAGCCACCTGATGGCCACGTGACATCACGTGATGCAGGTGGATTTGCGCGACTAGAAACGAATTCTTGTAGTAAACTAAGAACTTTAAAAACATAAAAATTGTTTTATTTCCAACATGGAGCCGACAGGTGAGATAATTTATTTTGTTTTAGGGTTAAATAAACCCCGGGTTCTGTCTCGAAGGTTCACTGAACATTTGCTAACCCGGGCAGAACTCTTGTTTTTGTTCTGGTGTTGGTTACAAACTTAAAAAAAAAAAAGCGGAGATCCAGGTTCTGGAAAGGACTAAAAGCTAAAATGGTTCTAAACTTGTTAGATATCAGGGCTGAAGTTGTATTTTTCCATGATTTTTTTTTTTTTTTTGAGCTCTTCAACACCGCTTTATAAACGGGTTCTAAGAAACCAGTTAGTATCTTACCTGTTGTAGATGGCTCTTTGAATGAACCCAGTTGAATACCAGTTCATGAACTTCACTGCTAGTCTGAGAAATCAAAATGAAAGAAAAACTTCAAATTGAAATAAACTTGAGATGGTTCTGGACTTTTTCTGTTGTACTTTAATGAAATAATAAAATTTATCAGATGGTCAGCGGGGGAGGGACGGCGGCGGCCACAAACGCTCCCCCTTTGACGTCATCTTGAGTCAGATCCGCAGGAAGCGCTCAGCCTCAGACAGGAAGCCGCTGGGACGCTTCCTGTCCTGGACTTCAGATCGGATGGGGATCCCCGAGGACGCGGAGCCGGACAGCCGAGGACTCAGTCCAGGTGAGGTGGAGTCTGGT
Organism: Hypsolebias antenori; assembly: GCA_031762315.1. Classification (NCBI taxonomy): domain Eukaryota; kingdom Metazoa; phylum Chordata; class Actinopteri; order Cyprinodontiformes; family Rivulidae; genus Hypsolebias; species Hypsolebias antenori. The sequence continues at coordinate 23,222,170 of JARVGS010000761.1, read as the reverse complement.
TTGTCTGAAACAATATGGCCGCCTGCTTCCTGTCCCAGTTGGTCACAGGTGTGCGGTGTGCTTCAGGTGTCCCGGTGCCGGCAGAGAGCGAGCGAGACGTCGGCTGGGGTCGAGTTTGTGTTTTCCTGCAGAAGTTGGGGAAGAAGGCCGACAGCCGGAGTCTGAGTCTGGCTCACTGTGATCTGACCCCCACAGACCTGCTGGAGCTCGGTATGGAAACACAAAACTCTGGGTCCAAATCCTTGAGGACCACAGTCCAGAAAACCACCTTCAGCTCCCAAGTTCTAGACCAGGACTTAAACAGATCCGGTCTTTAGGTTCTGAATTTGAATCAAACCTGAAGGAAACAACAACAAAGTCCACCAGGTTGTCGTTTAATAAACAGAAACTGGGTCCAGACCTGGTCCAGCAGGTTCTAGAACCTCTTTCAAAACTCAGCGGTTTTCTGCTTGTCTCTCGTGGTTGTGGAGGATTTCTGGTCCACTCTTCTTTCCATCACTTTCAGCTCCCTGAAGCTCCAGCCACAGCATCTCTGTCAGGTTCAGGTTCTGGACTCTGACTGGGTCATTGGTTCTTCTGAACGTTCTGTTGTAGCTCAGCTGCTGTGTTTGGGATCATGGTTCTGCTGGACCCAGTTTGGTCCAAGCTTCAGCTGTTGGACAGATGGACTCGTTTGTCTCCAGAACCCTTTGGTCTACAGAAGAATTCGTGGTCCACTCACTGACTGACAGGAGCCCAAACCATCAGCCTCCACTACCGTGCTGACACCTGGGAGGAGCTGTTTGCTGCAGTGCATTCTGGGTAAACCTCTGTCCTTTGGTCTGGTTCTAGTCCAAAGGTCTTGTGGCTCCTTCAGATGAAACTTAGTCATGCAATCATGTTGTTTTTTGAGAGAATGACCTTTGACCTGCTGACTGAGGCCTGCTGAGTCCGAGATGAAGCTCGTTTCTCTGAGCACTGCACGGTCTGACCTTCAGGGTGAAGTAGCTGGCAGCTGTCTTAAATGTTTTGCACTTGTGACTAATCTTTCTCTGTTGATGGAGCTTGGAAACGGCCTTTGGCTCTTCAACAGCCGTCTTTCTGCGGTCCTTGCTGATGTCTTCCCATCTTGGCGTTGTGCTAACACCTGGATGCTCCAGAGCAGCAGCTCCTGGCTCAAACTGAGCCTCTGAAATCCTGTGAGAGGGTTAAAGTAGTTTGTTTCCTCCTATCTGCTCCTCAGCATCGTTGCTGCAGTTCCTCCCTCAGCTGGAGGAGATGGACGTCTCCTGGAACGAGCTGATTGGTGGCAGTCTGGTGGCGTTCACCTCTCACCTCCAGCATGTGGGCGGGGTCAGGACCCTGAGGCTCTGCAGCTGCAGGCTGAACTCTGAGGACGTCTCTGCTCTGGGTGAGACCTTTACATGAGCGATGCTTCCAGTCTCGGTTCTGGACTCGTGTTCTGAGACGTCACCTGGTTTAACGTCTAGTCTGTTTGTCCAGGCGAAGCTCTCGGTTGTGTCCCTCACCTGGAGATCCTGGATTTGTCCTGGAACGGCGGCGTTGGAGGCGGCGCTTTGCGAGGCCTGCTGGGTAAACTTCCTCCGTCGCTGAGGGAGCTCCACCTGGTGGCCTGTCGGCTCTCTGCTGTGGACGCTGCAGCTCTGGGTACAAGCTTCTGGGTTTTACTGGGTTTTACGTGAGTCCAGCTGTGTCCTGAGACGGACTGGTCTTGGTTCTTGTCCCCCGCAGGTGGAATGGTGTCCGTCCTGCCGAAGCTCTGTCTTCTGGACGTCTCCTGCAACCCTCAGCTCTCACAAGAAGTGGACCAGGGTGGTTTCAGCGAGCTGGCCTCCTCCCTGTCTCACGTCTCCTCCCTGACCACGCTGCGGTTCCAGGCCTGTGGTCTGACACCGGCCTGTCTGGACGGTCTCGGTGGGAGGAGCTTAACACAGAACTTTTCATTTGATTTACATTCTACACCACGTGTTGAACAGCTTCATGGTTTGTCCTGCAGGTGGTTCATTTCGCTGCCTCCCCTCGGTGCGAGAGCTGGACTTGTCCTGTAACAAACACCTGTCAGGAGGCCTGACCCACCTCACCTCTCACCTGGCTCACCTCTCACACCTGGAGGTCCTGGACCTGCACCTGTGCTGCCTGACGCCGGCTGACGTGGAGGCCCTGAGTGAGTCGCTGTGAAGCCTCAGACCCCGGTCTGAAGCAGAACAGGAGTCACCTGACCTCTTGTCTTCAGCCCAGGTGCTCCCCTCTCTGCCGGCGCTGGTGGAGCTCGACGTGTCGTCCAATAAGGAGGCAGGACGCATGGTCCATCAGCTGGTCTCCGCCCTCCAGCTGACCCAGATGAGGCGGCTGCCGCTCAACAGCTGCAGACTGGACAAAGAGTCTTGTACTGCTCTGGGTGAGAGTTGATTTATTTTTTTTTAAGTGCTATGTGTTGTCACTTTATGTTCTCATACCATGATGAAAGTGGTTCTCTGCATTTAACCCATCACACCTGAGATACACACAGGTGGAGCAGTGGGCAGCTATGCAAGTGCCCAGGGAGCAATTAGGGATTAGATGTCATGCTCAACGACACCATGACATGTGAGCATGGCGGGGAATCGTACCGTGACTTTCTGGTCCCAAGTCTGCTGCCCTACATCTCCACCATCTCAGCCCCTTAACACCAAAAGTAACCTTTAAAGATGTTCTACGTCTGTTTAAAACAGTAGAAGAAGAAACTGATGATGATGGTGGTAATGATAATGACGATCATGATAACGATGTTGATTATAATGATGATGATATTCATAATAATGATTATGATTATGTTCATGACAATGATAATGATGCTGATGAAGATGATGATATGATAATGTTGATAATAATGTTCATGACAATGGTAACAATGTTGATTTCAGTGACTATGAAATGATAACAATTTTGATTATGATGGTAATGTTCATGACAATGATATGATAAAGATTATTAGAATGATAATGTTGATGATGATGTTCATAACTGATAACGATGTTGCTTACAATGATGATGAAATGATAATGATAACAATTCTGATTATGATGGTGATGTTTGTGACAATGATGATGATTATGTTGATGATAATCATGATAACATGCTGATTATACTGATGATGATATTCATGAAAATGATTATTATAATGTTAATGAGGGTGATGAGAATGATGGTGATGATCATAACGATGATGATCTGATAATGATGATTATAATGATAATGTTGATGGTGATGTTCATGACAATGATAACGATGTTGCTTACAATGATGATGAAATGATAATAATTACAATTTTGATTATGATGGTGATATTCATGACAATGAGGACGTGATGATGATAATCATGATAACAATGCTGATTATACTGATGATGATATTCATGATAATTTTGATTATAATGATGATGATGATATTTGTGATAATGTTTATTATAATGATGATGATATTCATGATAATGTTTATTATAATGATGATGATATTCATGATGTTTATTATAATGATGATTATGATATTCATGATAATGTTTATTATAATGATGATGATATTCATGATGTTTATTATAATGATGATGATATTCATGATGTTTATTATAATGATGATGATGATATTCATGATAATGTTGATTATAATGATGATGATATTCATGATAATGTTGATTATAATGATGTTCATGATAATGTTGATTATGATGATGATGATGATGATATGATAATGTTGATTATAATGATGATATTCATGAAAATGATTATTATAATGATAATGATGTTGATGTTGATTTTTTTAAATTACTTATTTACCCTTTATTTATACAGGTAGTCTCATTGAGACACGAGAACTCATTTTCAAGAGAGACCTGTTTTTTTTTTTTTTTTGTGTGGGGAGCAAATGGTGGGGGTTAAGGGCCTTGCTCAAGGGCCCAGAGTGGGGCAAATGAGGGTGGAGGCAGGTGTGGGTGCTTCACCTTTTCCACCCACATTGTGATATTGTCAGTCCGTGGAGTTGACTCTGTGACTGTCCAATCACAGGCCCATTAGTAAAAAATATATATATATTTAAGGAAACCAGCAGATTGTGTTGAATCTTCACTTTGTCGCTGTCTCAGCCTGAGCAAGCACATCATTGATGATGATGATGATGATGGCGATGACAATATATTGATGATGATGACGGTGATGATGACGGTGACGATGATGATGATGTGGTGTGTGTTTTAGCTCTGGCGGTGCCGTACCTGCGCAGCCTGGATGTTTCCTGGTGTAAGGTGGTCGGGACCCGGTTGCAGTTGCTGCTGGACTCTCTGCAGCCATCCGTCATCGTGGAGCTCCGCCTCAGCAGCTGCCAGCTCGTCACTGATGACCTGCGTCGCCTCGGTAACCGACGGACACACCTCAAACATACTGCTGCCCTTGGGTCAAAATGACCCAGACGTCCCAGTCTTAACACTGAGGCCTTGTGGGTCAGTTTGACCCAAGGGCAGCTGAAGGGTTAAAGATTATTTATGAGTGATGAGCTGGTTTTATTATGAACAGTACAAACCAAAAAAATACATATACACACTAAAATTTGACCTTGTTCTTTTGGGTAAGTTATTATTAAGTTATTTAAAATATTATTTCTGTTTCAAATGTTAGATTGATTTTAGATGTTATTGGGTAGTCTTTTGGCATTTCAGGGATTTAAAAACTACTTAAACATGTTTTTTTTTAATAATTTAACATTGTTTTGCTCTAAATGTTGCCAAAGTTTAAAGTAAGGTATTTTTATTTATTTATTTTTAATTGATTCGCTGGGTTCTGGTCGTGCAGCTGAGGTGTGCAGGCGCAGTTGTCTGTCCTCCCTCCGGGTTTTGGACCTGTCCTACAACGGCTCGGTCGGAGACGACGGCTGGTCTGCCCTGTTCGCCGCGGGCGGCCTCGGCTCACTGGAGGACGTGGACCTCAGCCTGCGACCTTTGACCTCCGCTTCCTGCTCGGGCTGGCTGCACGTGCTGCTCTCGGCTCTGCCTAGGATGCCAGCACTGGCCCGTCTGGCGATGCGGCGCTGGAGCGCGGGACCCCAGGAGAGACGGCAGCTGGAGTACAGCGTGACGCACAGAAACATCCAACTGGAACTGGACCAGAACCCCCCGGAGTCCGAGTGGAAGGTGACGGATCAGGAGGAGCGTCAGCCGGAGGAGTAGAGACGAAGATCGAGTTTTAAAACAAACTTCCAGCGATTGTTGCTTTAATGATTCCAACAAATCAGAGGTAACGTCCAGAGACTGAATGATGAACTGAAGAATTTTAAATAAACGTTTTGATAAGAACCAGGGAGGTGTTTTATACCAGCTGTGAGAACGCTCCTGAACTCTGACACAAACATCAGCTGAAGGATGGAAACAGGCGAACCTTCAGCTGATCACATCAGCCAGGAACCGACAACCAACCCACCGGCTGGGTCAGAGGTCCGACCCAGATCAACCGGCTCCTGCTGAGCCCAATCCAAGATGGGCCCAGTGTAACCTGTGGGGCTCAACCTGTGTTACCTGGACCTGTTTTCAGGTCCTCCCTTTCAGCTGCAGTCTGGAGTCTGGGAGTCCGTTTCAGTCACCGAGAGGAGAACGAGGTTGGACAGGAAGACGTGGACACTTGAGGGGCCTCTGTGCCTATAGTGTGCACGGCAGAGACAGGGACATTTTGATTTTGGACTCAGGTTCAGACAAACAATGTCATTTTTTAAAAACATTTTATATATATTCACCTTAATAAAGATCTATTTGTGTGCACAAACTTGAGTCCTGGTGAGTTCTTTTAAATTTATGCTGCTGGGTTTTGTTGGTGCAGGAAAACGAGAGGAACGAGACCTCAGGTTTTAGTCGCTCTCCTTCCTGCCTCCACCTTACAGCCTCGGAGAGGAGTGTGAGCGTTACGGCCGGGGCCCCTGCAAGGTGCTGCTGGCTCCGAGGACAGGTCAGCGATGTCACTGGCTCTCGGCTAAGTCAGTTTTCAAGTCTGGGAAACGTGCGCGTCCACCACGGTGATTTGTTGCGTGCTCGCGGATCATGTCAGGTACGGGTGGACCGCCTGGAAACTGCTGCATCAACCACAGAACTCCCAGAAATTAAATTAAAAAACTAAACAACTTATTATTAGTGTGCATGAAATGCCCATCGTCTCCAACTGGATGTGGGGAGGCTTTTTACTTTTTGATTAAAATAATAACAATAAACTTTATTTCTATAGCATCTTCCAACAACGCCTAGCTTTACAAGATAAAACAAATAATAACAGGGCACAGTAAATCAGTGCAAATTAAAAACACAGCCACAATAAAAGAAGGTAAAAGAGATAAAAATGCTAAAATACAAATAGTTAAACATTAAAAGCCCTTTTAAAGAAATGGGTCTTCAGTTTGGCTTTGAACAGAACAGTTTCCTTCTACGTAAAACGTGTTGACCATCAGAACCTTCTCTGAACCGCTCTGGGTCCAGTTGTTTTGTTTCTGTCTGCCTGTCTTATTAAGAAGACTTTGTATAAATTTCAGGTGGTATCAGTGACTTTAAAGGTTTCTTGTGGCAGTTGAAGGTTCAGCACTGGCGTTTTGAAGGCGACCTCTGTGTTCATCAAAGCGACGAGCTGAAGGACGTCCCACCGTCGTTGGACGTGTCCGTACTGTCCGAGAAAGAAACGCCTTTCCTCAAAGTCTGGTTGACCTCGGCGAGGAAAACGTGGCCGTCCACCTCGTAGGCGCTGACGTCCGTCTGCTCGGGCGGCAGGCGGCCGCTGGACATCAGCTCCCTGAAGACCTGAGGAGGAACCAGCCGTGAACATGGAGTAAATCTGAGGGAGGGGACCGTTTGTTTTACCTGGCAGACGGGCTCCTCCAGGCGGTTTCCCCAGATGTACAGGTGAGTCAGAGTTGGGTTTGTCTTCAGAGCTTGAGCCAACGACAGCAGCCCCTCGGTGCTGATGCTGTTTCTGCAGACAGATAACCTGCAACGACACAAACCCGTCTGAAACTGGAACGTCTTAAAGAAAAGTCCAATAAATGCCTGCCGGGTCCTTCAGGTTGTTTCCAGGACAACAAACTTCAGCTGAAATGATTTGTTCTGATGAGGCTTGACTCACTCTTTCAGAGCGCAGCCGGGACAGGTGACGGCCTCGCTCAGGTGCACACAGCCTTCATCCTCGATCCGATTGGACGTCAGGTCGATGAACTCCAGGGTCGAGTTCTGCTTCAGCACCTCGGACAGATGGAGAGCGCCGTCACGGGCCACACGGTTACTGAAAATAAAAAGACAGAACTGTGCAAAAGTCTTGATCAACAGTCCGCCAGACTTCATGAAGGTCTTTTGTTTGAACCTTGGCTGCTTTTTTTACTCGGATGAGCCCAGTTCTACCTGCACAGGTTCAAATAAGTCGTACTGAGTACTTGTGGAAGACACCCTGATATTTATAAATTTGTAAAAGAAAAATGATTAGAAAACATCTTAAGTTTGTTGTTTTGTCTTTGTGTTCACTTCTGTCATCAGTTGGTAATCCAGGTAAAATGTTATATGGCCTAACAAACCAAAACCAGCTTAATTCTAAAGAAAAACTCAGCGGGACCTTCAGGAAGTCTGGAGAACTGTTGATTAAGACCATTTAAAAGTAAAACAAGAAAGTCTAAGGGAAAAGATAAAAATTAAGGACTGGACCACGGCTTTTGTGGTGGTTTTGTTCCTACCAGCGCAGGTCCAGGTAGCGCAGGGTGCGGTTCTTCTTCAGGCCCTCAGCCAGCCTCTCCATGCCGGTGTCAGTCAGCCCCACCTTCCCCAGGTGCAGCTCCACCAAGCTGCTGTTCATCGCCAGCATCTCCGAGAAGGACATGGTCCACTCCTCCTGAGACAGAGTCCTTTATCAGACCCAAGACCAGGACCTGAAACTGTTCTTTGATGCTTTACGTGTTCCTGCCTGCTGGCTGAAGAGCAGCGGACGGCTGATATCCAGAGAGCGCAGAGCCGTGTTGTTCTTCAGCACCGTGAAGAACGCTAACAGTCCACTGATGGCCTGCGGAGACGCACAAACGACCGCCTGTAGTAAACGGGATCAGTTAAACCCAGACTGTTGTGTGAACATGTTTACCAGGTCACAGTCAGACAGCTGCAGCTCCTGCAGAGTCTTGTTTATCTGCAGCATCCGGGCCAGATGCAGGACTCCTCTGTCCCCGATCCTGTTACCAGACAGCCTGAGAGTCAGCAAGCTGCTGTTACACTGCAGAGCGGAGGAAACACACATACATGTTCAGTGTTCTGCTTCAACTGCCGGCTCGCTTTTTGTTCTCTGATGCTTCTTTTAGCAAAGTGATTGCTACTTTTACTTTTTTTTTTAATAGTTTCATTATTTGTAACAGTTTTTTGTCACCGTTAGTTACCGTGTATTTGTTAGTGAAAGAGGGTTTGTTAGCTTTGTTTGTTACTGATAGTTTATTAGTGATTGTTAGCAATAGAGTGTTTGTTGTTTGTCAGTAATAGTTTGTTAGTGATACTTTGTTAGCAATGGTGTGTTTGTTTATTATTGATCATTTGTTAGTTTGGTATTAGTTTTTTTTTATTGATTGTTTTTTCATTCATTCAAGCTTTATTTATAGAGGCTAGCCTCATTGAGCCACATGGACTCATTTATTTTTTTTTTTTTTTGTTTTTTTCATTTAACCTTTATTTATCCAGGTTAGTCTCATTGAGCCACGATAACTCATTTTCAAGAGAGACCTGTTAGGGAGCAGATGGTGGGGGTTAAG
>JARVGS010000761.1:23190293-23205365 GCA_031762315.1 Hypsolebias antenori | reverse complement strand
GCTTTTTCCAGCACTTTTGACAGAAATGGGAGGTGGGAAATTGGGCGGTAATTAGAAAGAATGTCTGGATCCAAATTAGATTTTTTCAGAAGAGGCCTAATGATGGCAGTTTTAAGAGGAACTGGAACGTGACCAGATTGCAAAGACTTATTTATTATTTGTGTGATTAATGGGCTTATTGCAGAGTGATTGGATTGTATGAGAGACAAGGGGAAGGGATCCAAGGCGCAGGATGAAGGCTTCATGTTCTTGATAATTTCCATAATGTTAACTCTCTTAATGCCAATTTTATAAATGCTAATAATGGTCATTTTACTCATGCCAATTGTAATTCTAATTCTACTACTAATGAATTCATTTGACAGATAATATAATGGCAGTGGCCCTGTTTACATGAGAACAACCTCTAGAGACATTACAGGGTTTTTTAAAAAAGAGCAGGTTTACATGAAAACGCTGTAGTTTCCATGTTGCCAGAAAATAAATTATGAACTATAGTACTGTCGCTTTAAAATTATAGTACAGTATTTTGAGCTAAACTGTCATATGTGCTGAGTACGCCTGTTGCAAGTTGAGGTGTGTGTTGTGTTTGTTGAACATGTGCACAGAAAAAGAGGTAAAAAAATAAAATTTAAATTAGCTGGCAACTCTGAAATTGTGCATGCAGCATCTGCATGATCACAATTAGTCCAAACTGATGAATACACCACCGTCTCTTTGGACCCTGGATTTTATAAAACACTGCTGTCTGCCATTTATTATAACTGTTATTTATTATAACTGTTATTGATTGTAACTGTAGTTAGTGCAGAAAAACTTTGCACTGCAGCCGCCTGTAGTGCGCACGTGCAACTTCACACTTGCGGTGCATTTCACACCTTCATGTGGGGTTCCCCTGAAAATTTCCACTCAAGACTTTTAATTCAGAAACTTTCGATTTTCAGAAAGAACGAGGGAAGTTGTGTAAACGAATTAGTCAACTCAGCGGCGCTAATGCTAATTTAGTGAAACAAGCCAAGTCTGGTGCAGGTAAACATCTGGTCATGTGACTGAAGTAGGGGAACAGATGAGGAACAACATGGCTCCACTTATCGGAGGAACAATAACGTCCTCTCGGAGAGGGATCAGCTGAGGGACGATGCAACGTTCCGGTCATGGTCATAAGGACACGTCATCCTCAGGAATGACATCTTGTCTTTCCTCCTCCACCTCTTCACTTCCGTCATTTGTTTATGTTTATTGTTTACATCGAGAGGGGTCAAGATTTCAGCTCTTGAAATTCACCGATTTGAGTGTTTAAAGCAAATACATCATTTTAACTATTTTTAAAACGTGAAACCCTGGTACCAGTCACATGGATTCTACATATTTCAGCCCAGTATGTTTTTTGTTGTTTATTCAGTTGTTTATTTATGACCCCAGTCTGGAACGGGGAACCTCTGGCCTACAGAACTCTTTGACCCGACTTGTTATATTTCAAACGAGTCAAATATTAAAAAACTCAGAGGGAAATCGTTGATAATTAGTGGCATTCCTGTGATAAAATGGACAGAAATGCATTAATCCGAGCCAGGATTAGGGTCAGTGAACGCAACATGAGTGGAAGTGAAAATAAAACCAAAGTTTTGGACAGAACCCGGTAACTGACAACAGGAAATGGATTAATTGCCGCGACTCCGCCCCCTCACCTGTGTGGATGCGCAGGTGTGTTTTGAGCTGAGTGGCCTGTCTGAAGGTCTTGGAGCAGAAGATGCAGGAGAAGGGCTTGAGGCCGCGGTGGATCTTCTCGTGGCGCCGCAGGCTGCTCATGTCTTTGAACAGCTTGTCGCACTCGCTGCAGCTCAGCGGGACGTCGCTCGTCTCCGACAGGTCATGATCCTGAACCTCACCTTCCTCCACCTCCTCGTCTGCCCCCACCTCGCCGCTCTCCTCTTCATCGGTCGTACTCTTCCTGCTGCGTCCCCTCCCCCTCCCTCGGCCCCTCCCACGGCCACGCCCTCTCCTGCCGCTCAGCCGGGGTCTCTTGGTCGGGGCGTCGTCGTCACCATCCTGGTCCAGGGAGGGGCTCCAGTCTGCAGAGACGTCTTCAAAGTCCTTCAAGCTGGAGTCTAACGCCTCCTGCAAGACATCATCACTTGGAGGTGAAGAATCAGCTCCTCTTCCTCGCCCTCGGCCCCTCCCCCTGGGCCTCCCTCTCCCCCTGTAGCTCGGGGTTTTAGGAGCGCCGTCGCTCGGCTCCACCTGATCGCCGCTGAAACTCTTCGGCTTCCTGCCCCTCTTCCTCCCAAGTCCTCGGCCCATGCTCCTCTGCGTGTTGGGGGTGTACTCTTCATCGCTCCTTTCTGCCAAATCTGAGTACTCGTCTTTGGGCTCAAACGCCTGCTCTGTGCCTTCTTGCTCCTCTGCTTGCCAGTCCCCGGTGAGGGAGGCGATGGAGAGGGGGAGCGGGGAGTTGGGGCTGCTGGGGCTCTGTGGGGAGGCCCCAGCCTCCTTGTCCAGCTCAGACTGGGACATTTCGCCGAGATCGGAGCAGTGAGGAGTTTCCTCTAGATACTTTGTGGCTTCTGACATTCCCAGGAAGACGGCGGCTCGACGCACAGCAGCTTGTCTGGTGCTGAAACCAGAAGAAAAAATACTTAAATCTCCCAGAAGACACTTTGTTTGTACAGAAAGCTGCAATAAACCTGAGTGTTTACCTGCTGAGGTTCATCTGACCCGTGTAGATGAACTCTAGAAGTTTCTCCAGGGAGTACCGGCTGACCTTCTCCGGGTCCAAGTTGGTAACTTCCTCCCCCTTCTCGGCCTGAGCTGAGAAATACTCGCTGAAGGCGGCCAGGATGTTGCGGTGAGCTCTGAACTCCACGTCCTTCACCATGATGGTGATGTCACACAGGAAGTCCATCTCCCGCTGCTGATGGAGGCGCTGCAGCAGCAGCCGGCCGTGGTTGGCGAGGTGAGCCATCGCTGCCGCTGGGAGGGGGGAGGAAACGTTAACACGAGTGATGAAACTCAAAAACTCTTCCACATTTTATAAGAATGTTTGTTTAATAATTTGGATGATATGACGGTGAAGTCGGGCTGAAGGAACTTTAGATTTAAAAAAGTCTCGTTCTGAGAAAATAAACTGTTTATTACAACAAATTAAACCTGCTGATATTTTATAACTTATCTGTAGAGGAAAAAACATCAAATTAAAGCTTAAAGTTTATTTCACATCTTTATTTAAACACATTACTGGTGACATTTTTACTGAGAAATAAATCTAAGATAAATATGAGAAGTTACAAGAAAAAAGTTAAATATTTGCCATAATTTAGTCATAACTCTTAACGTAATGAGTAGCTTTAAATTTTAAATCTAGCTGAGCTAATAAGAACATTAACAACATAATCATTTCTAAAATTAGGGCTGTTAATTATAAATTAAATGCTTTATAAATGTCATTGGAGGAAAAACATTTGAACAAGTGAAAGTTTTAAACATAAGATAGTTGATTTAAACAGTACTAATTGTAAATACGGAGTTTGATATAGTAATATTAAGGGCTTACTGCATTTATAATAAAGGTTTAATGGAAAGTTTATCTTTGGTTTTAACTTAAAAATTTTGTTTTATTCTTTCAGCAGTTACAGCTTGTTTAAACTTTAGAAAGGTTGGCTTTTTTAAAGATTTTTTGATCATTAATTCACATTTTTATGTAGTTTATATTTAACTGAAGGTGAATTGATTAATTCAGACTGGATAGCCCATCTGGTGAATAAAAATCTCCTTTTTTTAAGATTATTAACAGAAGCGCATTTATAATTTAAAGACAGTGCATTGTAGATAAACTGCACAATTAATTATGGAAATAGTATTTTTTTTTAATGCACCAAAAAAAGGGGAAGTATAGGGTTAAAAATAAAATAACTTACTTTCAGAAGCTGCTTCTAAAGTCTCACTTCAGTCTTTATTTGTTGATTCCTTAGGAAACAGAAAGAAACAACTAATAAAGCTCATTAACAGCTTAAATCGGAACATAAATGCGTGAAGTTAGGTATAAAAGTCATTTTTAATAAACATTATGAGCAGAAGGCAGGTATTTTTCTGCAGAATGAGGAAAGGTGAATTTTGGAAAATAAAAGCTCCCGCCTGCTTCCTGAACAGGCCCTCGGCTGCGGCTAATGCTAACACTACCGTCGTAGGTGAATTAAAATGATCCGCGCTGCTTCTTTTCTGTTCAGCGCAGCTTTGCGGGGGCTTATCGTGTCGTTCGAGCCGCCTGGGAGGCGTTTACCCCCCTCGGTGCGTCAGCGGAGCGGATTGTTTCTGAGGCCGAAGCTAACCGTTTGCGTAGCGCTAAAAAGCGCGTAAAACCCTGAGCTCTTATTTCGAAGGTTCGACGGTTTCTACAGGCGGGGTCGACGTAAGCGACCGCAAACACCGCAGCGACGCACGTTTTAGCGACAAAAATGCGCAGAAATTTAATCGGTCGAGTCAGCTGCGTTGTGCAATTTGTTTTAAAACCAAGCGGAGAAATTAAAGCAGAAAAGTACCTTCTAATATCCGCGATCTCCAACCATTATCCGCGTGACGTCGTAAGTCTCGCGAGAAGTCAGCGTTAACCGAAGATCTCGGGTTGGTCAAGATGATTATCGGCTCGCCTCGACAGCAATCGACAAAAAGGAGCGTTATTATCTTTCAGTATCATATTTTTAAAAAGTTTTCTTAGTGATATTTACATTTTTTAAATCTTAATATCATAACTTAATAAATTTATGATTTATATTATTGTGTGTAGTTCAATATCTTACAAAAAGATCTGAAGCTCTCGACCTTGACCACTCTAAATGGCTTTAAAAATCTGTTGGACTCCTGGAAAGAACCAATGCAGACATGTTTCTGTTTTTTTTTTTTTCCTACATTTGCCTTATAATCTAGCTGTTTTTGCTACCTTTTTATCTTATTTTAACTTGTTTAAATAAAATCTGTATGCCTCTTTTATGTTTGTCTATTGTTGTTGCTGTTATCACTCTTTGTTGAAATCAGGTCTCTCTTGTAAATGAGTCCTCGAGGCTCAGTGGGATTAACCTGCCTAAATAGAGGTTGAATGAATGAATTGTGATTATAAAAAACTGAATGATGTTAAAATGGCTGATCATCTTTGAGTATGCATTGCATATATTCCGATTAAGGCCTCATTTAATCTGATGCTGGATTACATATACATGCACAATTCAATGAAGTATTCGTAAGTAGCAAGTTTTTTATTTTTTTTATTTAATCAACATGTACATTGGTTAAAATTATCAGACCAATCAATAGTGAAACCTGAAACATCCCATAATAATCCCCATTATTAAACCACTGACACCATCTCTGATCTCAGCCATGATCCTACCCTTATTAAACTTAATTTCATTTAAACAGAAGCTCCTAAATGTGCATTAAAAGTTGATTTAAACCCCATATTTCATAATATTTAAAGAACTAAAACACAGAATTGTCTTTAAATTATTTTTTTCGTCTGTTTTCCTGCAGAATAAAAAGTCAAATCCTCTGTAAAAAAAATTTTTTTTTTCAACAGAACCTGCATCTTCACCAGAAGCTCTCGGAGGAAATGTAACACCTGAAGATAGAAGACACCTCCCTGAACTCATGCATGAAAGGTTTTACTCCTGCCAGCAGGATCTGCAGCATTTAGACACATCCGGCATGACGGGAATGTTCATCTGATTTAACATCAGCTGGTACACACACACACACAAACACGTATCTCCTCCATCACTGGAGACAAAATGTCTAAAACAATGAAGTGAAAGGTGAGAGAAACTTTTCAGCTAGAGATAAGCTGGAGGAGAGACAGTTTCATGATCCTTTTATATTTAAAAAAAACAAGTTATTTAAAAAAAAAAACAAGATTAAGTATTACAGAAATGTAAGCAGGAGCTGTGTCCACATCATCATACTCCTGCAGGCCTCCAGGGCTGTCCTGTCTCAGATCCTGCTTGTGGTTCTTCATGGATCTCAAGGCTCAGATGAGAGAGCTCCTCTGAGTCTGAGGTCATGTTTCGGGTGGACTTGTTCCAGACCCCAAGTCTGAACACCTTGGGGTCCCCCAGGAGGAGCTGGAGAGTGTCTGGGGAGAGGGAGATCTGGGTTTGGGAGCAGTAAAGATGGACAAAATGAAGCAATGCCTTTATAGGGAAAATTTAATATTTTCACAAATGATTTAAAAAAAAAGAACATTCATTCATTCAACCTTTATTTATGCAGGTTAATCCCATTGAGCCATGGGGACTCATTTACAAGAGAGACCACCTGATTTTAACAAAGAGTGATGACGACAATAAAGACAGGATGCGTACAAATTGAGAATTTTTTAACAAGTGAAAATAAAATCGCATTTAAAAGGAAATGTAACAAAAAAAAGAGCTAGGTTGTAGGGCGGTGTAAAAATCTAAAAACAAGAACATGTCTTAACAGATGTTTAAAGCTACAAGAGCTTCAGATCTTTAAATAATGAACAAAAACACTTAATTTTTTTATGGGAGTTTCAAAAAGACAAAAAGATCAAAGATGTTTCTTTGGATCATCTAAAAGTGAAACTAAAGGGGGAAAAAAGTACATTTTTCTACCTGTATTACAAAATAAACAACATTTAGCGCTGTTGTAACCGGAAGTTAATCTAGCCGTCAAAATAAAACACCCCACTTGTTTTCAAGATGATTTTTTTTATCAACACCTGTTGCAACAAACTGATTTGTTTTGAGGATGAATAAAATATTGTTTATTTTAATTGAACTTGGGATTTTATTTACAAAGATGTGAAAAAACAACACTTTCCTCGGGTGTTTGACAGCCCGTGGCTTTTATTTTGACAGCGCAGGAACAGGAACTGCTTCTCCTGGTTCGGAGCTGCATCCTGACACCATCAGGTGGTTCTGCTCTCAGTCGCGCAATCCAGCTGCTTCACATCAGGAGGTAAGGCTCGGTTCGGCTCCTCAGAGACCCGACTCGGATCGACCCGGTTCGGATCGACCCGCGGTCCTCCTGTCAGAGCTTATTCGGTTGTTTGTTTATTTGTTTACTTGTTTATGGAGGTGTTGTTGACTACAGTTTGGTGGAGTTCTGCTGTAATTAGGAGGTTAATTGGACCCCGCTGCGTCAGAACCGGCAGCAGCTGTTTTTGTTTATTTATTTGTTTGTTTGTTTGTTAATATGTCGGTTTGTTTACTTGTTTGTCGTGAAGGAATTCCTCTGTGCTGCAGTGGTTTTGGGTTCAGCAGCTGGATCGGTTCTGATGGGTTCAATGGAGGGGGGCGGGTTCGTGTGTGCGCGTGCATGTGTGGAACCAGTCAGACCTGTATCATCAACGCGTCCGTGCTGCTTCCTCCTCCAAACCGAACCGAACCGAACCGCTGCACTTCCTCCTGTGTGCAGCTCCTCGCAGGTTCTATTGGGCCCAGCCCGCCCTCTGGGGTTCTGATGGTTCTTTAGCTCCATGTCTGCATAAAGTTCTGCTGCATCTGGACCCACAGGTTCTGGCTGCAGACCTGTGCACGCATGCAGCAATGAGAGATGCGTTCAAGATCCACTGAGTTCTGGTCATTTGGTGATCCGGACCGGTCCAAGCAGCTGGCAGGACCTGGCCTGGGATCCCCCAGAGGGTGCAGGAGGTTCTGT
Source organism: Hypsolebias antenori (assembly GCA_031762315.1). NCBI lineage: Eukaryota > Metazoa > Chordata > Actinopteri > Cyprinodontiformes > Rivulidae > Hypsolebias > Hypsolebias antenori. The sequence goes on along the minus strand of JARVGS010000761.1, from coordinate 23,197,700 downwards.
GGAAGGATGGGTCCAGAAGTCCCGATGTCAGTCCAGGTTCTGGCTCATCTGGACCAGCTCAAGCCGGGTTACGAGGAGGTCCAAACAGGTCGGTTTGTATGAGCTGAACTCACAGGCAGATCACTCGCCCTCTCCTCCCTCCGCACGGTTCAGTCAGATCCTGGCTCCAGGCTCTTCCTGGTCCACCAGGGGTTCTGGTCCCAGGCATGAACCTGACCCGGGGGTCTGAGACCTCCTCCAGTCCTGGTCCAAACCTGATCTAGACCCCTCATGCTGTGCTCTGGACCTTCTGAAGGGCTTCTGTCCCTTGGTCAGTCCGCTGACCTTTGACCTCTGGGATGGATCAGACAGATCTGGGATGAGAGGGACCAAAGAGAAGCTGCAGCCACACAGAACTTCAGCTCCACGTCCAAAAATCTCTCTGAGGTTGGCTAGCTGCGGCGGCCATGTTGAATCGGTCAACCACACGTGTTGGAGGAGATATTTTGCTAACAGACGCAGCGTTTACACCGTCGCTTAGAGCAAGGCGGAGAGAAGCATCGCTGAGTGTGAACGCGTTGTGCTGGACATGGAAGATCCTAATTATTGACTTTCTGGGTGTGTGTGTGTGCGTGCACGTGCGTGCGCATGTGTGGTGAATTATTCCAGCCTTTAATCAATAGCATCTGCTGATAAACGGGGCGCGGAGCTGAAAGGATGGAGAGCTTTGTGGTTTTTTTTTTTTTTTTTTTTACAGCACGACTTTTTACACACGCTCCTCCTCTTTGACAAACTAACCCAGGTCTGATCCGGTAATCTGGATTAACTAATCCCGCTAACGGGGGTTGAACGTTGAAGTCGTCACCAACGTCGTTTAAATCAATCCACACTGATCAGCTTCTGTCTGAGGCGTGCTGGTTCTGATGAGGGTCGGACCAGGCGCTTCGGGCACAGTCCAGGAACTTCGGTGTTGCGTTCAATGGCGGTTCTGAACTGGACCCAAGTCGAAGTGCGACCTGGGGTGGACTGATGGCACCAGCTGATCCGTCACAGGAACCGCCGAGTGCTGGTCGGGTGAAGGCGAGGTTAGGCGTCTCGTTCCAGAGTGACGGAGGATGGATCGAGCCTCAGTAATCAGGATGTTGCTTCGGTCCTTCGTGGTGAAGAAAGATTTTCTGGTCTGTATTCGACTCTCAGCTGTGGCCGCGATGTTTGGATCAGGAGCCGAAGAACCGATCCTGAGTCCAAGCGGCTGAAAGTTGATTAAACAGGAAGAGGAAACGCTCGTTTGTCACAGGAAGTGACTCCGGGCTAACCAGATTACCTCGTCGCACTAAGCGGGCACATTCTCGTTTTAATGTAATTAATTAATTTAAAACTCTTTAAAAGTCATTTATAAGTGTTGAATGCAGAGCTTCATTTCCTGGAGGAGACGTTTAAATCCAGCCCGCCGCTCCAGAGCCTCGAGCTCGAGCTGCTGATTCTCTCCAATAAAGCGCTGTGTGTAATCTGTTAGCCCTCAGAGCGGGTGCTGGGGGTGACTCTCAGCTACTACCACAACAAACTTCAGCTCGGTTTTGTGTTTTAGTCCTTGACAGATTGACTCCAGGGGTTGATCATTTCTGAGAACATGCAACGCGGCGAGGGGGGCGTGGCAGATCGGGCCCAGGTCACGTGGAGTCCTGATTTCGGTCGCCCTCTTCATTTTCCCGGTTGTTCCAACATGCCGAGACGTGACCTGGTTCCACCGGTTAAACAGGCAGGGCGGCGGGACGCCCGTCACTGAGACACATGCAGATCACGCGTCTGTCAGTAAAACTGTCAGCGAAATATCTCATGACTCACTGGACGGATCGAGACAAAACTCACGGTGTTCGTCTAGAACACGGGGTCTGCAACCTGCGGCTCTGGAGCCACATGCGGCTCTTCAGTTCCTCTGCAGCGGCTCTTTCAAGCTTTGACCAAAACTGACATCAAACTGAATTTTATTGTTATTCAAATGACAAAAAAGGACGTTTTAGCAGTTTTCCTGTCATTTCTTCTGCAAATATGTGAATACTGGAACATGAACATACTCACTTTAACTTTATGCTTCATTTCTATACTTTATTTTTCCACAATAAAAAATTCATAGGTCTGCATAATTCATAGTTTTTATTAATTAACCCCCCTCCCCCTTACAAGAATTGGGTCATTTCACTTCTCTTAAAATTGTAAAAATCTATATTAGATATTTTTAGCTTTATAATGTCACCCTTAATGGCCACAAAAGCCCCCTCCAACAAACCTAAAGTGGCCCACGGGCCACCAGTTGATAATCATAGCAGGTTGTTGCGGCTCTGATCACTTTTAATTTAATGAACGAAGGCGTAAAATGGCTCTTTTTATCGTAAAGGTTGCAGACCCCTGATCTAAGCACTCATAACTTTGTGTCTTGTCCCCAACTATTTTATTTAATTACACGACAGCCTAATTTTTGTATAAATGTCTGGACTGGACTCCGTTAGTTTTAAACACATCCCGACGTTTAGATTTGCCTCCAGATATTGAAGAGACTCTTTAACCAAATAATACTGAAGATCTGAGACGTTCAGACGCTGTCTGGTCGTAAAAACAATCTTTTATAAGCTTGAAGATGATGATGATATGTTGCTTTGTCCTGAAAGGTCTGAGAAGCTCCACAAACATCGAGATGCAAAATTAATTATAGTCTAAATATAATCTGCTTACAAAAATATTCAAATGAAACCTTATGATTGTTTATTGACTATAATTTAATTGTATATATTTTTTACTAATTGCATTTGTAGCATCTCCTGGATACAGAAGACAGTTTTACTGCCTAAATATTTTACTAACAGATGGTTTCATTGTGACTCTAAGTATATTTTTGTGGATTTTATTTGTTTCAGAGGATTACCAGGAGCTGATTGAAGACATAGTAAGAGATGGGAGGTTGTATGCGTCAGAGAACCATCAGGAAATTCTCAAGGTATGAACGCCTCATTGCTGTTTTTTAAACGTTAACATGCAGCAGACATGATTCTGATTTATTTATTCCTTCATGAAGTGAATATGAAGTCCAGTAGGTGTATGGAATCATATAAATTTAAAAACAATTTGATATAAAATACACTTTAAAAGATCTAGTCCTTGGATTATTTTACTTCTCCTCTTTCAGACACACAAAAAAACTGTAAATGGCATCCAGGAGGCTTGAAGTGTTTTTTTTATTATTATTTCATTGAAGATGTGTAGAAAAACAAACTGTTGTTCTCATTATCATCAGTTTTTTATGTTTGAATCTTCACTTTTGGTTTTCTCCTCAGGATAAGAAGCTCATGAAGGCGCTGTTTGACGTGTTGGCTCACCCACAGAACTTCTTCAACTACACGCCACAAGAATCTAAAGAAATGTTTCCCAAATCCTTCATCCGCTTCCTGAGGTCCAAAGTTTTGAGATTCTTTCGCCCTTAAGAAAACAGATCTGGAGTTTTCAAATCAAACTGGAGTCAAATACTGGTGTCGGTATCAGCGGAGGAGTGTTTCGTTGTTAGTTGAATTCGCTCGGACTGAGAGCGAGATGTTTGGGCCATTGAAGCAAGCGGACTTTTAACTCGAGCTTTGAAAGAGTCCTGAAGATGAACTGAAAACACTGACCTGCATCTGCGTCCTTCAAGGGAACCAGGACATCTTCAGATGCTTTCTAATGACTTCATGCCATTTTTGTAGATTTTAAAATCAGAGCCGAAACCCAAAAGTGCACATCTGCATCGGAATGCCGCTCACTCATGCACATGCTGACGTCATGGGACTTTTTGCTGACAGGACCATGATGGAAAAACAAACATGGAAGCTGAACAGATACATGTTGAATGTCAATGAAAATGTATATATATAGAATGTGCAACTAGTTTTAATACGGTAGGCTACAGTCCCAGGTAGGGATGAATAACTGACAGGAATTCTGCTCAATGCCAGGAACAAATGGGAACACTAGCACTGCTAAAGAGGTAGTTCCACCACAGAGAAATTATTCTGGTGATTATTTTGTATATGATGTAAAAAGTTGTAGGTGAAATGCTAATGTATAGCAGTATAGCAGAAAAAGCTGAAAATGACTACTTTTTTATGCATTCGTATACTAATGAAAGCTTCAACACATCGATGCCGGTTTGCATCATTGATACGATGAAGCCCAGACTCACATCTTGTCGCGGTACAGAAAAAAAGACGTTTGAAAAACCTGTAAAATACAACTGAGCATTTCAACCTTTACCTGTTGCATTAATGTATATTTTTAAGGTTTTGTACATCTAATATGATGTAAATAAAGACAGAAAACATATTTACTGTTTTCATAACCATGATTCACTTTTATTTTATCAACAAGAATTTTATTCTAGTATGTTCTTTAAGACTGGATTGTGGTAAAAATACAATGCAAGCCAAGGAAATTAATTTTCTAACGAAATAGTATTTTAGCAGCGCCATCAAAGGGCTAATAGCTGAAAGCTTGTTGCACGGTTGACGATCACCTGGACTGAGTTTAAAGTTCCTCTGGGGCGTGTGCCAGGTCTTGATTTCTTTCAAACAGGACTTTCAGGTGTTGCACCTGCTGTACAGTTTCTTTTAGGTCTGAAACATCTTTTGTCCTCCACAATTTACACTGTACTCATTTTCAAACACAAACTGCACAAAATGCTGACATGGTCAGGTACAAGGACTGGGTGAAAAAAAAAAAAAAAAAAAGAGTTAAAACCCTGCCAAAGTCCAAATATTACATCAGAGGCCTGAAGAACTTGATCAAGACCATGGTCTGACTCCTTAGAAGTAAAGTATAAGGAATGATTAAAACTTTTACACAGAAGTGTACATAGTTTGATGTACTCATGACGCCATTAGAGACAATAAGCATTTCATATTAAATTAACACTGAGTCAACATAATTGATTTCAAAAATTAGTATTTCTTGGTTTTGGGGTTTTTCCTTCCTTTCACCAACGGATTTTTAACATTAAAATAATAATAATAATAATTCATTTTTACACATTATAAATAAAAATACAAACAAAACACGTTGAATAACATTAGTTCCCGCCACGGTTGGTTCCCGCCACGGTTGGCCTCCTTCGTGTACTGTATTTCTGGTCACGTGACTGAATGAGGAAGCGGAACTCCAAATCCGGGTAGAAACTACAAGTCAGCTGCCTGACGAGTTGTTTGTAGCTTCGACCGAGCTCTATGGCTAACTTCGTCATTTATTAGGGTTCGGTTCTCGTCGCTGGGTGAATACAGGAAACATTTTATGTGGCCTGCTGTGACGGACCGTAAAGATGAAGTGTCTGTTTTCTGTCGGGAGTTTCTGTTTTTTCTGTTTTGTGCTGCTCAGCCCGGTTTCAGCGAAGGTATGCTAACGTTAGCCTGGTTAGCTGGCCGTAAACAGCAAACTGTTCTTACTGAAGTGAAAGCTCATCTCTGAATAACTCTCTGTTTCAGTCGCAAGTGTCTAAACAAACCGTTGACTTTAGAGGTTCAGTAATGTTCAACTAATATTCTACTATTAACTTTTTTGTTTTCTACATCGTCTTACAACCCAGCTGTTTTTTTTTTTGTTACATTTTTTTAAAATACCATTTTATTTTCACTTGTTCTTCTGAATTTGTATGCATCCTTTACGATTGTCCACTGTTGTCATCACTCTGTTAAAACCAGGTCTCTCTTGTAAAAGAGTCCCCGAGGCTCAATGGGACTAACCTGTAGACATAAAGGTTGAATGAATGAAAACTATTCTACGAACTAATATTGCTCGTGGAGTTTATAGACGACTGTAGTGTTTAAATACGTTTTGCTAAATCAAATGTTTCTGTTTTCAGAGGACATTTTTTTAAAAAGCTAACAATTTATTTCGAAATCATATAAATACATTAAAAGCATTATTTAACCCAGCAGTAAAATCAATATAACATAAACTCACTGTTTTATTCTATTGTTTGTTGTGGTGTTTAAATAACAGTTTCTATAAAGTATCACTAAAACAGCTATAGCAGTTTTATCCTTAAAAGATGTATAACATTAATAAACTTAAAGACAGCAAAAAAATGTATTATTTTAATGGTGGGAGGGAATAATCAGACAAAAGTACTTGGACACTTGCTCTTTAAAAAAAAAAAAAAATATATATATATATTTTTTCACAGAATTCCGAAGATATTCGCTGTAAATGCATCTGTCCACCATACAGAGATGTCGATGGGCAGATCTACAAACAAAATGTGTCTCTCAAAGACTGGTATGATCACATTAACTTGATCCAGACACGTCGTCTCACTGCTTTCACGTTAAAAGATCATTAATGGTGTTTTCTTGTCAGCAACTGTCTCCACGTGGTCGAACCGATGCCGGTGGATGGGAAAGATGTTGAGGCCTACTGTTTGCGCTGTGAGTGTAAATATGAAGAGCGGAGCTCGGGGACTATTAAGGTAAATTCATGTTGAACATCAGCTGTTTTTGATTTAGATCTCCATCGAATGATTATTATACAGCGTAATCTATTAGATTATTCTTTGCTTCTTGTATTAGTTTGTGTAATGAGGGGGAAAGTAATCAAGCTTTATTTTTATTTATCATAGTCCTATTTACCATTTATCAAAAACAGCCACAACAGAACATGACACATTCTGTTCCATAACTTTAGGTTACCATCATAATGTACCTGTCCATTTTGGGCCTGCTGCTGCTCTACATGGTTTATCTGACTCTACTGGAACCCATGTTGAAAAGACGGCTGTTTGGACACTCACAGCTAATCCAGAGCGACGATGATGTTGGGGTATGTGTCATTCTGAAGAATGATGTCATCTGTTAGCAAAGATTTTACCCTGAGCTGTACTAACTTTCTTAATATGAGACCTTTTTGTGGCACAAAATATCACGAGAGTCAGGTAAAATTTAACGATGTCATCATGAGGTCTCTGAAACTTACTTATAACAGCAGTAAATCAAGACTGCAGCAACATTAACTATCCAGAAAATTATGTGAAGTGTAATGTTTACTGAATCTTTAACACAGAGAGCCTTTATTCTTCATATTTTGATACATGTTACATGAACATTAAATTTAGAAAAAACAAATTACATGCTATTCAGTAATATGAAGACTAATGGTGATCTTTCATTTAAAGTAGATGGTATTGAGATCGGTAAAGTCAGTGAGGTGAAATTTTTGGGTGTCATCATTGATGACAAGTTGTCATGGAGATCTCACATTAATTACTTACGAACAAAAATATCAAAATCTATTGGAGTACTATATAAAGTGAAGGAGTTATTTAATGACAAAGCCCTGCTTTTGTTATATAATACATTGATTCTTCCTCATTTGATTTACTGTATTGAAGTTTGGGGTAAAGCTTGCAAAACAATCACA
>JARVGS010000761.1:23156367-23180993 GCA_031762315.1 Hypsolebias antenori | reverse complement strand
TGTAGTTGTGTTTTGGTTCTGGTTCTGAACATGTGGTCCTGTTTGGGTTCTGGTTCTGAACCTGTAGTCCTGTTTGGGTTCTGGTTCTGAACCTGTAGTTGTGTTTTGGTTCTGGTTCTGAACATGTGGTCCTGTTTGGGTTCTGGTTCTGAACCTGTAGTCCTGTTTGGATTCTGGTTCTGAACCTGTAGTCTTGTTTGGATTCTGGTTCTGAACCTGTAGTCTTGTTTGGATTCTGGTTCTGAACCTGTAGTCCTGTTTAGATTCTGGTTCTGAACCTGTAGTTGTGTTTTGGTTCTGTTCTGAACCTGTAGTCCTGTTTGGGTTCTGGCTCGGCTGCGGTCTGTTTATGACCAGAGATGTTCTCAGGTTCTTTCGGACTGGACTTTCTTGCCGGGTCGCCTGCGCTGCAGAGCCTCATGTTGAAACATCTAGTCTTTATTTGGACTCTCGGTCCGGTCGGTGTTGACGCGACTCACCTCAGCTGTGCAAAAGTCTTCATCCAGCCCTCAGTACCTTTCTGAAATAAGAAGTTCAGAAAAGGCTACTGGCTAACTTTCTGCTAAATTTAGCTTTTAGCTATCATTTTGTTACTTCTAGCTTTAAGCGAGCCTATTGCTGCTTTTAGCTTTTACCTAGCCTTTTGCTACTTTGGCTCTTAGTGTATTTTCTTTACCCACCTATGCTTGTAGATGGATGGATGGCATTCAGCTTGTGTTTCTCCTACTTTAGTTTTTTAGCTTTTAGCTACTTTTTCTCCAGAGACTCTTCTGAAGCTTTAGCTCCTCGTTTCTTTAACTAGTCAGGCAGATGTTCTTCTGATCCAGTCATTTTGACTTGATCGCTTCTGCTCATTACTGAATCTTTAGCTTCTGTGAGTCTCAGTCACCCGCAGCCGAAGTTGTTTCAGCTAATACTCGTATAAAGAATGCATGAACGTGTCAGGATCTAATTCTTAGATAAATATATAATGTGTTTTACGGCAGCGGCGCTGGAAACCCAATAATAACCATCAGAACTCTGGTCTGAGAGCCTCTGACGGGCGACAGGCATTCCTACTGTCTTGAGTCCACTTTCATGGTTTTGTCTTTTGTCTCAAAACGTCCTGAGAGACAGTCCTCCACCGTCTGTCCACGGTCCGGTGGGACAGAACCTTATGAAAGATTAAAGATCCATTAAAGGTCCGTTAGTGGTGGACAGAACCAGAGTCCGATACGTCTCTGAGGACATTAAATGGGTTCAGCTTGGACTAATTAGAAAACAGCTACAATTTCTGTGAAAATGTAGAGAATGCTAAGAGCTGAAGGTCAGCTGAAGTTTGCTCGCAAGAAGCTGAAACAGACCAAAATGCTAGCCAAAAGCTAAAAGTGGTAATAAATAAATAAATAAAAGCTAAAATCTAAAAAGTAGAACACTAGACTAATGTAGAACAATCCTGCCTAAAAGCTAAAAGTATTCAGATGTTGCCTAAAAGTTAAAGGTAGCTGAATACTAGCTAAAAGCCAAAAGTATCAAAATAGGGGCTTGGATGTGAAAAGTTAGCTAAATGTTAAAGTCAGTATACTAGCTAAAAGTCAAAAGTATCAAAGTGACAGCTAAAAGAAGCTGGACACTCGATGAAAATAGCAAAATGCAGACTAGAAGCTAGAACGTTAAATGTTGGCTAAAAGCTAAAAGTAACAAAGGGCTGGTCAAAAGACAAATGAGCTGGAAGCTAAAATTGGCAAAACGCTAGTTAAAGTTAAAGGGGCTTAATCTTAGCCAAAAGTAACTAAAATTCTAGTTATATAAATAACACTAGGTAAAAGCAGCAGAATGCTAATTAGCCAGTAAGTGTTAGCTAAAAGTAACATAAAAATAAAAAGATTAATTAAAGGCTTAACATATCAAAACATTAGCTAAAAGTATTGAGAGGCTAGGTCAATGTTAAAGGTAGCAAAACACTAATTAAAAGCTAAAGTTAGCCAAAAGCTAGTTAAAAGTTGGAAGTATCAAACGGCTAGCGAACAAGAGCTAGAATTTTTATTTTTTAGTTCTGTGAGGATTTTTAATCAAAGTCACAAAGTAAATAAATAACTTGATTTTGTCTACGTTCTGCTCATTTATTTTTATATTAAAATGTTAATTAAATTCAATTCGGTTTATTTCTATAGCACCAAGTCACAACAGGAGTCGTCTCAGGGCACTGAACAGAAACATTCATATACTGTATAAAAATAATAATTTAACATTATTGATCTGAGGAGCAGACTGCTTTGACTTTAACTCCATCACAGAACTCTCATCTTGAGCAAGCATGAAGGCGACAGTGGAAAGAAAAAACTCCCTCATGCAGAACCAGGCTCAGGACAAGTGACCATCTGCTTCGACCAGTTGGGTTTGAGAGGAACAGATACACAATGGCAGGTCTAGAATCACATGTTAAAATAGAAATAGTATCGAATGGAAACTATTCAATGTTAACAATTAATTTAAGGAAATGAGGTCAATTTGTCCTCTAGTGGTCTAATTCTATAGCAGCATAACAGGCCGACACTAACTATAGGATTTATCAAAACGGAAAGTTTTAAAACTGAACAATGTGTCAGTCTCACAGACAGAAACTGGAAGTTGATTCCACAAGAGAAGAACCTGAGAACTGAAAGATCTCCCTCCCATTCTGATTTTGGAAACTCTAGGAACAACGAGTAAACCTGCAGTCTGAGGGCGAAGTGCTCTGTTAGGAAAATATGGAACAATGTACAAGATAAGAAGTATTTGGTCACCCAGATAACAAACCATTGCAATAGTCCAGTCTAGACGTGACAAATGCACGAACCAGTTTTTCTGCATCATTTTTAGATGAGATGTTTCTAATTTTAGTGATTTACGCAGGTGGAAGGAGGTGGTTCTTGTAACGTTTTTAACGTGGGGGATAAAAGACACGTCCAAGATTTTTAACATTAGAGCTGGAGGCCAGATTGATGCCATCCAAGGAGGGTCGGAAGACTGAAAAGGTAATTCCTAAGATTTTCAGGTCCAAAAACCAAAATGAAGATGTTAGGACGATGCGTTGCAGCGAGACTTTTTCTAACTTTGAATTTCCCTTAAAAAAATTCCTCCCATGTCCTACAGCAGGGCTATTCAACTAAATTACTCATGGAGCCACAGTTATTGAAAGCCAAGAGCTCGGGGGCTGGACATCCAGCAGTTCTTGTCATTAAGTAAGTTTGTTTTTAAGATTTAAAATCTAGTTTTATTTAAAAATGAACCCATTGGTGGACCGAACTGAGAACACCTGGGGCCTGATTTGGCCCCCGGGCCACCAGTTGAATAGCTCTGCCCTACAATGAGCCACAAAGAGCTCTCAGTTCCTTTTAAGAACTTTTGTCTCCTTCAGGGGTGGCATTTCAGTATCGAGTTTTTATTTTTCTGGGACCGTTGGTTAAAAAAGAACACGTTAATATACCGTGTTTTCCAGCATATAAGTCACTTTGATGTATAAGTCGCATTTATTATGCATCACCGCTGATCCATCTTGTTTATTATGCATTTATTATGCGTTTATTTAATGGTCAAAACAGCTTCATTTCGCCTGGGCAGTGCAATGTCATCCATCCATCCATGCATCCATCCATCCATCCATCATGGCCAGATCCGCTAGCTCTCCAGCGTTCCTCCGCCTGCACCAGCTGAGTGAAGCGAGCGAGCACGCGAGGACTCGCTGTTTCAGTTCTTCAACATTCAAAGTGTCAGTCAAAAATTGCGTTATGAATATGGAAAAATCAAACGTATATAAGTTGCTTCGGCGTATAAGTCGCAGGACTGATAAATCTATGAAAAAACGGCGACTTATACACCGTAAAATATGGTAATTGAACCCATGCAATGTTCTGTTGGACTTTGTCAAAGCTCTCGCCAATTATACAAACATAAAGGACAGTTTGATGGTCAGATGAGATGAAGACTGAGCTGTTTGGACAAGATGAACGTTCGTCGGTGTCAAACCTAAAAACGCTTAACCAACTGTCAGGCATGGTGGTGGTAGCATCACGATATGGTACAAAGTGAGGAGAAGTACATTTCAGTTCTTCAACTGCACGTCTTAACCAACAGCTGGATGGTTGAAACTTGGACACAGTTGGGTCCAACAGGACCAGGTTAGAACTGGTTTCTGTTTGGATCAGTCAGACGGCCTTCCCAAAGACCCGACCTCAACTTTATCGGGAACTCGTGGACTCTGATTAAAAGTTAGGTCTGTTGTGTAGTCCGATATCAGCCCAAGTTCTGTCAGGAGCTTGTTGATGAAGACAAAAAGAGAGCGGTCCAGGTGAGACCTACAGAGCCAGGTGTGAGTGGGGTGTGTGGGAACATGTGACCCAAACTTATTTGAAAAAACACTGAGGTCCTGAAAACGCAACAGTTCTTCTAATTGCAGCTGTGTTGACGATTTCTTTTTTTAAAACACCCGTAATCACCGGTTCCACCGGCGCTGCTGTGACCCGACACGCCCTCAGCTCGTCACAGCATGAGTCGAGGACCTCGGCGCTGAAGGTTCTACACGCTGCCGACACCGCACTTTGCTTATGAGCAAACATGCGGCTGTTTGCGGTGTCCGTTATCGGGGAAACAACCGCCATATTTGCATGGAGGCCGTTCGTCTCGACGGGGGGTCCTCAGAGGAGGAGAAACCTCCAGAAGCTCCAGGCTGGACGACATGTTTGTGACATGATCCAGCTGCAGCTCAAGAAAAAAACTGCTCCGGAGCATTCAACCGGTGCAGAAGACGTAGAATCCTGTTCACGATCCGTGCGAGCTCTGGAGTCCAGGTAGAAAAACTGATGTGGAGGACTCAGATCAGAACCGTTTGGATCCTTTGGGATCGTGAGTCCAGTTTGAGGTTTGCTGTGTGGAAGCCATTAGTGGACCAGTAGCACTCAGACTAGTTTTCCAAACAGATAATTGGACCGAAACTGTCCCGAAGTGGCCCCATCAAACCACCTGTGCTGGGTGCGTGAGGCCAGGCTGTGAGGTTGTGAGGCTGAGCTGCTCTGAATGTCTCCAACCGGTCCGGGTTCTGTTTGCAGAAACGCAGCTCGCTGACAGATTTATGTTTTTAAAGCTCGCGGAGTTTAGACCAGCAGCTGCAGAAATTCTCACCGGAGCAGCTCGTCACGAAGCGGGAACATAAAATCTTCAGACCTCCTCCACTTAGTTTCAGTTTAACGCTGCAGTCTGGTGCCACGATCGGTTTTATGTCTTTGCTCCGGTTTCTGGGCTCGTCTCGTGAGAAGGAACGAGATTTAAAACCCTGATTGAGGGCTGAATTTTGACTGGACTCGAGGTTCAACTTTTTTTTCTTCTCAGAGTTGATTAATCACTGTGTGAAGTGGATGTGAAGACGGTCAGTTTTAAGTACATGTACATGTGCAACAGACTCTTCCTCTCAGCACGTAGCTGCAGGATGGCAGCAGCTGCCTTCGCGTCACAGCATGGTCCTAGTGTCTGACAAGTTTATTTTAATCGCTGCCCCCACAAGGATTTAAAGTGCCGGAGACGCCTTCAGTGTTAAATTCACCAACGAAAGTTTTCAGTCAAAACATTTTGTCCCCCCGTTGTGGAGCGAAAAAGAGGAACTGGAAATATTGTCCATCAGTGAATGCTGTGAGCATGATAATTAAAAATAAGTGAAATATACAGACTTCCATTTTAGTGTGTGGCTGCATCTAGGTGTAGGAAAGTTCCTTTATTAAAATTTGGTTGCCACTTAAAAAATCCAAGATGGCCACCACTGTGTGTGTGTGTGTGTGTGAGAGAGAGAGAGAGAATGTGTGTGTAAACAGGCCACCCCAATCAATTTCTTTCTAGTTTTTATGTTGCTTAAAATGATTAATGTGGTCAAAGATTAATCTATGGGGGGGCCTATGCCACCACTGGCCACCCCCTGGCTCCACCACTGCACAGGACCCATCATTCTGCTCTGCTTTGGCCAGAAAAATAAAGAAAGAATCCTACCTTCTTCTACACATTTGAATATCTTTCATCAAAAACATTCAGGTTTACTTGCATTCCTTCTTAGAAAAACACTCATTCTTTAAATCCCCCAGCGAGGGGGGACGTCGGGACACCCCTTGTTCAATTATTTTTTTAGTTTGTGAGTCAATGAGACATTTTAGTTTCAAGATCTCGAGGCGTGGAGCCACTTTAAATCCTGATGCATCGTGTTTTAACTTTATTACTCATTAACGTGTTTCCATTTTTATCTGTGTAGTTGAGTGTATTTATTTTAGAGCAATACAATACACAAAAAGCCACAATTTACAGCTTTAATAAACTATAATTTAGATTTTAAAAAATTCTTCACATATTTCGGCTTTGTGTTTCAGTTGAAATGCTTGAAACAGTTGGATGGTGCATAACAGGTTTTGAAGCTGCGCCTCTCGTATTTTCCGGTGGTTTCAGTGGCTTTGATACCGTTCTTTGTTTAGTCTAGAGGAGGAAGTGAAAGCAGACAAACCGCAGTAAAACCACAATTTCACTTTCCAGACGATCCCAAAATAAAGTGTCTCTTACTGGAAAGAAAATCGTTGGAGCTTTTATACCTGTCCTCGCATCATAAATACTAATTCTGGATGTAGGCCTCGGTGCACGACTGGAGCTGACAGTTGGATCATTGATGCGATTATTTTGTACAACTGTAAACTGTTCAACCAAACTAAGAATGAGTGAGGGACAAACACCAGGATTTATTGGGATATATTCAATTTAATTCAAAAATACTTTAATAATCCCAAAGGGAAATTAAATGTTTTAACTTGCAGGACCGCTCGGATTCTGGGCAGAACTCCTAAGAGCGATGGCCACTCCTCCCAGTAGCCTGCTGAGCTCCTCGTCGCTTCGGGCAGCCGGCTGCAGGTGCGGTGGCTCGATCCCGGTCCTTTTGCCATCACAAACTGCGTTTCCTGCCCTTTCCAGGATCTCAGTGGTCAGGCACTCGAACACAGCCAGCAAGGAGACGGGAATGCATCTACGGCGCCTCCTTTTCAACTCATTTGAAATTTGGTTGGGGCTGTAGCTGAGATATTATTTGAGCTTTTGAGATGTTAATCAGATGCTCCCAGTTATTTAAAAAAAAAACACCTTGTTGTTATGGTCACACATCATAACAAATGTCTAAAAACAAAGCTATTTCAGTAAAAATCCTTCCAGTTGCACAGCATCCGATAGCAAAGGAAACATTCATCCACAAAAGGTGATTTACTTACAGAAAAAGGGAAGTTTCCAAAAGCAAAATCTCAGATGCTGCCATCCAATAGCTGTGATGTTCTCTATATATTGATGACTTCTTGTTGTTGCAATGTTATTAAAGCAAGCAACAAATAAATGTCATCACTCTCAGATGAACAACTCATTTCTTACCTGTTGCAGATGGCTGTTTGAACCACCTTGAAAATAGCGAGTTGTCGTCTTCAAACAACTTTATTTTGAACTGTTTAGCCAAACAATCTAAACACTTACGGTACTCCAATAATGCATTGTACACTTTATAGAATTTTCTGGTTATAGTGGTGGCAACGGCTAGATGTGGCACTTCCTGTGCAGCCTGGGACACTTCCTGCAGAATTGTCACAATATTCTATCAAGAATATATTCAAAGTAACACAGTTAACAATGTCAAGGTGTATAAAATAGTTTTTTTCATGAAGCACTTTGATGTTGTTGAGATTGGAAGCACTTTAAGATGGCGGTGATTCACTTTGGCTCTGGTTTAGCTCAGGCTAGCTGTTAGCTCATCAAGTATAAAAACATTACCCTTTGATAAATTACTACTTACCGGTAATTCCCCCTTGGATTTATTGTTTCTGAGGATCGGTCTCCATTGTAAAGATCTGAGCAGGTGTTTGTTGTGATGTTTTCCTCTAATGGCTCAAAAAATGTTTATATACCATCAAACTAATAGGAACAAAATCTAATAGACTGTATTTGTTAAAAACCAAACATTTAACTTGCTTTTGTGGTTGTTAATTATCAGTAAATCGGTTTAAACAAAACTGTTTTCTGCCAAAAACTGATGCATTTTTATTCGTTTACACGTTTCTCTCTCAACTCTCCGCTTTCTTGGACATTTTCCACGTTTCGACTGGTTTCTGTGGACCGGTCGTCACCAGTGACCCTCCTCTTCCTCGGATCACTTTCGCCGTGACACTAATCCACATGTCACAGATGTCAACAGGGTTCCTCGTTACAAACGTGCACGAGGCTGAGAAAGAGGAGAAAAAGCAGGTCACTGGTGAATAAAGAGGATTTACTCGAGGGATTTCTACAAAATCTGACCCAGAATTCAATGAAAGAGCAAGAACAGCAGCAGAATGAAAGAAAATATCTCAGACTGGGATAAAATCATTAATTACAGCCACATTTCTTTCTTATCCGTCAAAAAATCACCTGATTTGAGTTTTAACTCAACTTATTTGAGATTAAGTCTGGAGGGTTTGTTCTTTGTCATGTTAAATAATGAAACTAAATATATTTAAATCTACATAAAAATTATCCTTTTTTATTATTTGGTTGTTATCTGGATTATTTATAATAATTTTTATTCTATTATTTATAGTAATTTTAATCTGGTATTTAGTGTTTTGTCCTGATATTTGTAGTTTTTTGGCTCTGATGTATGTAGTTTTTGTTTTGGATATTTGCAGTTTTGGTCCTGGTATTAAAATTTTTTTGTTGAGATATTCATAGTTTTTAGTTCTGAAAAAAAAAAAAATAATAATTCTGGTCCTCGGATTTGTAGCTTTTGCCTTGTGATTTGTAGTTTTTGTTCTGATAATTCTAGTTTTTTGTTCTGTTTATAGTTTTTTTTTTTTGTCATATTTATAGGTTATAATGTTTGTAGTTTTTTGGTTATAGTTGTAGTTTTTTGTTCTAATGTTTGTAGTTTTTGGTCATATTTGTAGTATTTTTTGGTCCTAGTACTGTATTTAATTTATTTATTTATTGAGATATTCATAGTTTTTAGTTCTGAAAAAAAAAAAATTCTAGTCCTGTGATTTGTAGCTTTTGCCTCATGATTTGTAGTTTTTGTTCTGATAAGTCTAGTTTTTTTTGTTCTGTTTATAGTTTTTTTTTTTTTGTCATATTTGTAGGTTCTAATGTTTGTAGTTTTTTGGTCATATTTGTAGTTTTTTGTTCTAATGTTTGTAGTTTTTGGTCATATTTGTAGTATTTTTGGCCCTGATGTACGTAGTTTTTGGTTTGGATATTTACAGTTTTTGGTCTTAGTATTTAAAGTTTTTTTGTTAAGATATTCATGGTTTCAAGTTCTGATATTTTATTTTTCTGCTCCTGGGATTTGTAGTTTCTGTCTTGATGATTCTAGTTTTTTGTTCTGTTTGTAGTTTTTTTGGTCATATTTGTATTTTTTGTTCCAATGTTTGTAGATTTATCATTTTTTTGGTCGTACACTGTACAGTATTTGTAGTTTTTCGTTTTAATGTTTGTAGGGTTTTTTTGTTCATATTTGTTGTTTTTTTTTTGATCTAACGTTTGTAATTTTTTTTTTGGTCATATTTGTAGTTTTTTGTTCTAATGTTTGTATTTTTTTTTGGGTCATATTTGTAGGTTTTTGTTTTGTTTGTAGTTTTTTTTTTTGTTCATATTTGTTGCTTTTTGTTCTAATATTTATAGTTTTTTTGGTCATATTTGTTGTATTTTTGGCCCTGATGTACGTAGTTTTTGGTTTGGATATTTACAGTTTTTGGTCTTGGTATTTAAAGTTTTTTGTCAACATTTTTATAGTTTTTAGTTCTGATTTTTTTTCCGGTTCTGGGGGTTTGTAGTTTTTGTCTCTGGCTGCACCTGAGTCGTGAAGAACCTTACTATATTTTGTGTTCCAGCTTCTAAATTTACACACCATTTGTACCTGTCTCTCCAGGTGAGCCCTGGGCTCCACACTGAGTGCTAACCATGCTGCAGCAGACGGACGCGACCTCCAGCACCCTGCAGCTGGTAGCGACGGACATGACTGGGATCATGGAGAAGCTGGACACGAGTGAGCTGGACCTGGGCGATCATGAGTTCGACATGAACGATGGGACCAAGCCGGGTATCTGACGCCTTTGATGCTTTCTTTGTTTTGACCAGTACCTCATTGGGCTGTGGCTGCGGACGTGTTTAGACCCTGAATGACTGTGACGATTCTCTGAACACCTCCAACCTTCTCGTGACACAACATGCAAACAGTCTGTCGCTGTGTGTTTATAAAGGTTTATGTTCTTCCTGCAGGGGATCGGTTGCCTTATTCCCAGATCTACCACCTGGTGAGTTTCAAGGATCCCAAGGCGAAGGTTTTCCTGTCCTCTCCAATTACAGCCAAAATCATGGAAGTGGAGCGGTTCACCTTAGCTCAGGACCGCTTCAACAAAACCACGCAACGGAGCGTCAACAAGGTGAGTGCCGCTTGGGTCGGGGTGATCCGTCCTGAGCTTCACGGGCTGAAGTGTTGTCTAACCGGAGCTTCTGCCGCAGTCGATGCCGTGTCTGTATAAGATCGAGCTGAAGCACGGGGAGTTCACGTGGGTGGTGAAGAAGAAGGAGAAACACTTCGGGGAGCTCCACAGGGAGATGCGGACCTATAAGGCCTTTCTGAAGCTGCCGCTGCCCTCGCGCAGGTAAAACCGCATTTTACCTGGAACTCTGACGAAGAACCTTCTCACCCGTCGTTCTCCTCGCTCCCTGCAGTCACACGGTGAGGAGGAAGACTGTGATGAGGAACGGGGCGATGCCGGTTCTCCCGCGAGAAGGAGGAGGAGAAGAGCTGGACAAAGAGGAGCGAGTCTCCAGCCGCAGGGTTCGTCCTCCCGACAGCGACGAGTCCAGATTCGATCCTTCTGCGCGTTAATCTTCTGTGTTCTGCTGCAGAAACAACTGGAGGACTACTTGAACAAGCTGCTTCGAATGCCAGTGTACCGGAACCACCACGCTACGGTAAGAAGTTCTGTTAAACTGGACCAGGGAGTTCTCTTCAGTCAGCAGTCGGGAGTTCTTTCCAGCTGATTTCATAAATCCTCACATCAGTGTCAGGTGGCCTCAGGTTTGATCCTGGTGCCTGAAATGCCCTAAAGAAAACCATCTCTGTGCAAAGAACTATGAATCGAACTAAAACAAGTTCTGACCCAGGAGCAGTAGAAGGTTCTGATGGGTCACATGTTGAGTTTGATGGTTCTGCAGGGTTTTATGGGGAGATGTGGCAAGTTTAAAAGAGTCTTCAGCTCCTGTTCAAAAGAGAACTCTGAGCTCGGATACAATGGAAGTCAATGAGTTTAGGTGTGTGACCTCTGACCTCTGAGAGAAAACCATCAGTCCTACAGACAGAGAGACACTGGGTGGAAAAAGACAAAAAAATACATCCAATTGACTCAATAAATTTAAACATTTTGTGTTAAAATGTTTAAGAAGTCCTCAGTATTAAGCTGTGATTGTAAAAGTGTTAAAGATGTGAAAACTGCAGTTTCGTCGTGTAACGTCCAACTTCTGACTGATGGTCCTGCTGTGACGGCTCCATGGTCTAGTGTTGTGTTCAAGACCACCTAACCCGAGACCGAGACAAGACCAAAACTTTTAGGGACCGAGACCAAGACCTCAAATAAAATAAATAAAAATTATAAAATATTTGCTGCAACTTTGTTTGCTTTTGACTGAATGCATCCGCTTTTAGAAAATTTCAAAGCTACAAAACAAAGAAATCAGACATTCAGTGGCGTAACTTCATGTGAGTCAACAATTAAATTACACAACTGTTAAATTTGAAAGAGTTTCATCACATGTCGTCTTAAAAAACTGAAGTGGCAAAACACTCTTCATAAGTCTAAACTCAACACCAAGGATAACATATAGTTGCATTAGTTACAAGTATATTCTTTGTGATTTAAATAGGCCAATTTTATAACCGATGATATGGCAGACATCTTCTCCTGCACCCAGACAGTCACTTCTCATCCAGTGTTGCCAGATAGTCGAGGTTTTCCAGCCCAAAAATCTGTTAAAAACCGCCACATCACACCAAAATCAGCCCAGTCAATATATTGTTAAAATATATTTACTGTTTGAATATGAACACATCAACACAAGCCAAGGTAATTTAACAATATGTGACAAAACGCAACAATCCAACAAAAATCTCCCCAGAATTCCCTGAAAAATCAGAATGAAAACTGCCCACTTGGCAGTAAACTGCCCAGTCTGGTCACACTGGGAGTGACGCGTGCGAGTGGAAGGGGGTGGGCGTGACAGCGAAAACAAAAAATGTATTTAGCAACGAGTTCCGTCATCGCTTGGATTTGAACCAGTACCGTTTACATCCAATAAAAACAACGATGTTAAGAAATAAACTGGACAGTTTTCTAGTAATTTAGTGATATTTCCACAGTTGTGGTCTTGACTGGTCTTGAAATAAAATCTCGAGTTTGAGACAAGACCAAGACCATCACCACTGCCATGGTCGTCTTTGGGGAAAAGGTTCTCAGATTTGTGTGAATTTCGTCGATAAAGACGTGCAGCTACCAGAAGTTGTAGCTTTCCCTGAATGAGCTGCACATTTTGATGATTTTGTACAGACTCAAACTCATTGGGAAGTTTGATGCAATGAAAAAAAAAAACACAAGTAGAGAGAAATATTTGTCCCTGATTTTCAAACCTACTAAAAGGACTTCTTACAAATGTACAGCTTATTTGTTTACTGTTTTGTTTTTTTTTTTTGCTTAATATATTGTTTTTTTTTCCAGATGGAGTTCATTGAAGTCAGCCAGCTGTCCTTCATCCACGACCTGGGACCAAAAGGCTTGTAAGAAACCCAGTTTCTTACATATTAAGTCTTTCAATCTAAACACAAGTTTATTACTTAAAACATTAAAACAATACCTTTTTTGGCTTATAATCTGCAAATTAGGCTAAGAATTGGATGAAGAAGTCACCACGGAGCACATTTTTTAGAGAAAATAGGTTGAAACTGAATCTAAATAAAAACAAAAATGTCATCCACATCTGTTATACAGTCCCTCATTTATCGCGGGGATCCGTACCTTGAAGCACTGCGATAAGTGAAAAACCGTGACGTAGGAATAGTAGTACAAGTAGTAATTTATTTTAGTATGTATATATAAAAGTGTTTTAAACACTTCCCACACTCTTGCAATATTCTAAACATGTTTCTTAACTCTAAATGCTCTAAAAAAAAGCACAGCATGTCATGATTTCAGCTCCCTGCCTCTGGCTGCACTCTTGGCCACGCCCACTTATCCGCTCTGCAGGAGATGAGCTGATCAGCTGCAGGAGGCAGCTACTCCCGCAGCTGTTGGCTGCACGCTGGTGCTAAATTGTTTAAAATAATTTATTTTAAATTAAAAATATGCAGAGCGCGCGGCTCGTCCATCCATCAGCCATTGTGTGTCATGTCCAATCTTATTTTGAAAAACCACATTAGAACGAGTCTGCGAAAAACGAACCGCGAAGTAGCGAGGGACAACTGTGTATTCACTTCAGTTCAGTGGTTACTGGTGAGTTTGTGCAGGAGACGTGTTGCAGATTGACTCCTCTGGTTGTTCTCTTGGCGTCTTTCAGAGAAGGAACGGTGCTGAAGCGATCCGGCGGCCACAGAATTCCCGGGATGAACTGCTGCGGTCGCAGCAAGATGTGCTACCGCTGGTCCAAACGGTCGGTGAACACAGTCCAGTTCAGCCCCTCCCTGCATTGTTTTCACTCTGTGATTAGACCCGTTCCAAATAATGCTTTTTAAATAACGGTCTTGTGTGATTTGTTTATGATTGTATGGAAAGCTGTTGTTACATTTATTTGACAACCTTGATAACAAAAGTAATTTCGCCCATGAGTTCAACATTTGGTTGCGCTACTTCAGCGTTTTGGTGAAGCTGTTCAACAAACGTTCTTTAGATAACTAGTTGTCTAACTAGATGGAGCAGAAGTTGTACTGGTCGGCCATTTTGCTATAGAAACCCAAAACTTCCTATTAGTTGGGCTTTAAACACATCGGTCAACCATGGACCCTTAAAGCATTTGTCTGAATGTTTCTAAATCATCATCATTATTGAGATCAGTTTTTCTTCTGTGCGCTTTTTTAAATTTATTTTTTACATTAACTCGTTCTGTTAATCGTCTTCTGTTTCAACAATTCATGTCTGAAAACGTTCGGCTCATTTAAGATATTCCCACTCTGACTTTTCATATCTGTGCAATTTTTACTTTTTGGAATATTTGTCGGCCATGTTTGTCTCATTGAAAATGAATGGAGCTGTCTTCGTCTTTCATACCCTTTAGCTGTTTACAACTTTTTACTGCTCATTTCAGCTTCCTTTAGCTCATTTTAGCTTTTTTCTGCTCATTTAATCTTTTTCTTTGTTTTTTAGTTTTATTTCAGCTCCTTTTCATGTTTTTTTCCTTTTAATTTCAGCTTTTTTTGTTCTTGTTTCTGCTTTTCAAGTTCCTTTTAGCTTCTTTCTGCTCATTTAATGTTTTTCCTACTGTTTTTTTTTTTGTTTTATTTCAGCTCCTTTTCATGTTTTTTCTTTTAATTTCAGCTTTTTTGTTCTTGTTTCTGCTTTTCAAGTTCATTTTAGCTTTTTTCTGCTCATTTAATCTTTTTCCTACTGTTTTTTGGTTTTATTTCAGCTCCTTTTCATGTTTTTTTCTTTTAATTTCAGCTTTTTTGTTCTTGTTTCTGCTTTTCAAGTTTCTTTTAGCTTCTTTCTGCTAATTTCAGCTTCCTTTAGCTCATTTTAGCTTTTTTCTGCTCATTTAATCTTTTCCTACTGTTTTTTTAATTTTATTTCAGCTCCTTTTCATGTTTTTTTTTTTATTTCACCTTTTTTATTCTTGTTTGTGCTTTTCAAGTTCCTTTTAGCTTCTTTCTGCTAATTTCAGCTTCTTTTAGCTAATTTCAGATTTTTGGCTACTTCTAGCTTTTATGTGCTCCTTTTAGCTTCTTTCTTCCTATTTCAGAATTATTTTATGTGTGTGTGCTTGTCAGCCTCTGTTTTCATTTAAGCTTTTTGTGCTTTTTTTCGGCTACTTACAGCAGATGTCTGCTAATTTTAGCTGTTTTGTGCTCGGGTAATTTTCTTTCATTTAATTTGAACTTGTTTATGTTCCGTGTGTTTTTTTTTCCTGCTAATTCATACGTTTTTTAATACCCCTTTCAGATTTTTTGTGTTAATTTTAGAAAATTTCTGCAGTTCTTTGCTTCTTTCAGCTACATTTTAAAAAATAATTTCAGCTCTTTTGTCCTCTACCTTCTACAATTCAAGCAAGCTTTAGCTTCTTCAGCAGCTTTCAGCTAAAATCATTCAGCAACAAGCGCTGTACGTTCACAGGAACTGACATGTCTGTAGCTGACAAGTCAACGGGTGAACGTCAGAACTGGTTTCTTATAGTGGACACAAACTGCGCACAACTTGAATGTTGTGACTTTTATTTGACTTGTCGACCGTGAACGTTAAAACTGACGACACTCGTTATCAAGGATGTTCAATAAATACACTGTTTGTGCTCGTTATATTTTATTGGCTGTGGCGGCCATTTTGAGTTGGTTTGTCTTTGTAGTACATGAAAACCGTTTCACGTAGAACCCTTGCATTGGTAACGAGATATCATATCAACGGACTCGAGCTATTTGAAGTCAACCTGTTCAAGATGGCTGCCACAGTCAAAAATGGCTCCACCTTGGTCATTTTCACAGATATTGAGCTGAAAGTTGTTGTGTTGGTAGCCGAAGGTCTTCCCCACCACCAACTCTGAGCTCCAGCAGATCGAATGAGACCTTTGTTCTCAGCTCTGGCCTGTAGACAGTGGGCGATTTGCATTTTGTTCTGGCTTGGGACAAAGTCGACTCTGAGCTCAGTCTCTGTGCGTGTGTGTGTGTTTTTGCGTGTGTGTGTGTGTGTGTGCAGCTGGCTGGTAGTGAAAGACTCGTTCTTGTTGTACATGAAGCCCGATTCCGGTGCCGTCTCGTTCGTGATGCTGTTCGACAAAGAGTTCAGCATCAAGATGAACGTCAAAGACACCGAGACCAAGCACGGGGTGCGCATCGACAGCCTCTCCAGGTCAGTGCACGCTGGCTTCTGGCGCCTGGGCGCGAGTTTGAAGCTGCGTCCCGTCGAGTTCCTGTTTGTTGAACTGCGTCTGCAACAGGTCGTTGGTGCTGAAGTGCAGCAGCTACAGACACGCCCGCTGGTGGGGTCAGGCCATCGAGGGCTTCGCCAAGAGGCACGGCGCCGCCTTCCTCACCGACCACCGCTTCGGATCCTTCGCCATGGAGGAGGAGAACATCCCTGCCAAATGGTAACCTCAGCGCTCCACTCAACAGTTGCATTTTATGTTGATTTAGGTGTGGAGCATCAGTAGACCTGGTTTACAGGTGGGTTTGGTGAAACGGATCCGGTTCTGAGAAGTTTAGATGAGTCCTGGTCCAGCTGGCTGCAGGTTTTAATGCTCCACCTCCAGATTTTAGGTGTTTGTCACGAGGACGTTTGCGGATCCGTTTGAGGTTTTGCCCTCAGCTGCTGTGGACAAAGTTAAGCAGATGCGCTGGACGCTGAACACGAGCTCAGATGTTCGTTTCTTGCTGCCGTAACCCGACACAAAGAGAGGGAAAGTGAGACTCACCTGCTCATCACCTGTCCTCCTGATGGGCAACATAATCCTGTCTGTGGGACAGGCGGAGGGAGTGAAAGGTGTACGTGTGCATGTGCGTGTGCATGTGTGTGTGTTAGTCTAAAACCAGGGAGAGAAGCTGACTGAAAACCCTTGAAGTTATGTAAGGGCTTGAAGCGACACCACTTTGAAAATAATGTTAGTTAACTTGTTTTCCTTCAAAATAAAAGCACATCTGTTGCCCTGAAGCTAAAGGAAACGTCTAAAGAGTTTATAAAAACAGCTGACGTTTGTTCTGCGTCTTCTGCAGGTACGTAAACGGTAAAACGTACATGGAGGACGTCGCCGACGCTCTGGAAGAGGCCAAGACGGAGATCTTCATCACAGACTGGTGGTGAGTCGAGCCGCTTCCTGTCGGAAGGTCCGGTTCTGGAGCGGAGCGGGTGCAGGCCGGGGTCACCTCTCAGGGAGGTTCTGGTCCAGCGGATGGATTACAGCCTCCGGTTCAGACCGTCGTCTCCCTGCCGGTCATTTTTTTCACATTTATAAACAAAAGTCGTCCGATTCTTTGTTCTTTGACTGACAGGAAACATGTTTTATTAAAGTTCAGGTGTTTCCTGTTTGGAAATTAAAAGCTGATGAAAAAAATAAATAGTTCAGACTAAAAGAAGAATAAAAGACATAAATGTCTGGGCGGAAACAAAAAGTAAACTGGAGACTGGAAAGTAAAGTAGAAAATAAAAATGTTAAAAATTTTCTGTAAATTTTTGTTATGTGTTCTTTTATCTATTTTAATTATTTTTCCTCCATCTTCCTCCTCTTCCTTATTTTTGTTCCTCCTTTCTTTCCTTCCCATTTTCCTGTTTTGGCTTCATTTAACCATTTTGTTCTTTTCCATCTGTTTTTTTCATCCTTTTCTCCACATCGTCTGCCTCTTTCTCATCCTTTCTCGTTCCCCATTCTGTTTTTCGTTCTTCCTCTTCCTGCTCCTCCTGTTCTTTTCTGCACCTCACAGCGTCATGTTCTCCTCTTTTTGAGCCACTTTTCTTTCCTGTTTTCTGTTTCAGGTGAAATAAAAACTTGAGATCATAAAATGAAAAAGAAAAAAGCTGGAAACAAAAATCTACAGAAGCAGGAGGAAAAAAAAAATACATGAAAATAAGAAAACATGAGAAACTCCAGTTTTTGTTCCAGCTTGACCTGTTTGTGTTTGGTTCTGCAGGTTGAGTCCAGAAATCTTCCTGAAGAGGCCGGTGGTCGAAGGGAACCGGTGGCGTCTCGACTGCATCCTGAAGCGCAAAGCGGTGAGCGGAAAACGCTTGAAACTTTATTTTTTTTATTTTATTTTTTTTATCAGAGGCTGACAGGAAATGTACATGGCACGCCACTTAGCTATATTTATCTATTTACCTGCTTTGAGGTAGCATTTAGCTTTGAGATAGCATTTAGCTGCTCAGAGTTAGCATTATCTATCATTTAGCTACTTTTATGTAGCATATAACTAATTTCCGTTAGCATTTACCTATATTTAGCGAGCATTCAGCTACTTTTAGTTAGCATTTGGCTACTTTTAGCTAACATTCAGCTTCTTTTAGCTAGCATTTAACTACTTTCAGTTAACATTTAGCTGCTCTGATTTATTTAAAAAAAAGTTCAATACAGAAACAACTGGACTTTATTTGTAGCAAGAAGACTGAGAATCTTCACCAGCACACTGCTCTGATTTAGCATTTAGCTATCATTTATCTACTTTAATGTAGCATTTAGCTACTTTTAGTTGGCATTAACTTCTTTTAGCTACTTTTAAGTTAGCATTTCATTATATTTAGTAAGCCTTGAGCTACATGGAGATACTTTTATTTAGCATTTAACTTTCATTTAGCTACTTTTAGTTGGCATTTAGCTTCTTTTAACTGCTTTAAGTTGGCATTTAATTATATTTAGTTAGATTTAGGTATCTACTTTTATTTAGCATTTAGCTACTTAGTTGGCATTTAGCTTCTTTTAGCTACTTTAAGTTAGCATTTAATTATATTTAGTTAGCATTTAGCTACATTGAGCTACCGTTATTTAGCATTTAACTTTCATTTAGCTACTTTTAGTTGGCATTTAGCTGTCAATTAGCTACTTTTTGTTAGAATTTAACATTTAGCTACTTTTTGTTAGCATTTAGTTACATTTAGCTAGCATTAGCATTAGAGGGGGCAGATATTATAAGATTTTTTTTCTTCTTCTGCTTCCTTTCATTTTAAATTTGTTTTATTAATATGGTATTGTAAATATTTTGTGTGTTTTTTTATTTGAAATGAACAAATTAAAAAAAAAAATTAAGCTATCATTTAGCTACACTGAGTAAGCCTTTAGCCACTTTGAGTTAACATTTAGTTACATTTTAGCTATTATTTAGCAACTTAGTCTGCATTTAGCTTTTTTTGCCAGTTGAGTTGGTATTTAGCTATAATTTAGCTACTTTTAGTTAGTATTTAGCTTCTTTAGTTAGCGTTTAGCTACTGTTGGCAAGTGCTTTGCTCCAGGGAAGTCATTCGGAACAGTTTTCTCTCAAGGTTCTGTTCGGCTGTGATGTTTGCAGAAACAAGGCGTTCGGATCTTTGTGATGCTCTACAAGGAGGTGGAGTTAGCTCTGGGGATCAACTCCGGCTACAGCAAGAGGACGCTGCTGAACCTCGACCACGAGAACATCCGGGTCAGTACCTGCAGCTCCAACACACCTGGTCACTGGCCTGCTTCCTGTCTGAACCGCTGCCTTATTGTTCATCAGGTGATGCGCCACCCGGACCACGTCTCCTCCTCCGTCTACCTGTGGGCTCACCACGAGAAGATCATCGTGGTCGACCAATCGGTGGCCTTTGTGGGCGGGATCGACCTGGCCTATGGACGCTGGGATGATAAGGAGCACCGGCTGACGGACGTGGGAAGCGTGACGTTGTCTCCCCAGGAGCAGGTCTTTCAACACTCTGATGTAGAATCAGTCAGCTGCGTATCTAAACGTTAGCGTGCTAGTCCGAGTCCGTTTTCGCTCGGTGACGCCGTCTGGCCGACTCCTGTGGTTTCCTGTTTTCAGGCTGCAGCTGCGTCCTCCACCACCGCGCCGGCTAATGGCAGCGGCGCCGTTTCCCAGGGCAACATGGCCGGCGTTCTCACGCCGACGGACTCAGCGGATCAGCCCAAGCTAAAGGGTCAGGGGAGGATGAAGCGGACCCGGTTCAGCATCAGGAGACACCTGCAGAAACACGGGCTGGCCCACGCCGACAACGACCTGGAGGAAGAGCAGCCGAGTGAGTCTGAGGCGCACTCTGTGTCGTCAGCCGGGGTCTGCAACCGACGAATTAAACTTTCCTGAAGCCTGAAATGAAAATAATCCAACGCCTTATGTGTAAATAAATTCTACTTATAAAAAAACAACAGTTTTATACGTTAAGACTGATAAGTTATTAATCTATATGTGCACGTGTTAGAATAACAAAACAAACCAAACACTAAAAATCATGAATCGGAGTGAAAATTTAAAGGACACCAGATCATAGAAATGTTTTCACTCGCTCAAATTCTTTAGCATTTAGCTAATGTTTTGCTTTTTTTTTTAGCTTTTACCAATTAATCAAATACTTTTAGCTTCAAGCAACTATTCTAACCTTTTTAGCTACTATTCTGATACTTTCAGTTACCTTTCCGATAATTTTAATGATACCATTTTTATTATTTTAACTTTTAGCTACATTCTGATATGTTTAGCTACTGTTATGATATTTTAGCTACTATTCTGATACTTTTCTCTACCATTCCAACACTTTTAGCAACCTTTATGACACCTTCAGCTACCTTTTTGATACTTAGCTATAATTTTGATTCTTTTTTCTTTTAGCTACCATTGTAATTCTTTTAGTCACCATTATGACACATCGATCATTCTGATATTTTAGCTACCATTCTGATAATTTTAGCTACCTTTCTGATACGTTAGCTACCATTTTTTTTTGCTTTTAGCTATCATGCTAATACTTTGTGACCATTCTAATACTTTAAGCTACCATTCTGATTCTTTTAGCTTTTAGCTACTTCTTTGATGCATTTAGCTATCATTCTGATACATGCAGCTACCACTCTTAGCTTTTAGCATACATTCCGATACTTTTAGGCACCATACTAATACTTTTGGCTTTTGTTTTGATACCTTTAGCTTTTAGATGTTGGTTATCTTTCTTTTGTTTGTAGCAATTAGCTATTTTGTAGCTACTTGTAGCTCCAAGCTAACAAAACTTATTAAATAGTTTTAACTGTTTATTTCAGTTCATTGTAAAAAAAAAAAAAATTAAAAATCTGTGAAATGAGTGAAAAACTTTCCTGATTTTGCCTTTAACATCTTTCTTTGAACGTGTTAAAATGATTTAGTGAATTTCAGAGAAGTGATTATAACATGCTAACATGCTAAAATGCTACTAGCCTAAACTAACGGTCTGTATTTTTACTATAGTTTGCTTGAATTTGGACAGAAAACTTGCCAAATCAGGCAGTTTTTATAAAAGTCATGAATATAAATATTTATTTTTATGTTATTTTTGTGGCTCCGGAGCCACAGGTTGCAGACCCCTGAAGACTCCAGGATCCAGATGTTGTGTTGGGTTTAGTTTTGGAGTGTGACACGTTCCGTCCAACAAAAACAGCTTCTGTCTTTGTCTTCTGGACGGTTTTGTTCAGGTCGGTCTCACGGCGTCAGCAGCCAGCATGGCCCGGAGCCGAGGGCGGCCGCTCCGGCTGGTGAGTCGGAACCACCGCCTGGACTCAGGGTGGTTCCTCCCCTCCTGTTTCCCAGCATGCTTTGCTGTGGACCTGACAACAACCTTTGGCTCTTTGCATCAAAGGTTGAGCTTTGTGTTTCCAAACAGAATCGTTTGTCTCGGTTTGTTTGACAAACCTAAAAATACAGCTTCTTTTCAGAAACTGACTTCCTTTGAAGGAATGCATATTGCCCGCCATCTTGCATGCTAAAGTTTTCACCAACCTTTGCTTTGTTAGCGCTCAGAGCTTGTGTTGGGGATGGCTCTCAGCTACCACCCCACCACGTTTTAGCTCCATATCTGTCAAATTGACTATTATAGTCATTTAAGTCTGATTAGGTGTGACGGCCATCTTGAATTATCTTGACTTTGTACTCAATAACTGCTGTCAGAGAGTTTCATTCAAATCCATCCAGTGGTTCGTGAGATTTTGTTAAAAGAGACTCAAGTACTGTTGGTGCTTGGATGACTCTCTGGTACTACCACACCACACCTTCATTGTTTTCAAATCAACTGAGGTATAGTCATCTTTGTGTTGCTAAGGTTGATTAGTCATGGCGACCATCTTGCATCGCCCAATGGGCTGTTGGGTTTGAAGAATTTGATAATTTATTATCAAATTTATACGACTACGTTACACATATCATCATAAAATAAATGCCTAACCCCAATATTTGTACCCCACTGTTTTTTAAACAAAAATCTGTTGCTGTTATGAATTATAATCAGACAAGCAACATTTTTATTTCCACTTTTATAAGCAAATACTGATTTATTAATAAAAGAAGGCACCATTTTAAATGTAGGAGAAATAAATATCCCTCTAAACTCAAACTTGATGGATAATTTTTCTAACTAATTGAAAGTTTCTTTACACAAATGGCTAAATGTTAAGATTTTAAGACTTAAAATACAGAAAAAAAGTGCTGAAGTTTGTTAAGTGTTGTAAAAAGTCACAAATGAGTTGTTCTTTGTGACACTGCTTTGTATAGATTGTACACAGACCTGTTTGCAATTCATTTATAAAAAAAATAATAATAATAAAAAATGTTTCTTTAGGCTCTCTGTCTGTGAAACTGATGTGATCAGTTTTTATTAGCCGCAGGAAGCTGCTGTTTGTTTGTCAGGACCAGTTGCAGCTTAAACAAATTACAGTTAAAATGCAAATAAAATGAAAAATATGCTCATTTTATATTGCTACTCTCTAATATAACAGGCACATCCAGTAACTGTTGAGTCTGAATGTGTTTGTCCTGTTTGGATCTTTGGTTTATGAGCTGTCATCCTTCCAGCTTCTGTTTCATATCTTTAAAAGTGCTGTTGAACGATTTCACAAACACCGTTTATTTAACCTGTCAGACTTCGGCTGAGACATTTGGGCGACAACTATAAACGGACTGGAGATAATTAAAGGCCTTTATCTTTTGTTCATTTCATTTAGCCTAAATTTTAAATAATACTTTTTAAAAAAAGGGTTTATTAAAGACAAACAGAACGTGTTCTTTAATGTCACTAAATAAATTTTATATGTATTTAAAACTAAAAATATTTTTGTTTTAATAAAAAAAATGTGTGCTTTGTGTATTATGCTTTAGTTTCAAATAAAATTTTTAAATAGTTTCAAATAAAAACAATGAGTGAGACAGTTTTTATTGGCTTACAGCTAGAAAAATTAGCTAAAGATTTTCAAAAGTAAAAAAAAAAAAAAAAAAAAATTAGCTTATAAGTACCTAAAGTGATAAGATACAACAATAAATAGTAAATACAATAAAATGACCTAGTCAGACATCTTAGCTAAAACTGATCTTTTAGCTAAATTATGAGTTAACAGTTAGAACTGTCAAAGAAATACTTCCCAAAAATAGTTTGTACAGAGGTTAGATGAGTCACTAAACAAACACCTTATGAAGTAGTAAAATGGCTGTTTTAATTATATTTGTTTGAAATTCTAAGCTAATGAAGATGAACAGCATGTTCGCTAACACTAAACAAAGGAGCAACACATCTCTATACCCTACACAAGCTCCGCCCCTTTTTGGGTGAAAACAATCCCTCCACTTTAACTGGTGATAACTAAAACTCCTGATGTTTTCACTGTAAATTTATAAATAAGACCAAAATAGAAGTTTGCTTTGAAGTTTTTAGTTTTTTGTAGTATGTGAATGTGTACATTTAAGAAAATGATCAAATCTGAATTGTTAAAAAAAAAAATGAAGTAGCTTAATGTGTATTGTATTAGAATTAGAAAAATTAGAAAGAGCTATTCATTTGTTTCTGTTACTTGAAGATTATTATTGTTTGAACTAATTGATTGAAACAAGGGGCAGATATAATAATAGTTTTTTCTTCTTTCTGCTGCCTTTCATTTTATATTTTGTATTCTTACCATTTATGGGATTGTTTTTTTTTTAATGAATAAATTTTATAAAGATAAAAAAGATGAGCAAATATTTAATATTTTGCACTAAAAGCTGCCACAGTTCACCATCTAATCCCTCTCTGTGGCTGAACTGAAGCCATGGTTACATTTTTATTGACCCACTTTGTTTAGAGATGCAAACAAAAATGCAAATCTATCTCTAACTCTGTTGAGCAAAAACAACACAAGGCACATAACCGTTAACATTTTTCTGATGTTGCCAGTAGATTCATTTTTTTAGATTATTTCCACCCCCAAAAGAGGGCGGGGCCATTTGAAGGAGAAAGAAGTGACATCATGTTAGTTAACTACTAGCAATAAAATATTTTTGTCTAAAACTTTCAGTAACTTAGGAAAATATTGACTATAATCAATTGAAATAAGAAGCAGTATGGATACTAGAGACGCTGATAAATTTATGCAAAAGTATTTTAGTTATGAGGGTTAACAGTTGGCTAACACGGTACAGGCAAACCTGAAAATTTCAATGCTTACAGTACAGCATAAATTTGGTGTTTATCTTATACGTAGACAAACTGTGTCATTGGGGGCTAAAACACCCATTTTTACCATTTGAAAATATAATAAATCCCACTGACACCGGCCAATCTATGTATCATCAAAAGAACTCTCTCAGTTATTAGTTCATTACCTTAAAAATTGTTGTTGTATGTTCTAGAACAGTTTAATCCACCAGCTTCAAAACTGTTACCTTCTTCTTCTTCTTCTTCTTCTTTTTCTTTCAGCTTTTCCCTTTTCAGGGGTCG